>CM076574.1:1262377912-1262891841 GCA_034641835.2 Pinus albicaulis | reverse complement strand
CATGCTACTTAAGAAGGACTCACACAACCATACATGTTCATGAAAAACTAAATAGAGTAGATCGAGGAAGTTACCCGTAGGTCCTACGGTTGAAGCAGATCCCGCAGGGTCCAAACCCCCAGCAACCGTTCTTCCTTCTTAACCTGAAAGACAAGAAGAAACAAGCATGAAGAACTGGTTGTACAGCATATATCTACTCTAAATGTTAGTGAAATCCATATAAAACATTAAATAGATCATAATGAATGCTTAAATAACAATATTCTCATACATATAAGCATACACTAACACGTATATTTCGGGAACAAGATGGTACTTCTGTATTATAAATAGCATGTACAAAAATAACGAGTGGAGAGATCACCTGAATCCTTCCATGATCTTCGAGCAGACCGTCGTCCGGATCCGTCCCGCCCTTGCCTCGCTAAGATTCTTTCCGAACTGGTGCATATGAGATGACATATAGGAAGATGAGCATCTCTAGGAAACAAGGGTTTCCTGGAATGAACTGGGAAAGTGTAGGAGGCACGGGGAATCAGACTTAGATAGGGAATACCAACAGAGTATAATATCAATAATTTCTCTCTCCCCCTTAGGCCATACACATGAGGGGCTTTTATACTCCCTCAAAGTAGTTTCAATAGTTGGAAACAGTTGGCCACGTGCTGGGGTGGTTGAACTACCAGAGTAACCATCAACCCAGCCCGAAAATAGGGATTTTTTATATATTTTTTAATGATTTTAATGACATACGTGGGAAAGTACATCTGGACTCGCGTATACACGCGGAAAAGTCTGGGCATAACCGCGTATGGGGATTTTAACACTGTTTTTTAGTGAATTTTGTCCAAGTCTGTAGGAATGGGTGCCCAAAGCCATAAAAGCAATCATGAATCATATGAAGGTGAGAAATGATGCTATAACACTTTTGGAAAGCCATTTTGATTTCATTAAATATCAACACATTTCCAGAAATCTGAACACTTTAATTGATTCATTAGCTAATCAAGTTTTAGATAGATATTTGCGACATAAATAAAGAAAACATTCACATCATTGAATAGGATTGCGCATTAAACATTGGAAAAACTCTGAAAACATATAGATAGATAGTTATAGGTTTTTAAAAAAAAATTTCCCATGACACGTTGGTCATCTGACCTCAAAATGTAGGCAAAAAATCACAAGTAAACTAGTGGTGCTCATGGTAACATGCTATAGATCTAGCAATCCTACGGAGCAACCGCATCCAACGGTTAGGAAACCCAATAGTGTGTCCCTACAGTCGCATGGGTAACTCTTCGAGCCAGCAATCCGGAATCCTGAAGGTCAATCCCTCTATGTGCTACTGAAGCTCAACTAGAGTCTCAGCCATATCTAGGTCCTGAAGGACTTCTCTCCCGACAGCCCTCTCTGCGGGTGCATCTGCCTTGCGCTCTGGTTCCTCTACTGGTTGAACGCGACCAATATCTGCATTACATAAAACATTTAGTTTAGTCCTGGAAAGAAATCAAAACACAAAAGAATTGTATAAACCTTATAAAAATAAAAAAACATGATCAAATCATTCTTACCCATTACACCCCACTCAGCACCTTCCGGCAATACTAGATCTGGATCTCCTCGGAAGTCGACGCCTACATATGCATACTCATCGATGGCGACAATCTGTCACCGGAACCAAGCGAAGAATGCAGTCTAGAACACAATGGTCGATTGGCCTGCATGCCAACCCATGAGTTCTACCCATCTCTGCATTCAAGGATCTCTAGGACTAGATATATCCAATGTTACATGTTGTGGCTGCATCAGTGGAATCCGTTCCAAAACAAAGGAGATAACGATGGAACCATAACTGAAATTTTTCTTCCTTCCTCCCTTTGCTTTATCCAATTGTTCCTTTATCTGAGATAGAACAACTTCAGACCAGTTGAAGACTGTTGGTTCTAAACACTCTAGCGCATACTACATATACGATATGTTCGCTACATGGAGTGTAACAGTGCCAGCAAGTTTAGCGATCGTGAAAAGGATGGTTCTCAAAGGAAAATCACTGACATCCTGGATGTTTATTTTTCCATCTTTGCTAGGTTCTTACCCTGGATAGAAATACTTCATAACATAATCCCTCACTGTCTCTCCTCCAACGGTAGACCCTGTGAGAGAAATGGGCAAGCCTCTCCTCGACAAACTTGTGAGAAAATACACATCCTCAACTGTTATGGACAACACTTGATTTTTTATGTGAAATTACTCTATCATCAGATCCCATGCTTGAACTAAGAACTCCAAGAGTTATATTTGTTGCCTCATTCTCGACAATTTGAAGTACTTAAGCAGCCCACAATCTCTTAAGGCTCTTACAGTACCTAGATCATTCAAGGCAATCATATCTTGTTCTTCATGTTCTCTTTCTCTCCATGTAATCGTCATTATAATCCGATGGAAACCTGAAAATCAAACATAAGATCCATTAGATACCATTCATTGCAAAAAACTAGGCAAATTTTGGACACAGCACGAAAACCAAAAACTTCAACTGCACCCAACGCACTCCCTGGGTTGAGACAGTGCGTTGTATATGAAAGTACCCTTCACTGTACCTGCTATGCAACACAGGTTTCGACATTCAGGGGTGCATTTCCCTCATTTTGGGCAGAATTTACCCTAGGGGCTCAAAACCCTAAAACAATGCAAGGAATGGTAATGAAATGAATACTGAAAGAAAGAGGAGGTTCATGGCACTAACCTGGATCAAACGGTGATGAAATCCATCTACAGAAACGACCGCAATCAACGAATGAAGTTCGAGGGCAATATCAGGTTCAGAGCTCCAAAATGCAAATGGTAACTATGGAATGGTAAAAATGAATAGTGAAACTACTTTTTATAGTCATTTAATTGGTTTGCAAGTTAAATTTATTTCTATGAATATAGTTTTATTATGTTTTTATCATGAAACATGTATTTTTAATCCATTTGATGTTGTTCTGAACAGGAAATACAACTGATGAACAGATTAGTCGTGTAGATTTATTCAAAGAATGACTTGACCACAAAGCCTACTTTTTCTCCTTATTTTTCAAGCTTTGATAAAAATGAAAAAGGATGTGAAGCGCACTTTTATCTCTTTTTAGAGCTTCCATAACAGTGAAAAAGGAACCCCCTAGAGTCTTCTTTCAGCTCTTTTCAGACTCTGATAATGTGAAAATATTGCCAAGCATTTGTCATTTCGAGCTCGTTAAAGTAAATGAATTTATTTCTACTCAGTATAAGTTTAACCCTTTTCCGGACTGAGATGGATTATTTACGAAAAAAGAATACCTTAGTTAAACATGACCAAAGAGGTTCTCTCAGATATCATTTTACACTTTTTCGGATCTAAGTGACAAATTTACAAAAAAGTACTTTTGGAGTTCTCTTTCGTTCTCTTTTTCAGACTCTCTAAATATGAAAAAGGATCGGGCTATCACTGTCGTTAAGCTCGTTAAAACATATAATAGTGACGGGCTTGTCGATCATGGCAAGAATCGAGTTTCATTCATCGCTAGACTCGTTAAATTATTAAATAATGATACTTTATTTGCCTGAAGGATTGAATTATAGATCAAGAAAATGTTATCCTCCTCAAGCTTGTTAAAAAATAAAGAGGTACTAGTCGACAAATGACCAAGGAAATTTTGGGAAAAGTAAGCAAAGTTTCTTTTTGGTAGCAAGTCGCTCTTGAACATGACACTTCTTTCACTCCATGCCCATGACTGTTTGGGTTGGGTAATCATCTTGACGGTTCATTCACACCTATGGTTCATCATATCTTCACTTTGGTTTTGAGTCAATGCTGCCAACTCATCACAGTGTCATCGATATGTTCAAGAGAAGTCATCTAGTGATTAAAAACTCACCCATCTGCAATACTCGAAAACCTTCATTTTCATGACCGTCATCCCTGAAAATTGCTATATCAAGTCATACCCTTGTCTCCGAAATCAGTAACTCTTGTTTTGCAATAAGGTGACTTCCTGTCGACAACAAATAAATATCTAGGAATTTCACTTAGAAACATCAGATTCCAGTACCATGAGGCTTGTTATAGCATTAACAATATCCTCGCTTCCGGACCTTTGACTGAAATATTTTGTTTAGCATTCAACATCAAATCATCTATTCACACCTTACGAAATTTACTATAGTACCTTGAGGGCCATTGACATTAATGGTGGTTCTCTTGCGTTTGGTAACAGCTCACATCATTGGCTAGTAATCAAACGATGTCTTT
Source organism: Pinus albicaulis (assembly GCA_034641835.2). Lineage (NCBI taxonomy): Eukaryota > Viridiplantae > Streptophyta > Pinopsida > Pinales > Pinaceae > Pinus > Pinus albicaulis. Next base: position 1,262,887,565 of record CM076574.1, on the reverse strand, counting down.
CCATGTTCGACAACAAATCATATATTCGCATGGCTAGACTTGTACCCGGATGATCAAGTGAACGAGATAAGAAGACCTCGGATCTAGTTTCATCCATCCGGGCTACGATTTCAGGATTGTTGTACACATCATCTGTACGGTGACCTTACATACATATTGTCATCCAAACATGGGCCTATATCTGTAGGTGTGTCTGCATCTGGGAAACATTCCAATGTAGACGACTTTCTAAATTATGTACATGTTATTAGATTGTTTTATGTGCTGAACATGGGAATGCCTACCCTCAGCAATTATGATCAATAGAAGATATATCATGATGAAATGTATTGTAAGATTGATGCAGGTGAGCATTCCGCTTCGTTTCCAGGCTCATCACAGTGTAAATAATCTCAATCAAATGTTATTATTATTTGGATCTCATGCTTTAGGGGGAAATTGTTATAGGTCAATTTGGGCACCATTCCCAATGTCCTGGTTAACTTGGCATCATCTCCAAGACCAATGATCAAGGGTCTATCATTCCCTATCATTTCAGTTGCTACATGCCCTAAAACAAGAAACAATACTTTCATCAAGCAAGACTTTCATCAAGCAAGGGTTTCTATGGTTTGAAGCTTATTATATAGCATATGAAATCTCACCAACACAGGCTCTAAGGGGCCTAAGTGTGTTTCATATGCAGGTAGCCCCATGCAAGCCTGCTCTGCAAAGCACTTCCCGACATTCACAGGTGCGTTGGTCACATTGGGAGCGAAATTCTCATTGTTCCGGAATCTCCACCTATCCAGTGCCTTCTAGAAGAGTTCACATGTGTCAAGCTTCGGATCCAAGTGTCCATTTTACATATACATGGATGGAAACATGTCTTGCCTATTTTTGGAAAGTTATTGATTGCAAAACAACATACAGTTCATCTATAAATTGAACACAGGTCTAAGTGTTTGAAAAAGAAAAATTTGAGTAGAGAAATGCTAGATAATTTTCAATTGAGAGCTTGGTTTGTGAAGCTACTGCTAGAGAGATTTATGATGTGATGAGACTTGGGAACTTTACTGGAAGGTCACTTCAAATCAGTCACTAGGTTGTAACCTCTCTTTCTATCATCAATAAAGAGTACTTCTTTTTTTTCCCTACATGCATCTATGTTAACTTTGATTTTCCATGTTGTAATATCTTGGTTGATGAATTTAGTTTATGCTTTACTGATTTAGCTAACTAGCTTGAATAGATATCTATATTATTTTATATTCTGATGTTTCATTGTTCTTTCTTGCAGGAAGCATTTAGCTCACAAACCGCTTGAATTTGAAGCTGTAGCAGAAGCGACAGAAGGAGCCATTTGGAAACGACCGAACAAGTAAGCTTCCAATCCTCTATGTATATTTTTTCTGAGTTAGGAGAAATGGTAGTATAGAATTTCACCTGTTGTTCTAGACTAACACCTGTCTAGAGAAGCATAATTTATCCATATATTACAATTCTGGCCCAACAATTACTACTCCTTTCACCTCCATGGTCAATGGAAAACATCATGTTCAGTTCATTCATTATTGAAATATTCCCATAGTCATCATGGTCATCATTCAGCTCATTCTTCCATGTTGTGCCATCATTAGGTCATAGGGTCAAAATCATGAAAATTGGTCATTTCACCATCAAATTCATCTTTTGAAAGAGTAGTAATAGCCAAAGGCCTTTAGCAATTTCAGGTTCCAAACTATCATTTCCAATTAAGTGGTTTTGTGTTTACCATATTTGTCTCTTAGTTGTACTTGGAAAGCTCATTTCCCTCTCCTCGGGTTTTGAGGACATTTTTCTTGGTTTCATGACTTACATCGTTAAATCTTCAACAAGACTTGTATCCTAATGCTCTTACACCTTCCCCTATTCTTAATATACCTTCCTAAACACTTCCCATCACTCATATCTCTCAAAATCATCATTTTTTCACAAGCCCTATCCTATTGCTACAATTTGACACTTTTCTATACTAGGCCTATGTTTTTCCCTTTTGGACCCCTTCCCCTCACTCAATCCTTACAATTCCACTTTCCCCTAATCTCTAACATCTATCTATATCCCCCAAAATTTCCCCAAGAATTTATACAACCCCTAACCCCTTTATTCCCCTCCCTCTACAAGGTAGTCCTAAATCACCTGTTTTGCCTACACCAAACCCTAATTTCCTCTCCCAGTAAGCTAGGGTTTGCTATGGAATCAAAGACATATGAGTAGAGGAGGAATAAGGGAGGTCATATCAGCAAGTATGACGTCATTTAATCTCATAAATATCATGTCCCCACAATTTTTCAAGAAGTCATTCCAAGGGACAAATCGTTTTCCACACATAGGGCCGGTTTTTCTTCAAACTATGTTTCTGACCAAACAGAGATGAATTTGAAAAAAGTGAGATATTTTTTTGTCCATAATAGTCCAAGGAATCAAAAAATCCTTCAGGTTTTCCACAGGTATCATGGTATTGGATAAATTTCAAAAATACAGTTACTATAAGAGGTTTGTCGCACTTTTGGAGTGACCTTGGGAAAATCCATTTTTATCTTAGATGGGGTGTCCAAATGACTTGTTTGATGAGTCAAATGATAAATAGACAGATATATATATATATTTCTAATGAGCTATCATGAGCTCAATTTGGAGTTGAGGAACGCCTCCAAAAGCTTCCTACAAGATCACACTTCATTTTTGCACCCTCATTTTGCATTTTTTGACCAATCTTGGGCGAATCAATTTTTGACAGGTCAAATCAAGTCCATTATGCAAACTAAAGGCATATTTGGAAATTATACAGGATAATATTTACAACGAGCTATCTTGGGCCTAATTTGGACACCATAAATGCCTCCAAAAGTGGTATGCAAGTTGGAGGCCGCACAACCTTCTGCGAGGGTGCACAGTCTTAAGCGAGGGTGCACAACCTTTAGGTGATGCACATAGAGCAGTCTTGGGAGAATGACATTTTGAGGGGTCAAATCAGCTTCATTTTGAAAATTAAAGGCATATTCAGAAATAATACTTGAATGGATTTCCAACAAGCCATCTTAGGCCTGATTTGGACACCTAAAAGTCATTCAAAACCATCCTTGAACAGTAATGGCGCATATGATAGAAAAATGGCACATATGACCATTTGCTGATATTTTTAGTTATTCACTGTAATTTTGTGAATTTATCTCAGAAATTGATCTTTTTACCTATGTCATTAAGCATGGTAATTGTGATTATGTTGTGGATAAGCTACCTAGGGGTAGATTCATCAGGTAAAATTTATCCTTAAGTCAAATGAATCAGTTTGAATGAAATTAGGAATGAGTCACTTGGACCATCCTACACTTCAGCTTTCAGTTCAAAATTTTGTGGATCTCTTCCTCACCTCATGGATTCGACCCCTGATGATGAGTGAATGTTGTTTTAATGTCGATTTAGTCCCTTTATTCACACTAAGCAAGAGTTGGAATTAGTTTGGATGTTAGCTTATTGATCAAGGAACTATTGTACTTAGTGTTGGCCAGTTAATAAAGAAGAATTGCAGTTATTTTTTGGGATACATGTAGTATGATGTTTATCATTGTTTTTCCTTCAGTTTCATATGTTATAATGTTTTTTATTCATGTTCATTACATCTCTATTGTATGATTTCTTTCAAGTTGATAGGCAGAACACATGCTTGCTCATGCTCTGTTTAGGGAAAGTTATCATAATTTTTCCATTTTCCTATGTTTAGGAAGAATACATCTCCCATGCTATTCCTAGATTCTCATCAATATTAAAACCATCTCATCACAATCATATTTATAGTGTTAAGCCTTATGCCTACCTTGCCCCATTGAATCTCTGCAACACTATCTCATTTTCCCTGACCTAGCTCCCTTGACCTAATATTTTCATCCAGTGAAACCCAACCCAATCAAATCAAAACAACCTCTTTACTCATACCTAGCCTAAAAAGCCTAATTCATCCAGCCCTTTTGGATTTGACCTTGTGGAGAGAGCCCTCTTTGGTTTGGTAGGGCTAGCTACCAAGCCAAAATTTTGGTCTGTGGTTACCTCTGTTGGGATTCCTTCTTCAGCCTTGGGAATCTAGCGGAGTGATAACATTTTGGCATCGTTGTCGGGGAGCGAGGTGATATATCTTCCCTAGGAAATATCATCAAAGTTCAAATCTAATTGTTGATGGTGGATAGCGGTTAGATTCATATGAAGGCTGAAATCATCCACCTGCCATCTCCACATAGTTCAAGTTGATCAAAAGACTCCAATGGCAGAAGAATCCAGAAATCAATACATTCATGGCACCTCCACTGCTCACTAATCAGGTCATGTACTAAAACAAGATGATTGGGTATGTGGAAAACCCTTTATTTTATTAAGTTGTGAAATAATTTAGGGATCAGTTAGTGGATATTCAAATAGATGAGGTATTTTCAAAGACTATCCTTCATTATCTGAGATCTACGAAGATTTCTCTTGAAGGTAAAATTGGCTTCTTTGAATTAGTTGTCGAAAGGTTTGAGAACGAGATTAAGCTTTTAAATGATCAAATCAAATCATATAATTTCCAAGATCCTAAAAAGTTCTTGGAAAACCTCCCTCTTCCCAAACAAGAAACAATAGTGCTACATTTCAATGTTGAAATCAAGGATTGTTTTGACAATGAATCTGATGACTCATATCTAAAACTGTATGGTGATATAGAAAGCAAATTTACAGAATACTTTAAATGTCAAGAGATAGGTCATGAATTTTATGATCCTATTTCTTTCTATATGAAGGACTACTTCCCTGCAGAGTCCCGATTAATTTCCAGTACCTGACATGTTTTTTGTGATCTCATGGCTCGTGGTTGTGAAGATCAGACTTACAATTAGTTTCTAATGCCCTTACAAGCTCTGGTTCTGATTTTTGTTAAAAGAAGTGAAGGGCCCAAGTACTGGATCATATTTTTTATTGGCTATATTGGATATTTTATATTGATTGAAATCAAGAATCTGGTGTTAGAATAGGTTATATGTACATAAACAAGCTTACTTGGTAAGCATCTTTGTAGTCAGATTTTCAATTTAGTTTTCAGATTGTTTGAAATCAGTTTGCAGTTGTTTGTGAATCCATGCCCAATAAGAAGGCACTGATCTATGAGTTCCCAGAGATCTGGGGTTCTTGGCACCTCCTAAAAGGTGCTTCCTTCCCCAATTGGATCTGATGTTAGCACATGGATTTGCATCCCACCCAACCCACCTTATTTTGCTATGTTTTCACCTCAACTCCGTCGTTATCACTGGCCTCACATCGTTTTTTTCCATTCTCGCATTTATATTGCATCGAACACATCATCAAACTGCTTATCCTGATAATCACCATTTTTTTCCAATTCTATATCATCTTTTTATCCTTTACATGCTAATTTCACCAAAAAATTGTCTCTACAATGGAGGAAAGCAATGTTCTGAAAGTGTTGGGATATTTTAGTTTTATTGGTCTACTTCATGTACATTGTCTTCTTGGAGATTATTACAGTGGAATAAAGTGCTTCAGGCTGTGGAGAAATTGATTGACCAAATGAACAATAATATGAGGTATTTTTCATATATTTGGACCTATTAGCACTAATAAAAGAGAAAGAGACATGGCTGACAGGTGCCTTCAAAATTTTGGCTTCGTCGAATGGATGGTTGGGTTATGTTTTATTTCTCCAATTCAAGGTCTAAGTTTCGAAGGGGAAGAGTCCACGAAGGAGCCAAAAGGGGTGCACTACACATAAAATAGGATGGTGTGGAAAATTGTATATCAACCTCAATGTTTCAACTCCCATAGTGCATGTGGGATAAACCCACTTTCAAAATTTTTTATAAAAAAATTTCCAATTTTCTCTGTGTGACCAGTTGACTTACGAGGCGGTTCCTAAGAAAATGGTGGCAACGTTTCGGAAAATGAAAGAGGTTTTTCCTCAAAACGGGCTAAAAAACATCTTTCATATTTGGCATATATGCTAAAAATTGGGAGAATCAAGATCATCTTTGAGCCCTATTTTTCAGACCTCAGAATTTTCCTGTTTGACACATGGTTTTGGAATGCAGATCTCGGGAAAATGGTAACAAATATCAGGAAACTGAAAGATGTTTTTCCTACGCACGGGCTAAAAAACAAAAACCTCTTTTATTTTTTCATATCTGCTATATATTGGGAGAATCGAGATCATATTTGAACCCTATTTTTTGGATCTCATAATTTTCCTGTTTGACACATGTTTTTGGAATTCATATCTCGGGAAAATGGAAACAAATTTCAGGAAGCTAAGAGAGGTGTTGTTCATAAGAAACTGATCTACAAAAACCTCTTCTAGATTTTACACAGATATCATGAGTTGGAATTTTTGAATTCATAATTGCAGTGTTATTTCTGTAGTAGGTTGGTCTTTTTTTGGGATACAGTTCTAGATTTTGATGTAACAGAGTGCTCTTTTGGAGGAATTGGATAATTTCGACCTCTAAATATTAAGGAGGGTTATATTCCCATATATATATTGTAAATTCAATGTAATATAGGTTGGAAATCAAAGGGAGAGGCTATTGGTCTGTGTATTTTTCCTTGAATATTTTTATGTAATTAAATGCAGGAGTTTCTCTCTTCTTTGTTTTGAGATTCATCATGGTGTTTATGTTTAGTATGTGTTCCTGTATATCATTTCCATGATTATTTTTTCTGATAGTATTGTTTGAGACTAAGTGATAGGAATTCATCCATTTTAGATTCTCCTTTCACACTGATGATGCTTGTTATGTGTTAATGGTTATCGTTACAAAATTCATCCATGTTTGATGCTTTGTTTTGTAACCTATATTTGTGTTATTTATTCTAAAGTTGCACTGGAGATTCATCCATTGATATATGTATGTAGTGTAGTGGGATTTCTTCTCCTTTCCATCTCTCATTTCATATAATTTATCCAGCTGAACATAGCACTTACTTTGCCTCAAATTTGCAGAAAGAAACTAGCCTTGACTCCATTGCCCAATGGTACTTTCTCTCTTGTTGTTCTAACCTAGAAAACCTAAATCAAAACCTTTGAGACTAATAGATATAGCCTAAAATACTTTCCCTCATAGTCAATATTTGACTGTGATTTCATGGAGAGAGCACTCTCCAGCTTGGTAGGGCTAGATATCGAGCCAAAAAAGGTCTGATGTTACCTCATTCGATTTCCTCCTCAACCTGGGAGATTGTTGGGGCTAATAGGAGGAATGAGTTTTGAAGATCTATTCTCCAGAGATATCATCATGATCAATATTGCATTCTATATTCTGAGGCTCGAGTATACCCTTGAGGGTAGCTCAAATCACATTGCTTGGAAGCAGTCATGGAAGACAATGGATGGAAGGAATACATTGATAGCAATGTTCTGAAACTAGCAGTAGCAGGTGCACAGACTCTAGTGGAGTGGAAGAAGAATGTGGCCAAGTCAAGAAGGATCTTACTGGAAGGAGTTATATATCATATTTTCTCAAACCTCCATGGGAAGGAGACTCCAGATGCAAGGTGGAAAGTTGTTGGCCTTCATTTTTTATCTAATTTTGTTTAAGAAAATACACTTTATTACCATGCTATACATCCATACACCATAATATTCACTCTATTTTTTCCAATTAATGCATATCCAGGTATTTAAATTAAGTTTTGAAATTTTTAGAATTTTTTATAAAAATTGAATTTTAAGTGCATTTTTGGACCAGACCAGAAATTCTTGTAATCGCTTCATGGATGTCATATTTGCAGGACACTTGGTCTCGAGTTGGATATTTTTCTAGAAATATTGGGAACTAAGATTGAATTTACACTTATTGGTTCAATCAAACCGATATTAAACAGGCCCGGTCAAAGGTGGTCAAACATGACCTATTTTTATGGAGATCCCTAGGAAATAGGTCAAATTTATTATTTTATGGGATTTTCCAGATTTTGAGGGATTATATGGATGATATTGACCTAAATAGATAGGATAAGGATATCCATGGCTGTAGGATACATTTTAGATGATTTTTTTTCATATTTTATCTATTTAAGCCTAAGACATTGAAGGCATTCATATGTAGAATTTGTATAACTTAACTCTGATATTTATGAAACTTGGAGAGGTAATTGAAAGATTTGTTCTATTTCCTTTGTTGTTGTTATATTTGGTGAATTCTTAACTGAGTTTCAGTGGCTGATGTTGAATATTGCAACAAGAAACAGTGAAGGAGGCATCCTGAAACATCTTTCCTGATCCTAGTTGGAAAGTGATCACCTAAACTAGGTGGGGGCCACACAGGTGATTTTTGTCGCAAAGTCTATTTTTAGACTATGTCTATTTTTAGACATATGGATCATGTTCTTTAAGTTGTGGGCTGCTATTTTTGGATGGTTGTTCAAGTTGGAAAAATAGATGGATTTCTATTTTTAGACATATTGGGCAGAATCTATTTTTAGATTGCCAGTCTAAAAATAGATATGTCGAATATTATTAGCTCTTAATAATATTTGGACTCTAAACATTATCTTTTTCTCTTGGAGCACTTCAGTTAAGTGCACAGATGTGGCACAGGAGCTGACAGAAGGAATTACGCTATTCCTGAGGGTTAAGTGGAGCTATTGCATGGATACTTCAGTTAGAACTCATGTGACAGAGTTTGGTGGAGTTGATTGAGGAAGTTAATGGAGTTGTGTTCAGTTTAACTAATATAAACATAGTTGAGCTATTTGTATCTAGTTTAACTGATTGATAAAATTAGTGAGAGTGGTGTGAATTAATTATTAATTAATTCACTAATTATAAACTCATTAATCAACTAAAGAATACATCAGTTAACTTCAGTGCATGCACAGTTTCAATGGAGACCAGTGCAAAGATAGGTGAAAGGGCAAGTGTGACTATCAGTTGTGACTATAAGTGATGCATGTTTTTCATCCAACACTTAGTAGAGATGCCTATAAATACTACGTGAGCAAGGCTGGGGTAATTAATTCTCATCAAGAGGCATTCTTCAACAGGGATTGCGCAGTAGAGGCAGTCTATCAAGTGGCAGAGATTGGAGCATGTGTTTTGCTAGATCTAGCTTGATTAGTGTGTAGCAATTGGAGATTGTACTGAGAGCTTGTGAGGAGCTTTGTATAATGATTGTTACATGATCTCTATGACATATATAATATACAGATAGTTGGGGGTTTTCAGCGTTAAGTTTTCCGATTACATAATGTGTTCATATGTGTGAATTTTTATGGTTTTAATGTGTGCATGCAATTGATTTTATTTCTGCATGTGATGATCAATGGTAGAAGAGATTCTGTATTGTGCACGAAGATAAAATAGTGTGTGATCAGAAGAATCTTGGTGGATAACATATCAATTATTCAAATTTCTACATGGTATCGGAGCGATATTGATTATTGGAGCAATTGCAAAGCATTGAAGCGGTTGAGTTCAAGGATAAACTCAGGAAAATAAAAATGGAGAATAATGACACTATTCTGGTATACTTGAAAAAGTTTTTCCACTGCAGGGATGAGCTTGGGAGTGTAGGAGTTAGTGTGGATGAGGGAGGACAAGTCAAGAAGGTTGGGATTTGCATAAATAATCTCTAGAGACTTGAAGTAGATGGGATGTCTACGGAGCTTCCTACTATTGGGAAGTGCAAGAAAGACATGCAATTGATGCTTGAGAGGGAGCAAGTTTTGCATGCAGGTAAGAGTGAACCTTGAGATGTGGAGCAGCCACAAGATGAGGATCATGGAGTGGGAGAAACCACTCATGCAGAGAAATTTCGTGCCAGATGGGCAGAGGGAGTGCATGCAGCTATACCACCAGGTGAGAAGTGGGGCGACATGCATGAGTAATCCCAAGAGGAGATTTCTGGGCAGGATTCATGAGATGGTGTTGATCTCATGAATTTAACCTGGCTATGAGGTTCCCACAATGCAGTAGTAGCATGATCAGTTGGATTGATGCAGGCAGATCAAAGCGACAGTGTCGGATACTGGAGCGCGGATCAGAGTTGACAGCAAGTGCAGAGTGCATGGGTGCAAGATTTCAACAGCGCAGTGGTTCCTGATGACATGTGCAGTAGCTAAGCAGAGGTCGAAGAATTTGATGATAGATGCATCAGACTGATTGAGTTGTTTGGAGCCTATTCAGTTTCAGAGGAGTTGCAGAGCAGATGCATGGAGTTGCATGGCACTTGTGAAGGTTGCAGGGCGAATGCATGGAGTTGCATGTCGCATGCAAAGGCAGTCCTTTCTTGTTGAGAGGGAGTGTTGAAGATTGCAACAAGAAACAATGAAGGAGGCATCCTGAAACATCATTCCTGATCCTAGTTGGAAAGTGATCACCAAAACTAGGTGGGGGCCACACAGGTGATTTTTGTCGCAAAGTCTATTTTTAGACATATGGATCATGTTCTATAAGTTGTGGGATGCTATTTGTGGATGGTTGGTCAAGTTGGAAAAATAGATGGATTTCTATTTTTAGACATATTGGGCGGAATCTATTTTTAGATTGCCGGTCTAAAAATAGATATGTCGAATATTATTAGCTCTTAATAATATTTGGACTATAAACATTATCTTATTCTCTTGGAGCACTTCAGTTAAGTGCACAGATGTGGCACAGGAGCTGACAGAAGGAATTACTCTATTCCTGAGGGTTAAGTGGAGCTATTGCATGGATACTTCAGTTAGAACTCATGTGAGAGAGTTTGGTGGAGTTGATTGAGGAAGTTAATGGAGTTGTGTTCGGTTTAACTAAGCTAAACATAGTTGAGCTAGTTGTATCTAGTCTAACTGATTGATACACTAGTGAGAGTGGTGTGAATTAATTATTAATTAATTCACTAATTATAAACTCATTAATCAACTAAAGAATACATCAGTTAACTTCAGTGCATGAACAGTTTTAGTGGAGACCAGTGCAGAGATAGGTGAAAGGGCAAGTGTGACTATCAGTTGTGACTATAAGTGATGCATGGTTTGCATCCAACACTTAGTAGAGATGCCTATAAAGACTGCGTGAGAAAGGCTGGGGTAATTAATTCTCATCAAGAGGCATTCTTCAGCAGGGATTGCACAATAGAGGCAGGCTATCAAGTGGCAGAGATTGGAGCATGTGTTTTACTAGATCTAGCTTGATTAGTGTGTAGCAATTGGAGATTGTACTGAGAGCTTGTGAGGATTTTTGTATAATGATTGTTACATGATCTCTATGACATATATAATATACAGATAGTTGGGGGTTTTCAGCTTTAAGCTTTACCATTACATACTGTGTTCATATGTGTGAATTTTTATGGTTTTAATGTGTGCATGCAATTGATTTTATTTCCGCATGTGATGATCAATGGTAGAAGAGATTCTATATTGTGCATGAAGATAAAATAGTGTGTGATCAGGAGAATCTCAGTGGATAATATATCATTTATTCAAATTTCTACAGCTGAAATCAGTTACACTGTGCGAGGCAAGGATGGAGGACCCCCACACCGAGCTAAGTGCACTTTCTAGTTATTTTAAGTTGCAGTTTCTGAACTAGTTTGTTTTATGCTTAATTTTTTAATTAGATATATGATGATGTTTTATGAGTGCTGATGAATATAATTCTAATTTATATTCTACATATGAAGGTACAATCCAATTTTTAAGTTAAACATTCCTTCTATCAGATTAAGAGCTAGAGCCAGAATTCATCTTTCCTATTTTTTAATGATTTTCTGAAGTTCATATTTTCTAACAATAGCATTAAAGATGAATGAATTTGTAATGAAGGGCAACCAGGATCTCTTTAGTTAAGAGCATATTCAGTTATTCTTTCATGCATCTTGATCCATTTCTCATTAGTGGTTTTGGTTTCTAATTCATGAAGTAGTTTTGTAAGAGAAGGACAAACAAGTTCTCCTAAGTTAGGAGCTTCTTTTACTGCCGATTACATAATTGAATTTAGAAATTATTTAGTTTAAATTTATATTTTTAATATGCATTTCCTTTCTTATTAATAATTCATCTTCTAAACTTGACCATAGCTAAAACCCATATATCTTGGAGATGCTTCTAAGTCCTACAAGCCCGAATGGATAATAAAATACTTGTGTTAGTTTACCTAATAAACAACCCAAAATTTTTGGCGTCGTTTGCAGGGAAGCATATTTCAAAGTGGTCAATTAGGAAAAAGAAATACATAAAAGAAAACAACAACATAGTTTTTCTTTTAAGTTATGTTTCTTTATGCCTAGAGATAAAGATCAGAAGGGTAGATTTGTGAAACAAAACCCCCCAACAACTCATCCATCCACAGGACTAACAACACAACTTTCTGGAATACCTACTATAGAAGAGTTAGAGGAAAAAAAGAGATCAGGACAAAGATTAACTCTAGTTGAAAGATAGATCTTGTTAGCCTTGGACGTAAAAAGAAAACAATCACCAAAAGAAACTCCTTCCTTAGGGAAACAAACGGAAACAAGAAAACCAGTTGTTGAAAAATTAGAGCAACCTGTCCTTGAACAAATCAAATTATTTGAAGAAAAACTAAATGAACCTCATATTGAAACACTGTAAATATTTGAAAAGGAAATGGCTGAAGAAGGAGAAGGATCCAATATGCTGCTTATAACTCCTGAACAGAAAATTGAATATGAGAGACAAGAAAGGGAATGGAGAAGAAAAGGAGAGGAAGAAAGAAAGAGAGGGGAAGATAGAATAACATAAGCACTAAGAAAGATAGAAGAAGATGCAAGAAGAGAAAATCAAAATAGAAGACTACATGATAATAAACAAGAAAATAACTATGATCGGGAAGCTACTTTTGGCTTTCCAATAATAGATGCAAGAGAAATATTAGGAGAATAAGTGAAAATGAAAAACATTCCACCTTCTGTATTGCCTAACTTTTATGGAATGACAACAGAAGATCCAGATTCATTTATGTTCGAGTTTGATATCTTATGTAGAACCTATGGATACATGGGTGATACACACAAGCTTTGACTTTGTCCTGCTACTCTGAAAGCAGCAGCATTGAAATGGTTTATGGGTTTAGGAGAACATACAATAGCTTCTTGGGATGATATGAAGAAAATTTTTCAGAAAAAGTATCAAGCTTACTACAGGGCTAGAGACTTGAAAAAAGAAGACATTTTTAGAGTGACACAACAAGAAGATGAAATTTTGGAGGAGTATTTAGAAATATTTCTTTACAATTTGCAGAAATCCAAACAACATTCTCTAAATCCTGACACCATTTGTACAATTTTTCTTAAGGGTATCAGAGATGAATATTTAGATATCCATAATGTGATGGGAAAAGGATATATCTCCAATTTACCATTTGAAGAAATTGTTGAACTTTGTCATAAATACTCCAGGGGAAGAGCAAAGAGTGGAAAGATAGATACTACATCAAGAGCTTCCAAATATGCAGCAAGTATAGTAACAAGAGCATAAATAGAATTTTTACTATAAAATTTCAAAACATATCTCTTAAGCACTTTGGGAACAAAATTAGATGTCTTAAAAGCTAAGAAAAAGAAGGAAGAACAAGATGAAATCTTAGCAATCTTCTATCCAAAGTGTAGGCAAAAGCATCCAGTTAGGTAATGTCCTTTACAAGGTATGCAAGTGTGTGGACTTTGCATAGAAAATCATGCAACAGAAAACTGTCCTAAATTAAAAGAGTTGAAAATGGGAGAAGTGAAAGGGGTAGACTCTCTCTACTATATGGCACCAAGGAGACCTTGGCAACCAAGGACGCCTCAACAATTCTCTCAACAAAACCCCAAGAATTTTCAATATCCTCAAAATTCATGGAACATTCCAATGCCATGGCAGGCTTGGCCTCCACAGCAATATCAAAACCAATCTTCACAAGGTTGGAGGGGATATGGTTATGGAAACCAACCACATCATCATATGTACCCTCAACAATATCAATATCAACAACCATACCCTCAATACCAACAATTCCAGTAACATCAACCAATGCCATTTCCACCCCAAAATCAACCAATGTTAACTCAACCTCAACAGCTTCAGCTACCTACTAACCAACCACCTCCTAGACCAACACAATTTCCAACTCAGCTAGTAGCTCATCCAAGTAACAAAGTGGATAGACCAGCATAAAATGTGGAAGAGGCAACATATTTTCCTACATGTTCCATTCTTCTAATACTAGATGTCTACTTAAGGTCTGGGAAAGTGTTACATAAATATTCTCCTCCAACAAACTGAATAGGGAGAAAAAATTCAACAATCTCGGCTAGAACAACAAATTCAGAAGGGTAAATCTATTATGACTCATAATCCACCATATCCAAAGAGGTTAGTACAACATAAAATCCCTATATCTCTGCATGAATCTGATATTATGGATGAATTGAAGAACACATATGTCAAAATTCCTTTGTTGCGGGAAATTAAATATATTCAGATATATGCAAAAAAAATAAAGGAATTATGCATCAAGAAATCTGGCAGAAGAAAAAGAGATCCACCTACAATCTAGGTAATTGGAAGTTTAGCTAGTCTCATGTCTACAAATACAACCATTGAAAAATATGTTGATCTAGGGATCCCTATGGTTACCACTTCAATCAACAAATTTTTAGTGCAAAACACTTTAATAGACTTGGGAGAAGCTATAAATGTTATGACTACAGAGACTATGAAAAAATTGAATTTGAACAACATTAGACCTACTACTATAGTTTTAGAACATGCAGATAGATCTAAAGTTGTGACAGAAGGTATATTGGAAGATATGTTTGTCTCACTGGATTCATGGGAGTATCCTGTATACTTCCTGATTTTTCCGCCAAAAACAAATTTAGGAGGGCATCCATTAATTTTAGGCAGACCATGGTTAGCCACTACAGATGCCTACATTGGATGTAGGTTAAAAAGTATGATTATTGCACATGGAGATGAAAGAAAACATGTTACATTGTATCCTCCCACTCAATATCCTTCTTTATTATCATGGCTTGATGGAGAATAACAACAATAACTTCAATATATTCTTAGTATTAATCAAGTCTATAATTTTAGAGAAGAGGAAGAAAATGAGGACTTATTAGATCTTTTCATCTCAGAACCAAACATTTCAGAGTAGCTTAGAATAATAAAATACGAAGCTGCAAGTCACCTTTTAAATCAGTGTTTCGAGGAAAACTGTACTGTACAATCACTGCAAAATACATTTGAAAGTATCTTTCCCGTTAACTTAATTACCAATTCAAAGAGTAAAATCATCGAGATCAGTCCTGGGAGAAATTTAAATATCGGTAATAACTTACAATCATCACAAGAGCAAGAGGTAATAGCACTGTTACAGAAATACTCAAAATATTTTGCCTGGGATTACACATACATGCAGGGGATTCATCCAAAGACATGTATCCATCACATTTACACTGATGATCAAATCAAACCTATAAGGCAACCACAAAGAAGTATTCCAATCCTATGATGAAGGAAATAGTGAAAGAAGAATTACAGAAACTATTACAAGTAGGATTTATCTATCCTATTTTTTATAGTCAATGGGTTTCACCCTTATTTGTGGTGCCTAATAAAAATGAAAAATGGAGAATTTGTATAGATTACAGAGACCTCAATAAGACTACATTAAAAGATCATTTTCCTTTACCATTTATTAATTAAGTACTAGTCATTAGTTGGTGTTATCACAAAATTGTACTTGATTGGCTTCCGATCAGACAACTCTATGTATCTTTTCCAAACCAGCTTTTGACTAAAGCTTAGCCTCTTCAGTTTGAGAGGGCTCTCTCAAAGGGATTTTATGATATTGGTTAATGATAGTTCTAAATGGCTAACTCTATAGAAATTGTATCCTTTTTTTATGATTGCAGGTTGAAAGAATGAAAGTTTACTACCTTTGGGCTTATGGATTCAACAATCAGTAGTTTCAGTAGCAAGGTTTCTTTACATGGAAACTAAGGCAGATAGGAGTCTTTAAAAAAGGTAATTCATTCATAAAACAAAGGAAAACATAGTCATTTCATTACTAAATGAAGTCCGAGCATAGAGTTATGAATTCTGAGTAATAGAAATAAAATCTACTACAAGAGGTAAAAAATAAGATGTAGATCAATAAGACATTAAAAACTCCATGAGAATCTCAGGTTTGCCAAGAAGAAAGTCACTCTGTATTACTGATATATGTCAAAATACATAAAGCAGCAATTTGGTGCAAAAAATCTCCAACCCCTCACTACTTTTATGCTTTGTCTTTAAATATACCTTCTTAACATCAAGGGTAGTCTGCCTGGTGGCTAGATTCATCGAATTCTCCTATTACACATCACATAACCGAAAAACATGACTTCTAACAAGAAACTAACAACTACACCTTAAAGAATACATCTCCTAATAGGATTCTAATTCCTATTTATTAGATACTCTACCTTATCTTGTGAAACAGTTACATGACAGTTGTCAAATAAGTATGACATGCTCGAAAAATCTATGACATAATTCATCACCACTTTACACATTTATGACTCTCCTAAACATGTGGAACAAAATCCTCTTTTTTAGGAATACATATCCCTTATCTTTAACGAGATATTTAGTTGATGACCTGTCTCCACAACACTTTATTCAAGTCATAAATATTTGATGTTAAGGTCCCTTGACCTATTGGAGGAGTCTAGCTATCAATAACTTCTATTAAAATGCTCCAAAACTTTCAAAAATAGCTCGCTACGAAAACAAGACAGTTTCGTAGCGAGCTTTAGTAGCGTTGAAAAAGTACCTTCTGCACCCAAAAACTCTACTCCTTTGTTGTTCCATGGTGTCCATCTAATCATGAAACATCACCACCATAATTTTCCCTCCTTTAAAACTACAAAAAATGAATTTAGAGGCAAAAAGGCTGCTACAGGTTTTTTCGTAGCGTTTTCCTGGCTTTAAGCCTAGGAAACGCTACAAAACTGTGTAAAAGTGCAAAAATTCCATATTTCAAAACTATCTCCAAAAAGTGATATCCAATTGTAAAAACTTGATCTTCTCCATGTAATGAACCTCTCTAAAGTATATTTAACCTCAACTTATGGTCCTTGTGGTGTTTCCTCTTCATTTGTGATCAGTCGAGAAATGGGCGCCTCAACCACAGTCATCTTTAAACCTTTCTTTTCTAGCTCTTCATGAATCAACTCCAGTTGTTGTTCTAATTATTTCACTTGATCCTTTAGTGTCTTATTCTTGGCTTGTAGGTTTAGATTTACCTTTTTGAGGTGCTTGACTTCTCCTCTTAGTGTTTGAGTCCACTTTATCAATTTTTATGAATTGTCCAAGGTCTTTGAGACACTTGTGACTTGATCCTCCCAAATATTGCTCATTTGTTAAAACTGGATCCTTTCATCTTTATGCTTCTTTGTCTCATTCTTCAAGACTGATATCTCTTCCTCTACCTCTTTCAATTGTTCCTTAAGGACTTCAACTTTTATCTTTTCAGTGATTTTCTCTTTTCCCTTGTTTTTCTTGATGACCAAATCTTCTTTTGCAGGTGATGAGAGGTTTATGATGCTTCGTGGTGGATGAACATTTTCACTAGCCTTTTGAGCTTCTTTGCTACTTTCCAAGACTTTCCTGGCATGTATTTTCATTGGTTTTCTAGCTTGAAACATAAATCCAACATCATCCCCTACAAATTCTAACTTCTTAGATGTTTTTCCTTTCTTAAGCTTCCTTCCTCCCTCATTTATGTCTTCAGCTTGGACTATGGGAGTTTCTTCAAT
The DNA here is from genome assembly GCA_034641835.2 of Pinus albicaulis. Lineage (NCBI taxonomy): Eukaryota > Viridiplantae > Streptophyta > Pinopsida > Pinales > Pinaceae > Pinus > Pinus albicaulis. Next base: position 1,262,869,767 of record CM076574.1, on the reverse strand, counting down.
ATCAATGGCATGCAAGATGTCCTCTAAATTATCTTTTTCCACTGCTTGGCTCCTTGTAATCCTCTTACTGCCATGCTTTCTCACTGTTGGATTTTGTTTTGTAGGTGTAGCTTTGGGTGTATCAACCTTCTTTAAAGGCTCTATCTCCATGATAACTGGTTCTAACTGCTCTGCCATTGAAGGTGATGGAATATCTCTAGGTTAGAGAGTTATTTTAGGAGTGATAGCATCTACTTCAAAACCACTTATAAACAGAAAATATGAGCAATCTTTGCCTAATCTTTTTAACTCCTCTATCACCAGCAACTTGATCAAACCATGATGAAATAAAGAGGTTTCATTTCCCTCTGATTTAACTTGAACCTTGTCTGACATTTTAGCTAAGCTTCAGTATAATTAAAAAGGAAAATCAAGAGACCTCTTACCCACAAAATGTAGCAGAAGCCTAAGGTGGTAGGAGTAAACCATGTGATACCTCCCTTCGCAACTGAAGTAATTCTGAATGATCAAAAGCAGCTTGGAGTAGTTTTCCTTCATGTAGCTCCTTGGGATAGCATTTATGAGATAAGTTTCACAATGCTCTGTCTTGATGAATTCTTTACAGTCTTGCATGGTAAACTTGATGCCTTTGAACCATTGCTCTCCTCCTTTATGGATTCCTATTGCTGCCGCAATGGTCTCTGGGGTTACTATGAGATTTAACATTCCCACCTTTGAATTTGATCCAATAAAACTCTTAGCAAACTCCTTTGAAACTTGCAAATGACACCCTTGCAGGCTTTGGAAAAATTGCAAACACCATGTTCTTTTAAACACCTCCAATGCAGTTGGGTCTTCATTCAAAAAATTCATGTCCATTGGTTCATATCTGAGGCAGTGACCACCTTTTTTGGTCTTCTTCTTTGTAGCCATGGTGATTTTTTACCTTCTCTGCCTCTCTTGATTAGTGACACCTACAACTTTTTAAAAATGCCAGCAACTAGCTTGGCTTGGTGAAACAGCTATCCAGAACTCGATAGCATGCAAAGATGGAGCAGAGAATGACAATTACTCAATTGGATAATGCTTTAAAGTTTCAATGTCAACTCATGCCTTTATCATGACTCATACATGCTAAAAACGGTAATGATGACCTCAGACATGACCTTTGTACCTTAGTTTAACCCTAACTGACTCGAATGACACCCACCCTAACTCTTCTAATCATGGACTGACACCTTGCATCGGATTTGACAAGACAGGTAGAAAAATCATTTTTCGTAGCGTGGCTAGTTCATTTTCTGACAGTTTCGCTATGAAACTATTAGGCGGTTTCATAGCGAAAACAGTCTTTTTACAGTGTAAATCACTACGAAAAGAGGAAAAACTGACTAAAGTGACCTTTTTGAATTCAAAATCTTTGGAAATGAAATATGTTAGAAAATGATGACTGATGGGACCATATATAACTTGAATGGAGGTGGATTTGAAACTTAGGATAGGTTTAAAGGTAAAAAATTAAAATTTTCCTATACCAACTTATGATAAATGAACTCCATGTCAATACCTTTGACAAATCAACTCTATGACCATGTCACACTTTTTATTGAGTGATAACAGTGGCTCCACTTGGGATGGTGTGCCCCTGTGGTACACCAAAGAACCTGTAGTTCCAGTGCTATCCATCTTCCTGGAAATAAAAACTCTGAAATTTTCCAAGCTTTCCTTCAAAATCTAATGGCCTTCACCTCGGGCTCAAGCTTGATGTTCAAATTGTCTTTATTAGCAGAAAATCATAAAAAAATGGAATATATACAATGGAATGAAATATTTGTAGAACTTAAGAGGGATAATGATTCAAAAACCTGCCATTGACAGGCCCTCCAACACAAGGTTTTCCATCCATCTCCTGCAGTATGTAAGTATTATTTCCATGGAATGAAACTACTACGAATGGACCTTTCCAAATATTCTCAAACTTACCATGTTTCCCCTTTTCTTAAATTTTGGACTCCCACTTCAATAGCACATCTTGAATCTGAAAGTTTTCCTCTTTGACCTTCCTGTCAAATGTCTTCTTAATTCTGTTTTGAGAATGTTGATTGTTGTTATAGACTTCCTCCCTTTTTTCTTGCAAAGCTATCAACTGGTTTATTCTCCTTTGAATTGAATTTGGCTCCTCCTCTAATCCTTACAATAGCTTCATAACAGGCACTCCCAATGATGTGGGAAAGATGGCTTCAGCTCCATATACCAAATCATAGGGTGAAGTACCAATTGACCTTTTAGTGCACACTCTATCATCCCATAGAGCATACTTCAGCTTTAGATGCCATGAATTTTTATTTTCCTGCAACACCTTCTTAATAATCCTCACAATGCTCTTGTTATAAGATTCAGCAAGACCATTACCTTGTGGATAATATGTAGTAGAATGTCCAAGTGTAATGTGATATTGATAAAAAAAACTGATCAGCCTCTTTGATTTGAATGCATGTGCATTGTCAGTGATGATATTCATAAGGCAGCCAAACCTAGACAATATGTTATTCTCCAAAAATGAAATGATAACTGAATCATTTGCTTGCCTAGTTGGGATTGCTTCAATCCACTTGGTGAAATAATCAGTTGATGTCAGTATCCAACGATCTTCACCTGAATATGATGGATGAATATCACCAATAAAATCAAGCCCCCACTACTGGAATGGCACCTCAACATAAATAGACATCAAGGGTAGAGGAACAAGTTTTTTCTTACCATCAAAAATCTGGCATTCATGGTAGGCAGCAATCTTTTTGTAGACATCTATGAACATTGTTGGCCAATAGTACCCTGCTCTAAGAATCATGTTTTTTGTGGCCTTCCAATAATAATGACCTCCACAATATCCTTTTTGAAAATCCTCAATCAGCTTTTTAGCCTCGTCTTCCAACAAAAAATTCAAAATAATACAACCGGTATCTTTCCAATACAGATTTTTATCAATGATGCAGTGCCTCAGGGATTTCAGCTTCACAAACCTTGCTTTAGACTTTTTCAGTTCAGCAGGAACTCTATGATGATGTAATACAAAAACAATGTCTCTGTACCAGTCAGAAAAGATGTACTTCTCTTCAATGGGAATCATCTCTTCATCTTCATCTGATAATTCTAAAAAAATTTCAATTAAATTCATATCAAGACAGTCAAAATTTGATTGTGCCATCAACTTTGCTAGCCCCAGAACTTTGACCAATTTTGTAGGTATGATCTCTATATCATATTCCAAAAATTTATATATCCACTTCCCTCTCTTACCATCAGGATCAGCTTGAGTTAATATGTCCTTCACAAAAGCATTAGGAACAAATTCTATAACATGAGAATGCAGAATGTAAATTCTGAAATATTTGATGGCTTTGACCAAAGCATAGGCCTGTTTCTATAATATGGTATACTTCATCTCTGAATTAGCTACTGTTCTGCTAAAAAATGAGATGGGCTGCTCAGTACCTTATTGTCCTTTTTTTCAGCAAAACTCCAGCAATTGTATTTTTTGATGCAAATGTAAAAACTGGAAATTCCTGTAGAAAATCTAGGCTGATTCTAACTTGACATGATTTTTAGGGGCTAATATTCGTAGGTGGGCTAATTTTCCATGGTTTTTCCAAAAAAAGGATTCGCCAATTTCCATTTTTTATAAAAATAATTCGCCCAAATTTTACAATACAAAATTATTTTACCTTAAAAATCGCCAACATTATATGGAGAGTATATATAAAATCATTATAAATTTGAATACTTTTACAAATACATCCATAAACATTTTATAGTTTTCATATTAGGGACTAGTGAGATTCACCAATTTTTTAAACTTCAAGATAAATTTCCATCCTTCAAATTTTCCCTGCCCTGTTTGGATCAATCTTAATCCCATATTTAGATATAATATGCCCAAGTAACTTCCCTGAAGTCAGAGCAAAAATTATTTTAGTGGGACTGAGAGAAATTCCAAACCTTCTACACTTCAGCAGAATCTTTTCTAGATGCTTCAAGTGGTCTTCCTCTCTCCTTGAGAAAACTGTTATGTCATCCAAAAAGACAACCACCAACTTATCCTTCTCCTCAGCAAAGGAAATTTCCATTGCTCTTTGAAAGGTTTCTCCTGCATTCATCAGACCAAAAGGCATCTTGGCATACATGAATGTGCCCCATGGTGTGGTAAAGGCAGTTTTCTCTCGATCTTTTGGATGCACTAGTATCTAATTGTATCCTAAAAAAAAATCTGGCATAGAAATCCTTTGGGAACCAACAATGCTCTACAGAATTTGGTCCATCTTTGGGAGAGTGTAATTTTCCTTCAGAGAATATTAGTTCAAGTTTTGAAGTCAATGAATATTATGATTTCTTCACTCTTCTTTCTGACTGGAACCAAGTTAGCAAGACATTTTGAAAATCTGATGGGAAAAATGATATTTTCATCAAAGAGTTTTTTAATTTCCTTATCAATCAAAGGCATAAGAAGTGGATTAATCCTCCTCAACTTCCATTTGAAAGGCTTTTCATTTGCTTAAATAGGAATGGTATGCTGAATAATGGTAGGATCATATTTCTTTAAATCAGTATAACTCCATGCAAAAGCATCAATGAAACTTTTCATCATCTCAATACATTTTTGTTTCATGTCTACTGAAAGAAACTTTGAAAGCTTAAACATTTTTGGCATTGCTACTGTACCAAGGTTACAACTCTCTACCTCTTCATCATCAGCTTGTATCCTAGGAGATTTGAACACATCATTCTAGTCAAAATATTTTCAAGTGGGATTAGACCTTTGGGTATAGAATTATTTTTCATCTGTAATACTTCAAAATTCCCCTTTGTTTCAGCAAGCATGTTTTGTTGATCTACTTGTGTGCTTTCAAACTCCTCTTTCAATTCTATGAAGTTTTTGACTTTCTGGTCATCCTCAAAAACTTTCCAATGGATTATGTTGTTAGGGATAGTGGGTCTATGGAAAACTTCAACCTCATACCTTTCAATGGAATATGTAGGGATAACAAACAGACTTGCAGAGAAAACTAGGGAATCAGCTACTGAGTTTTAATCCCTAGTCTTCACAACAAAGGAATATTCTTCAAATTCTCTAACATCTCCATGATCAAATTTCTATATGCCCTCATTCTCACATCCTTAGTTTTATATACACCCTCAACTTGTTTAATAACTAATTCATAATCTCCACAAACAAAAATCTTTTGGGCACCCAATCTTTTCAAAATTTCTAAACCCAAAAATAGGGATTCATACTCAGCCATGTTATTTGTGTAATCAAATTTCAATTTGAAATAAATGAGCTTACTTTCATCCTTTGGAGTTGTGATCCAAATTCCTGCTCCAACTCCTTCTCTTCCTGATGATCCATTAAAGTGTAACAACCACCAACCTTCTACCTTTTCTTCACTGATTTGTTGATTTTATGCTTCCTGAATTTCTACTTTCTTTTCATCTTCTGCTTCACCAGTCAATTCATTGAAAAGTATAGAAGCAGATCCTAATTTAATATCAACAACATAGATTGGGAAATTCTGAGGTTTGTCCTTACTACTTACCATATAAGCCATCCTTTTTTCTCTGTATAGTATTCTTTGCTCACCAAAAATAGGAATGGTGGCATAATTTAGGTCCATCTGCATGGTGCCTTTGATCTTTTCTACCCATGATCAAGATAGCAACATGCCAAACTTAGGTGGAATGTCTGCTACCACAATGTCCATTACCATTGTCTTGGCAGGGACTTGTGTGAGACCAACAACAACATATTTTATTAAACCAATGCACTGAACTCTTTTCGAATCAAAAATCCTTATATGGCCTAGTAATTTCCAATCCCATCCTTTCCATAATTACTTTAGGCATGAGGTTATGAGAGGCCCCTGAATCCAACATGGCATTATGCGATGTCATTGTTAGGTCCCTATATTACTAGTATAGTCCCTTATTGTTGTTAGTGTAACCCCCTTATTGTTATTATTGTACCCTTGTAACCCCCATATTTTTATTATTGTGCCCTTAAATTATTATTGTTAGGTTGACTAGGATTACATTGTGGCCCCACTAGGATTACATGTGGCCCCATGGACTCATATATATAGAAAGGAGGTTTTGTAATTTGAATCATCCAAGAATTGTTCATTCATGTAATGTATTGGAGGTTTCTCCCTCAAAGTGGCTTATTTATAAGGTGTTTATATCTCTTTTCTTCTATTTTTGGAGCTGGTTTCACAACAATTGGTATCAGAGCTTGGGATTCTAGGGTTTTTCTGCTCCAAACAGGTCATCGTGGCATTTTTGCCATAAATTTTTTCTATGAAGGTTCAGAAGCTGAATTTTTAGAGTGCGAAGTCGAAATCTTGAGGAACATCCTCGCAAAATTTTATAACTTGGTTCGCAATATTTTCGGAGATATGATCTAGGGAATTTAGGTCTTTTTGCAGGCTCCTGAATTTCACATAAAAAGGTCATCGCGTAGTTTTCGCTATAACTTTGTTTCTACGTAGGTTAAAAAGCTAAAAATTTTAGAGCGCGAAGCTAAAATCTTGAGGAACGTCGTCGCAAAATTTCAGAGCTTGGTTCACAATATTTTTGGAGATATGATCTGTGTAAGTTAGGTCTTTTTCAGGCTCTCGAATTGCATCTCAAAGAGGTGATCTTGGGAAAATCTTCATAACTCTCTCTCTGAGCATTGGATTGGAATTATGTAAAAAGTGACTGGAATTACACGGACTATAGTTTCCTATCTATAAATTTTAGATACAAAGGAGCAAACAGTAACACATGGCAAGTCGTACAAGTTCGCTCTACTGAACCAATCCATAATTAGGTCATTGTGGTAGATTGGACATAACTTTGTCTTGAAGAATCCAAATCAAGTCAGACCTGTGGCATTTGAAATAAGCTTCAGAGGACTACTACAGGGCCGAATTTCAAATTTTGAGGATCTGCAATTATAGAGATAAGTCAATTTCAATATCGAACTCCTCAAAATCAAGTAAAAGGTGTGTATTTTTTTCCGAATTGCATAAGTCTTGTTTGACGAATCAAGTTGAATTGATTCCAAAGGCATATTATAGAGTAGATATCAGTATTGGATTCTCAAATGGCACCTAAAAATAATTCAACACCCATTAAGCCTTTATAAGGCTCTACTTGACTCATGAAGACAAAGAATGGCAACATGACATATCAAAATTACAAGAGCAATTGCAACAAATTTCACTCTCGCAAAGAGCAACAAAAAATGACATGGAAATTTTGAAGAAAGCCGTGGAATCTAAGATGGATGGTTTGAAGAATGGCATGGAAGCTGGCATGGAATCTAAGATGGATGAAATGGAAGCTAAGATGGAAAACATGAAGAATGATCTAAAAGCATACATGGAAGGTTTGATAAAGTCGATACAACAAATGTTTCTTAATGGTGAAAAGATAGTAGAGGAAACTCATGATGAGAAAAAAATAAATGCTAATCGTGATTTCATAAACTCTAATGTTGGCAGGAAGAACCACCATATTCCAAAAATGGATATGAGGAAGTTTGATGGAAAGGATCTCAGAATATGGATACTATTATGATGGAGCAATATTTTTGATCTCAATAATGTGCAAAATACGGCAAAAGGGGCATATCAACTTTGCTCTTCAGAACAAAATACATTTGTATGGTATTGATGGCTTTGCTCGTGTAAAAAAATTGTCACTAGGTCAATTTTTATGGAGGAAATGATAGCACATTATGAGAATACAAAGAGCAACACCTTTAGCCAATTGATAAATCTCAAACAAAAGGTTTTAGTGGGGGAGCACATTGAGGACTTCCAAAAATTGAATATAAGGGTAGTTGATATTCCAGAGGAACACAAGATTCATCTCTTCATAGGTACTTTAAATGATAACATCCAACATGAAGTTCGCGTTTTCGAACCTAATTCATTGGAGAAGGTATTCAGGTTGGCAAGAAAAATTGAATGTAAAATTATGGCGACAAGGAAGCCTACCACTCACTTATATAAAGAGGGAAGTGTTGCTACTCCTAGATTTCAACAACCTACAAGGTTGACACCACAACAATTGGAAGAAAAAAGAGAAAAAGGGCTTTACTACAGTTGTGATATAAAATACACTAAAGGTCATAAGTGTGCTAAGAAGAAATTATTTTACATAGATTGTGAAGAGGAAGAAGAAAATGAACAAGAAGAGGATATATAGTAGGAACCAATCCTAGAAGAGGAAGAAATGAGTTTGACCATATCGTGTAATGCATTGGCAGGAATTACCACTCCTCAAAATCTCAATATAGAAGGACATATCAAGAAGAAAAAGGTAATAGTGTTGATTGATTCAGGTAGTACCCATAATTTTATTCATTGTAAGGTAGCCAAGGAATTGAATTGTTTCCTATACCCAGCACCAGAATGTCAGGTGATGGTTGCAAATGGAGGAACTATAAATTGCTCTGGAAAATGCCATAATATTAAGCTAACCATGGGGTAATATGTATTTAATAGTCCAATTCTTTCCATTCCTATTGGAGGTGCTGATGTTGTACTAGGAGTACAATGGTTACAATCTTTGGGGACGGTAGCTTTTAATTTTGAAGAACTTTTCTTGAATTTTTTTTAGAAGGAAAGGAAGTCGAATTACGTGGTATTGTAGGGAAGTCGGAAAAGATAATAAGCTCTAATGTCATGAAAAAGCTTCTAAAGAAAGAACAACAAGGTATAATTGCACAATTATGCTCACTAGAAGTTCCAACATCAAAATCATATATTTCTGCAGATCTCCAAAAAGTCTTGGACAATCATTCCAATGTTTTTGAAACTCCCAAAGGACTCCCACCTATTCGTGATCATGATCATGCTATTCATTTGATTCCAGGAATTTTTCCTCCAAACATCAGGTCTTATAGATATCCTTATGTCCAAAAGAGTGAAATTGAACGTATGATTGCATAAATGTTAGAGGTGGGTATAACTCAACCTAGTCAAAGTTTTTTCTCTGCTCCTGTAGTATTGGTACACAAGAAGGATGGATTATGGCGCATGTGTCCCGATTATAAGGAGCTCAATAAGCTCACCATTAAAGACAAATTTCCCATTCCTGTGATTGATGAATTATTGGATGAATTACACAGAGCAATTTATTTTACCAAGTTGGATCTTCATTCAGGATATCATCAAATTAGAATGAAGATTGAAGATATTTCGAAAACAACATTTTGAACACATGAGGGTCATTATGAATTTTTGGTCTTGCCTTTTGGCCTTACTAATGCACCTTCTACATTTCAAGGGTTGATGAATTCCATTTTCAAACCCTTCCTTAGAAAATTTGTGCTAGTATTTTTTGATGATATACTAATATACAGCAGGTCTTCGAAGGATCATGCTCAACATGTTGACAGGGTGCTCAAACTATTGCAGGAGAAACAATTATATGAAAAAGCATCCAAATGTTTCTTTGGAGTACAAGAGGTGGAATATTTGGGTCATATTGTATCTCACGAGGGTGTTAAGGTAGACCCTAACAAAATTAAAGCCATTAAAGAATGGAAAGTCCCCACAACCATAAAGCAGTTGCGAGGATTTCTCGGGTTAACAGGGTATTATCGCAATTTTGTTAAGAATTATGGGAGAATAGCAGCACCTCTAACAACATTATTGAAGAAAGATGCATTTTCATGGACTCCTGAAGCAACTAAGGCCTTTGAACATCTTAAAGAGGCAATGTGCCTAGCACCGGTCTTAACTACACCAGACTTCACAAAAACCTTTATTGTGGAATGTGATGCCTCAGGAAATGGAATTGGTGTTGTTTTAATGCAGGAAGGAAGACCCATTGCTTTTGAAATTCGTCCAATCAAAGGAAAGTATTTACAGAAACCTATTTATGAGAAGTAAATGTTAGAAATACTGCATGCACTAAAGAAATGGAGAACTTACCTAATGGGAAGACACTTCAAGGTAAAAACTGATCATGATAGTCTTAAACACTTTTTGGAACAAAGACTATCTTCAGAAGAGCAGCAAAAATGGGTCACAAAGGTGTTGGGTTATGACTTTGAAATAATCTACAAAAAAGGAAAGCTTAATGTTGTTGCAGATGCACTCTCAAGAAAGAATGAAGAGGTGGAAGCATTGCTTTGTACCATTTCTATTATCCAACCAGATTGGATAACTGAAGCAAGAGATGAATGGAAGAAGGACAAAGATGTATGGATACTCATTCAAAAGTTGCAGCAAGATCCTAGTACATCTGATACATTTACTTGGAAAAATGATTCCTTATGGTACAAAGATCGCTTATATCTTTGTAAGAATTCCCAACTAAAACAAAAGATTCTTCTGGAATTGCACACTTTTCCTTTAGGAGGACACTCAGGATTTTTAAAAACTTACCACAGGGTGAAGAAAGAATTTTTTTGGGATGGCCTTAAATCTGATATTCAAAAGTTTGTGGCGGAATGTTTGGTTTGCCAGCAGAATAAAGTTGAGACAATTAAGACCCCGGGACTTCTACAACCTTTATCCATTCCAAGTCAACGTTGGAGGAGATTTCAATGGATTTTATCACAGGTTTACCTAAGTCCGAAGGAAAGAGTGTCATCATGGTGGTAGTTGATAGACTTACCAAGTATGCACACTTTTGTACATTATCTCATCCATTTAAAGGACGTATGGTTGCTACTACATTTATGGACACAATTCAAAAGCTACATGGAAACCCAAGGGTTATTGTGAGTGACAGAGATCCCATTTTTACTGGAAATTTTTGGACGGAGTTATTTTCTTGTTTGGGTAATCAATTAGCTCATAGCTCATCTTATCATCCTCAATCCGATGGTCAAACTGAGATAGTAAATAAATTTTTGGAAGGATATCTTCGTTGTTTTGTATCTGATAAACAAACACAATGGGTCAAGTGGTGACCGCTCCCTGAATGGTGGTATAACGCTTCCTTCCATACTCTAGCAAAAATGACCCCATTTATGGCACTTTATGGATATCATCCACCGTCCATCACATCATCTTTAAGAGAAAATTTGAAGGTTCAAGCACTGGAAGATCACATCGAGGATCAACAAGAAGTTCTCCAACTCTTAAAGGACAACCTGAATTTGGCACAAAATCGAATGAAACAATAGGCAGATCAACATCGCAGCGAGAGAAGTTTTGATGTAGGAGACTGGGTATTTTTATGGCTACAACCATACAAACAAATATCCCTCAAGCAAGCTAAGAAGGATAATAAATTATCGCCAAAGTAATATGGTCATTACAAGGTGTTGCAAAAAATTGGTACTATGGCATACAAATTGAAGCTTCCTGCTTCTTCACGAGTGCATCCAATTTTCCATGTTTCATGCTTAAAGAAGGTTATAGGTGAAAATCTTCCAGTTCAAACAATATTGCCAAAACTTGATGAGGAAGGGAAAATCATATTAGAACCTGAAGCGGTCACAGAAACAAGAACTCAACAGCTATGGAATCGATCAATTTCAGAGTATCTCATCAAGTGGAAGAACTTACCCACTGGTAATTCTACATGGGAGGATGAAAATTTTATACAGAAGCACCTAGAGCTACTCAAGCGTTGAGGAAAACACTTTTTTGAAGGAGAGGGGCATGTTAGGTCCCTATATTACTAGTATAGTCCCTTATTGTTGTTAGTGTAACCCCCTTATTGTTATTATTGTACCCTTGTAACCCCCATATTGTTATTATTGTGCCCTTAAATTATTATTGTTAGGTCGGTTAGGATTACATTGTGGCCCCATGGACTCCTATATATAGAAAGGAGGTTTTGTAATTTAAATCATCCAAGAATTGTTCATTCATGTAATTTATTGGAGGTTTCCCCCTCGAAGTGGCTTATTTCTAAGGCGTTGATATCTCTTTTATTCTATTTTTGGAGTTGGTTTCACAACAGTCATGTCATGAATACTAAGACTGACATAGAAAGTAGGCATCTCTTCATTCTACTCATCCTCCAATCTTGGTCCCAAGTATATGGTTGGATGATCTTCTTGAACATTATGGATGTCATCAGCTCCTGGTTGGGAATTCAACATTTTTACAATTTTAGTTTTTTATTCATTCACCTTAAGAATTTCTCCAAAAGGGACTGGGATTTTGACCTTGGAGATCTCATTCTCCAAACTTAAAACAGAAGCAATTTTTTCAGTCTCTTTGACAGGAGGACGAGGTGGTGGATATTTTCTAACCTCAACTACTATGGGGGCATATTTCTTGGGCTGTGTTTTGTTTGCAGTAATTGGAACATTTCTGTTTCTGAGGTTGTATTGTTTCTGCATCTCAAAGATTTCATGTTGGTAACCTTAAAGGTAATTAGATGGTTCCTCACCCTTGTTAACATCATGATCAGAATCATCATGTTCTTCCTTAGTCAAAAACATCCCTGACATTTTTTCATCCAAGCAATGAATAGATTATTCTGGTATTTCAGGCTGGTCTTCTTCATCAACTAAATTTTGTTGAAAAGGAGGCCTAACTTAAGCATCAGGTTGATTTTTTCTTTCCCTTGGTCTCTGCTGATTTTGAGGTCTTCTGAACTGAGGATTTCTAAACTGAGGTTCATTTTGTGTAGGAGGAGCAGATGCATTCCCAAGGGCAGGCCTATCAATCAATCTTTCCATTGTCTTCATCATGGAGTCAAATTTATCATCTAAGGTGGAAGGATTATCTTCTTCTTTCAATTTTTTATTTCCCATCTTGGACTTTTTCACTGCTATCATATTGACCTCCACCTTCACAGCATCATTTTTCATTTCAGCTAGTGAAGGGGATTCTCTTTCTCTTATCAGGATAGAAAATTCATAATCAAAGGCCTCAGCATATCTCAGCTGAGCTGCTCCTGGTGGAGGCTTTAGATGGGAACGGATGGAGTCATAAACTTTATTAAATCTCTTGGAGAAATTTTGGATAGTTTCATCAACAACTCTTTTCAAACTATTATACTCAGTGAGAGCTTGCAGAGGGTTGGTTCTATTTCCCCACTTTCTCAAGAAGCTATCTTCAAATTCATTCCAATTATGCAGGCTTCCTGCAACAAGGGCTTTGAACCACTTTCTGACCTCACCAGTAAATCTTTAAGCAAATAATCTCATCTTGACATCCTCATGGTAAACCTCCTCCCTGTCTATGAATTCATTAAACTGGTCTACATGCTCTTCAGCTGTATCTCTTCATCACTTCCCCAAGTTTTTATTCTAGTAAAATATTTTCTAGGAAGGTCATTAAGGACAGCTGGGAGAACAATAGGGGCATACCTAGCAGGTGGAGGTGGCACATTTCCTGCCATGATGATTGGAACTGTAGTAGTTTTAGGGACAACATTAGTAGAGGAAGATGAACTATTAGGAGGTGGGCTGGTTGGTCTTTGCAAACCAGTTACAATTGAACTCCAGTCAGGTAGAGGGACACTAGATTTTCTTCTTAGAAAAATTTCAAATGGGTCCAGTTCCTTCAACCTATCCAAATATTCCCTTTCTAACAACAACTCTGATGTGACTGCTTCTGAAAACTCTTCTTTATCCTTTTGGGTCACTAAGGCTAAGGTATCAATACCTCTTCTATATAGGTCTAAGACAATTTCAATCAATTCCTTTTCATTTTCAGACCTAAACAAGACTCCTGAATTTTATCATCAAACTTTTTATCTTCGGGACTTCTTAAAACTTTAGAGGACAAGGCTTTTGTATGTAATGGAGTACCTGATTATGCAGAACCACCTTGAATGCCTCTGGAAATTGTGTTTGGATTATCTACAATTGTAGGTGAATCTGGGTCAGGATTACTCCTCGTATATCTCCTTTTCAAAGCCACCTTTGAACATGAGAATTTTGAATGGATTCACCAAGGTAGATGTAGCGTCGAATAAATTTTGAGCTCCTACTGCCTTCAAGAGTTCAACTTCAAAATTTCGGGAAAAGTATATCTTCAATCTCCCGTCAGATGCACCAAAATGTTATCACAAAATTGTACTTGATTAGCTTTCGATTCGACAACTCTATGTAACTATTTCAAACTAGCTTTTGACTGAAGCTTAGCCTCTTCAGTCTGAGAGGGCTCTCTCAAAGGGATTTTATGATATTCGTTAATGATAGTGCTAGATGGCTAACTCTATAGAAATTGTATCTTGTTTTTATGATTGCAGGTTGAAAGAATGCATGTTTGCTACCATTGGGCTTATGGATTCAACAATCAGTAGTTTCAGTGTCGAGGTTTCTTGACATGGAAGCTAAGGCAGATTTGAGTCTTTAACAAAGGTAATTCATTCATAAAACAAAGGAAAACATGGTCATTTCATTAATAAAGGAATTCAGAGCATAGAGTTATGAATTCCGAGTAATAGAAATGAAATCTACTGCAAGAGGTAAAAAATAAGATGTAGATCAATAAGACATTAAAAACTCCATGAGAATCTCAGGTCTGTCAAGAAGAAAGTCACTATGTATTACTGATATATGTCAAAATACATAAAGCAACAATTTGGTGCAAAAAATCTCCAACCCCTCACTATGTTTATGATTTGTCTTTAAATAGACCTTCTTTACATTAAGTCTGGTCTGCCTGGTGGCTATATTCATCGAATTCTCCTATGACACATCACATAACTGAAAAACATGACTTCTAACAAGAAACTGATAGCTACACCTTAAAGAAGACATCTCCTAATAGGATTCTAATTCCTATTTATTACATGCTCTACCTTATCTTGTGAAAAAATTACATGACAGTTTCCAAATAAGTATCACATGCTCAAAAAATCTATGACATAATTCATCACCACTTTACACATTTATGACTCTCCTAAACATGTGGAACAAAATCCTTATTTTCAAGAATACATATCCCTTATCTTTAATGAGATCTTTAGCTGATGACCTTTCTCCACAACACTTTATTCAAGTCATAAATATTTGATGTTAAGGTCCCTTGATCTGTTGGAGGATTCAAACTATCTAAAACTACCATTAAAATGCTCCAAAACTTTCAAAAATAGCTCGCTACAAAAATAGGACAGTTTCGTATCGAGCTTTAGTAGCGTTGAAAAAGTAGCTTTTGCACCCAAAAACTCTGCTCCTTTGTTGTCCCATGGTGTCCATCTAATCATGACACATCACTACCATCATTTTCCCTCCTTGAAAACTAAAAATAAAATGAATTTAGAGGAAAAAAGGCTGCTAAAGGTTTTTTCATAGCGTTTTCCTCGCTTTAAGCCTAGGCAATGCTATGAAACTCTGTAAAAGTGTACAAATTCCAGATTTCAAAACTGTCTCCAAAAAGTGACCTCCAGTTGTAAAAACTTGATCTTCTGCTTGTAATGAACCTCTCTAAAGCATATTTAACCTCAACTTATGGTCCCTGTGGTGTTTCCTCCTCATTTGTGATCAGTTGAGCAATGGGCTCCTCAACCACAGTCATCTTTAAACCTTTATTTTACAGCTCTTCATGAATCAACTCCAGATGTTGTTCTAAGTCTTTCACTTGATCCTTCAATGTCATGTTCTTGGCTTGCAGGTTTAGATTTACCTTTTTGAGGTGCTTAACTTCTCCTCTTAGTGGTTGAGTCCACTTTATCAATTTTTCTGAATTGTCCAAGGTCTTTGAGACACTTGTGACTTGACCCTTCTAAATCTTGCTCATTTTTTCAAACTGGATCCTTTGAGCTCTATGCTTCTTTGCCTCCTTCTTCAAGACTGATATCTCTTCATTTTCCTCTTTCAACTGTTCCTTAAGGGCTTCAACTTTTGTCTTTTCAGTGATTTTCTCTTTTCCCTTCTTTTGCTTGACGACCATATCTTCTTTTGCAGGTGATGAGAGGTCTATGATGCTTGGTGGTGGTTGGACAGTTTCATTGACCTTTTGAGATTTTTTGCTACTTTCCAAGACTTTCCTGGCATTTCTTGTCATTGGTTTTCGAGCTTGAAACATAAATCAAACTTCATCCCCTAAAAATTATAACTTCTTAGCTATTTTGCCTTTCATAAGCTTCTTTCCTCCCTCATCTATGTCTTCAGCTTAGAATATGGGAGTTTCTTCAATATCAATGGCATGCAAGATATCCTATAAATTACCGTTTGCCACTACTTGGCTCCTTGTAATCATCTTGCTACCATGCTTTCTCACTGTTGCCTTTTGTTTTGCAGGTGTAGCTTTGGGTGTATCAACCTTCTGCAAAGGCTCCATCTCCATGCTAACTGGTTCTAACTGCTCTACCACTGAAGGAGATGGAATATATCTAGGTTTGGGAGTTATTTTAGGAGTGATAGCATCTGCTTCAAAACCACTTATAAACATAAAAGATGACCAATATCTCCCTAATAATTTTAACTCCTCTATCACCAGTAACTTGATCAAACCATGATGAAATAGAGAGGTTTCATTTCCTTTTGATTTAACTTGAACCTTGTCTAACATTTTAGATAAGCTCCTGTATAAGTAAAAAGGAAAATCAAGAGACCTCTTACCCACAAAATACAACAGAAGCCTAAGGTGGTATGAGTAAACCATGTGATACCTCCCTTCACAAGTGAAGTACTTTTGAATTATCAGCAGAATCTTGGAGTGGTTTTCCTTCATGTAGCTCCTTGGGATAGCATTTGTGAGATCAATTTCACTATGCTCTGTCTTGATGAATTATTTACAGTCCTGAATGGTGAACTTGATGCCTTTGAACCATTGCTCTCCTCCTCTAGGAATTCATGTTGCTGCTGCAATGGTCTCTGGGGTTACTATGAGATTTAGCATTCCCACCTTTGAAACCTGCAAACTCCTTTGAAACCTACAAATGACACCCTTGCAGACTTTGGAAAAATTGCAAACACCATGTTCTTCTAAACACCTCCAATGCAGTTGGGTCTTCATTTAACAAATTCATGTCCATTGGTTCATATCTGAGGCAGTGGCCACCTTTTTTGTTCTTATTCTTTGTAGCCATGGTGATTTTATACCTTCTCTACCTCGCTTGATTAGTGACACCTGCAACTTTTTAAAAATGCCAGCTACCAGTTTGGCTTGGTGAAATAGCTCTCCAGAACTCGATATCATGCAAAGATGGAGTTGAGAATTACAAAGACTCAATTGGGTAATGTTTTAAAGTTTCGATGACAACTCATGCCTTAATCATGACTCATACATGCTAAAAACAATAATTATGACCTCATACATGACCTTTGTATCTTGGTTTAACCCTAACTGACTCGAACAACACCCACCCTAACTCTTCTAATCATGGACTGACACCTTGCACTGGATTTGACAAGACAGGCAGGAAAACCATTTTTCGTATTGTGGCTAGTTCATTTTCTCACATTTTCTCTATGAAACTATTAGGCAGTTTCGTAGCGAAAACTGCCTTTTTACAGTGTAAATTGCTGCGAAAAGAGGAAAAATTGGCTAAAGTGACCTTTTTGAATTCAAAATCTTGGGAAATGAAATAATTCAGCAAATGATGACTGATGGGACATGATGTAACTTGAATGGAGGTGGGTTTGAAACTTATGATAGGTTTAAAGATAAAAAATTAAAATTTTCCTATACCAACTTATGATGATTGAACTCCATGACCATATCTTTGACAAATGAACTCTATGACCATGTCAAATGATGTTTCACCTTCTCCTGAGTGATAACAGCTGGGAAGAAATTCTTTTCATTTCTTGATTGATTTAGTGGGTACAATCAGATAAAGATAGCATTGGAATACCAAGATAAGACAACATTTACATGCCCATGGGGAACATATGAATATAATGTTTTACCCTTTGTTTTATGTAATGCACCTACTACTTTTGAGAGAGTAGTCCTTGCAATATTTGTTGATTTGATCCATGAGTGTGTAGAGTCTACATGGATGATTTCACTATGTATGGCGGAACATTTGATGATTGTTTACAAAATCTTGAAAAGGTGTTGAAAAGATGCATAGAGACAAATCTATCACTCAGTAATGAAAAATGCTTTATGATTTTAAGAATAGTGTTGGGACACCATAATTCTTCTTCAGGAATTAAGGTGGACCCAACAAAAATTCAATTCATTGTGAATTTAATGCCACCCACAACACAAAATGAAGTAATAAGTTTCTTGGGTTATGCAGGCTACTATAGGAGAGTTATTGAAAATTTAAATAAAAGAGATTTTCCTTTATTCAAGTTACTTGCGAAAGATGTGGAATTCCAATGGGAAAATAATTTTCAAAATGTACTTGAAAAATAAAAATAAAAATTGTCAATTGCACCCATTCTTTGAGGACCTAATTGGTCATTTCCATGTCATATATCAACTGATGCATCTGACACTACTATAGGAGCATCACTTGGACAAAAAGAGAATCAATTTAATTATGCCATATATTTCATAAGCAAAAACTTAACATCGACATAATTGAATTATATTGTTACAGAGAAAGAATGTTAGTTGTGGTACATGCAGTTAATAAATTTAGACATTACATAACAGGTTATCAAGTATTCATCCACACAAATCATTCATCCATAACATATTTAATGAAAAAATTAATTACAAATGGTAGAATAACTAGATGGTTGTTATTGATGCAAGAATTTAACATCAATGTACAAGATCGACCAGGTAGGGATAATCAAGTAGCAGACTTTCTATCAAGACTTCATTCACCTGGTGATCCAAATCCAATTTCAGATAATTTTCCAGATGAACATCTATTTTCTAAAACAGTCAAAACTTCATGGTTTTCAGATATAGGCAACTATTTATCATCTAGCATCCTACCATCTCATTACACAAATAAACAGAAAATAAACATAATTAGAGAAAGTTCTAGATATAGTTGGGTCAATGGTGACCTCTTTTATACTGGTTATGATCTAATAATAAGAAAATGTGTTAGAGAAGACGAGATTATATATATTTTGAAAGCATGTCATGATGATCCATGTGGTGGTAATTTTGCAGACAAGCGGACGACATACAAAGTGCTGAAACTTGGCTACTACTTGTTGGCCATCTTCAAAGACTCCAAGGCCTATGTAAAGAGATGTGACAGCTGCCAAATAATTGGAAGACCAGTGGCATCAAATGAAATTCCATTAAATCTACAAGTACTGATTGAACCATTTGAGAAATGGGCTCTAGACTTAGTGGGACCAATAAACTCGCAATCAAACGGAAATAAGTACATCCTGGTATGTACATATTATGTTACTAAGTGGGTGGAGGCAAAGGAAGTAGAATGAGCAACAGAAGATACAATTGTATCTTTTCTATTTGAAGAAATATTTGTAAGGTATGGAGTTCTGTGAAAGATTGTAACTGAACAAGGCACACAATTCACATCAAATCTTGTTCCAGATCTTACAAAGAAGTACAAGATCAAACATAGAAAATCAACTACGTATCATCCTCAAGAAAACGGAAAAGTGGAATCAACAAACAAAGTCCTAGAGAATATCATGACCAAGACTGTACAAATGAATAGAAAATATTGTTTAGAGAAATTGAGAGATGCACTATGGGCATATAGGATAACATGGAAAAAAAACAACTGGCTTCAGTCCATATCAATTGGTGTATGGAAAAGAAGTCCTGTCACCCATAGAATTTCAAATACATACATTCAAGTTAGGAGCAGAATTGGGAATTGAATTATCTGAGGCACAACAACAAAGATTTATGGAATTAAATCAACTGGATGAGATATGACAGCAAGCAATAGAGCACACATCTCTTGTGCAAGAATAAAGAATTAAATGGTATGATCGATTCATCAAGAATAAATTGTTTCAAAAGGGAGACTCAGCACTATTGTTCGACTCCAAGTTTAAATATTTCAAAGAAATGTTTACAACTCATTGACTTGGGCCATATGAGATCGAAGAAATCTTTGACAATAGAGCTGTAAAGATAAAAACAATTGACGAAGCATCTATTTCATTTGTGATTAATGGACATAGGCTTAAATTTTACAATAAGCCTATAAATAAAGAGGATTTTATTAAAAGAATTTCAACAGATACTAATCTGGAAGTAATGAGACAACATAGCAATATGCCTTCCATAACTCCAGAAGAAGAATAAAATTAATAATAATAATAATAAATAAATAAAAATAATAAAAGAGTTTGGTTGTGAAAATCTAGGAAACTGGCACAATACAAACTCAAATTCATATCAGAAAACCAACTTGTTTGGCCAATATGAATTCTGTTTTGGTTTTGATTTTACTTTAGTATGACTTTTGCAGATTTATCCTCCAAGACATGCAAGACTTGAGGACAAGTCTTAACATCAACAAGGGGAAAGCTTGTAATAAAACTATGTAAATAGTTTAAGCAGTTGAATTGAAGAAGGAATCTGAATTACAAGTATAAAGGAACCTGATACATCATTGAACATACTATACAGAAGGGACCTGATACATCATTGAAAATATTGTGCAAAAGGGACCTGATACCTCATTGGACATACTATGTAGAAGGGACCTGAGATATCATCGAGAATATTATCCAGAAGGGACATGTATCATATGACAGAAGAAATTTAAAGCATTGTTGAAAATTATGTGAGAAGGGACTTGAAATAACAAAATGTTAGAATGGACCTGAACTACATCAATATTCAAATTACAGAAGGGACCTGAATGACATCAACCCGAATCAATAATCAGATGGAAAGAAGAAATAATTCTCTACATTTCTACATATCTGGAAAGAGCCATCATTATAAAAAAACAATGTCGACCATAATTTGACCAAAGGACATCATGGACATCAAACTATTTGTGGGAGTACAAGTACAGTAAGTGAAATTTTTCTCTTAAAATTTCAATTTTTAAAAAAATATTCTAGATATTGTTAAGGCTAATTAGTATTAGTTATGCATATTCTACCTAGATTTCACTACCTTCATATTCTACTCATTACATTCCTATTCCTATTCAATATATTACCCATTAATTATTTCATATTCCTTATCGATATCACATTAACCCTACTTTTCTTAAACATAAAGATCTTAAACAAAAGGCTCAATTATTGAACCCTTGTTGGACCTACAAAAATAAAACAAAAGGTTATTTTCATGGTAAACATTTAATTTTAAAATATGACCATTCTTTGGTCATTTTTAAAATTAAATTAAAAAAGGTCAAAACCTAAGCTAATATCATTTGAGAGCGCAATATGCAAATATCAAAACAAAACAAATATGCAAATCATATTATTTGAGAGCGCAATCATATATATGATTAAAAGCTAAGGTATATGGGCGGAAATGTGATTATGATACAAACAAAAATGCAAATGCAATGAGCTAACCTAAGTGAAAATGATGCTATGGAATGAATGGAAATACAATGCATGGTCTGAAGAGAAATTATGCATGTGTGATGGGTTGAACAAAAATACGATGAGGAATGATGCATGTTCAATAGATATAATTCATTTTAATGGGAAATATGAATGAGAACATGGTGATCAGCGTATGCCATGAATACAAAACGAAAGGTGGGTTGTGTACTGAATATATCCGAGAACGTGGATGATGGGAGAGTACACTGTGGAGCCAGAACACAAAGCCAGTCAGAAAATTTAAGCCATGAAGGCATCAGTAAAGAGGTCGATGGATAATAACGGTCAAACAAATTTAAAAAAAAAGTGTTGCAAACCCTGTAACCGGTAAGAGCCTCTGCCATTTTCAAAACCTCAGACTTCTAAAAATCCGCATGTTCTTCACCATCATAGCCTTTTCAGGCTTAGTGAGGGAGTGGAATTTCGTGTAAACCATCGTCACGCATTCAAGAGACCCTGTGAAGAACAAATTGATAGAGGAAGACAAAGGAAGGCTGTGAGAAAACATAGGAAATCAAGCACAGAGAAATGAGAAAAAGATATAGCAGATAGAAGGACGGAGAGATAAGAAGCAGAGTGGAGTTTACTAGGATTTAAGCCAAGAAAAATGGTAGTCGTGTCATTCAAGCACACTGTCAAGGTGCAGATATCCCGTGGAGCACGAAGGTAAGAGAAAAAATCTGGATTTTGACATTAAATGCAACGGATATTCATATAAACAAATCTCGGGGTTATTGTGTGATCGTTGGTTATAAATGAAGTGCTTCCGCCACTGTTTAAACTTGTCATTGCCACACAAATTTTCACTTCCACCATTCACATAAACACTATCACTGGTCAACACGTATTTTTCATTGATTTAATGAGTGAATCCTTTATGGAGATTTTTGATTGAAATGGCACTGTTTAAAACATACGAACTCAAGTCAACTCAGAGATATCACGAAAATCACTACATATCAGGTAAATTCACAAATTTCTTCATGTGAGGTTGCATATACAGTCTTCGATCTTGATTTGAATACAAACAGAGAAACTCATGTTCGATTTTTAACACATAGTGGCATCATTAGTTTCATTTTTGAATGGTTTGTGTAAACAAATTCATTTCATTTATACATAGTGAGAAATTTCGAAACAATAAAAGATATTTGTGGTGAATTTTTGCAAAGACAGAGATCAAATTATGGGTTAAGAGGCAGTAAAAACATGGTCAATTTTTTGTTTTATACAGAGAGCAATGTTTTATAAATTTTGAAAGACACACTAAACCCATTTTTTTTGAGATTTTTGATGAATGTTGAAATAGAAATAGTGAGCCATTCTCTAAATTTTCTTGCACACAGTGAGCTTAAGACATTTCAAATTGAATTCATAATGCTTTTTCCTTAGAAGAGAAATAATTTTGTGTGAAATTGAAGGATAAAAAGATACTGTGGTATAAAAATTTTAATTTTTTTTACACAATCAACAAAAGACAGAGAATTCTGCAATCAAAGGCAAAGGAGTTTTTTTGAATTTTTTATGAAACGGAGGATCAAATAAGATTAATAGATTAATAAAAACATGTTTGTTATGTTTTTATAAACTTTTCTACATCAAATCTTTGTGTTTGTAGAAATAGTAAGTTCTTTTTTTTTCAAGAGAACAAATATTGACGAGGATTGGTTTCACTTCTTTGTCAAGGGCATCAAAAAGTGGTAAGATTCACCACCATAATGTATATGTCAATAGAGATCTATTGTGTTGGCTCCCCGTGATTTGCAAGATTGGCAAGAACAACTCTGCAAGGAACCACATCAAACCACTTTGGATTCCAAGGACCTAGCCTTCCTTGACTTAGAGAGGGCTCTCTCTATGTATATGTTTGTAAATGATATATCTTTATGCTTTTGATTTCTGATTTTAGGCTAGTTATGGAGTTCTTAGGACTATTTGTTTTGTTTGATTGGTTTGGTTGATAGATTAATTGATGGTGTGATTAGGTGATGGAGTGTTTCAATTGAATATATAGACTGTGAAAAGAATTAATCCATTGGGCCATGGAGTCATAAAAGGATTTAATTGTTCATCAACTCTGCAAGGGTTTTCATAGGGCAAGCTAACTATATCAAGTCAATCTCTTAGATTAGATGGAATATGAAATGACAGTAAGTTGTGAAAACAACAAAGCTAAAGGGAAATTAAGAATCCTTTAACTCTACTTCAACAAGAAAAGCCTTTTGGGTAATTTTTTAAGACAACCCAAAGGACAGGGCATATCATAGACTTCTTTGGCCAGACTATAATAAGAAAACATTTAAGACAACAATACAGCAATCCTAGAATTACTTTCATACAAAGAAAACATTCAAGATAACAATGAGTGAAACTAAAGAGAAAGATACACTTGTCTTCTTTAATCAAACACTCCAAAGACCTTTGTAGCAACAATTTGAGACATTACCAAAGGATATGGCATACCATAGACTTATTTGGCTAGAATTTACTAAGTATACTTCAAAGAAAGGACTTAAAAAACAATATTTCAAGCTATACCAAAGGACAGGGCATGCCATAGACTTCTTTGGCTTGACTATATTGAATCATTTCCAAGGCAACAAGCTAGGTGTAACCAGAGAGAAATTAAGAATTCTATAATCAGACCTTGCTGAAGAAAACATTAAGATAAAGAAAGCAGACAGAATCAGGGTGCCAAGATAGCATATCCTAATCTAAAACTTTTGTTCTTTTATTAGAGAAATAATGGAAAGAATGGAAAATAGAAGGAAAACATTAACAAAGAAGGATAACTTCACCATTAACATAGCTCAAGAATCCTGTGAACGTGCTTGTATTACTAATGTTCAAAACAATTACATTTCTCCAGTAAAATGATCTCTGCAACTCAGATTATTCTCAAATCCAACCTAGCAGTCAATCCTTTAATCAACAGCCAACCACGTAGCCAACCAACCAACCAACCAACACTAAAAATGAATAATACATGCAGTATTTATCTGCAAAATGAGAAGGTGATCCTAAGCTAGGGTTTCAGATGTGTATTTATTACAGATTTAATGCATTTTTGACCTTTGAGACCATGCAAGGCCCAAGGAAAAATATGTGAGACTGACTCACTGTAATAATAACTCCTAACTTAACTGTTGAGCTAACTTTTGGAAATATTTTACTTTTAAGGCTTCTTAATAACTTTTAAAATAACTGCTGAGTAGTTGAGAAATATCTCTGACTGTTTCAATAACTGCTGATGTCTTTATTGAAATGAAATAGGCTATAGGTGTCCAAATGTATTTCTGAAGAAGTAAATGTTTTTTGTGGAGTCATTCGGATCTGCCTCTGTACTAATATTTCTTTGATTTATGCTTTAAGCTCTGTTTATGCTTTTAAACTTGGATTTGTCTTCACTGTGTACCTTAATATCTTCTCTTTTAACTCTGCCTTTATCTATGATTTGTAATTAACTCTTCAATCCTTGATTTGATCTTGATCCTCCCATGTTTATGCTTTTAACTTGGATTAACCCTTTTAATCCTTGGATTATCCTTCACTGTCATGATCCTTTGACTGATTCCTCTTTCACTGTGTCTTTGTTTTGCAATTTGCTGTGCAGTGGAGCATCTTCTGCTATTTTAGGGTGTTTAAATGAGCATCAATAATCATGATCCATTGGTATTTACATTTTACTCAGTGCTCCTGGTCCTTTTGATGGATAAGCTAACTGGATCGTCACCCAAGAAGTTCATTTAAATGCTTTTGAACCCTTGAAATGCCAATTATGCATTTCTGCGATGATACCTGCAAAATAAAACAAATTGTTAATTTTAAATCCTGCATTCGTGGCCTTTCTGCATTTGTTTGGGAATTTTCGGGCGTTATGAGTGCTACAAAGGTGTTAATGGCGAAGGATGGTTTCATTTCAAATCCATAGGGCTATGGAACATTTGAATCGGGTGGTGGTTTTGATTTATTGTGCGAAGGAGGAAAGGCGGTTTTTGCATGGGATGAGGAGTGGTTAGTGGTATTGGAGGAGGGCGTGCAATTCCATTGGGAAGACGCCATGTGTCAGGAGGTATGGGTGCAGATACTACCCATTTCGCAAGGTTTGGGGTTGTTTAACCCCCGCGTGGAGAATGATGTGATATGTGCTGTCGACCGTTGGATATCAAGGGATAGAGATCAACGGTGATCAAGGGTTTGAAACGACGGGGAAGACAAACGATGGGCCCTGGGTTAATTAAATAAGCGGAGGCACTTATTCTGAGGGTAGGGTCGAGATTATATGGCCTTGGGGGGTTAATTTTTATGTGGGTGGGGGCTTAATAAGAAGGAGCCCGGTGCACAAATAGAAGCGGAATACTTAGGAATGGGGGCGGAAGTAAGGCTACATGAGAGTTTTTAGAAAAGGGAGGGGGGTTAAAAAACATTAAATCAGGGTCTCTAACATTTATAAAGGGTCGGGCTTTACTTAATAAAACAAGGTTTTAATATAAAATAAGGGTCCCAAACAATATATTTTTTAATTTAAAACAATGTAAAAAAGGAGTTTTTGCATTATTTTAATGAAATGAGGGAAAGTAGTTAAGGTGAGGAGGTTTATTGGAGGAAATGAGGCTTTAGGTAGGGAAGAATGATGGGGATGAAAGTGTTTAAGCCCAACATCAGTTTTTAGAGCAAGAGGGTGATTTTAAAGAAGGAAAAATGAGATATAGTGAAAACGGTTTTGTGAAGATAATGAAGGTAGTGAGATTTCTGAAGATAGCTGATAGTCATGGAATGCTATCTTCAGCAGATTGTAGAAAATCCATAGTCATCTAGTGAAACTGTAGCATACAGGAGGATAACATAGTGCATGAATTTTTATTTTTCAAAATGAGGATGATGACAGTGGAAAAATATATTAAATGTTTTTCATAAAACATGGCAACAAGGATAGAACCTAAAGACTTTCATGTCGAGCATTGGGGAAAATACACAGTAGAAAAACTTTACCAAGCAGGTCTGATAGGTTTCCTTTAGAAGTTTAAAGGGAATAATGATAACATTACAAGGGAATTCATAAATAATGGCAAACAAGAGCAAACTATGGTGGGAAGTTTAGTCATTCCCTTAACTCCAGAGTCAATTTCTCAAGCCCTAGATTTTCCATTATCAAGAGAACAGTATCGCAAAGGGTTGCATTTTAAAGATAAGGGATGGACCTTCTTCCTAGACAAAAATAGAAGGGAATCCTTTGAATGAACAAAGGGGATATCTAGAGAATGGTTCAATGAGCCTTGGGTAGAGTTAGTATTGATCATCCAAAAGTTCTTCACATGTGACAGTAGGCACAACATAGTGCACCTCTACCACATTAGGTTGTTTTAGCAGACATAAGAATCAATTTTTCATAATTTTTCTATATAAATTTGATCAGGATGATAGAAAATGTGAAGAGTGAAACCAAACCTAAAGAGGCACAAATCCATCATCAAGGGCTCATTAAAATTCTTGTTGATTATTAGTTGAGAACCAAGGGTGTGATGTGGAGAGAATTCCTAACTCAAAATCATTTTGCAGAACAAACCATAGAATAAAAATTCAAACCAGTTCAAGAAACAAGGAGTACAATGAATTCACCCCTTTATCCAAGAACAAGGTCTAAAAATAAACAATACACAATCATGATTGAAAGAGATACATCCTTCCTGTCCATTCCTAGGAGGCAAAGAAGGAAGAATTCAACAAACATAAGCAGTAAGGAAAGAGAACCTGAGGTGCAAATTGTTGAGACATCTCCCTTGAAAAAACAAGCTAATAAAATTATTGAAAGATTGCAGAAGGAGGTTTATGAAAACCCATTAAAAAGAGACTCATATTTTGACAATGATGAGATTGAGGCCACTTCAGTTGCTAAAGACACCAAATAAGAAGAAAAGGATCAAAACCTTAGCAAAATCAAAGAATTGACTGATAATTTGGAGGTAAGCAAAATATTGGAGAGGCACTTGAAGAGAGAAAATGAAACATACAAGAAAAATAATGAAAAGTTGATCAAGGAGAATGAGAGACTGAATCAAGAAGTGCGAAAGTTGAAAACAAAGAAAATTCGTCCTTTCATGCAAGCATTCAGGTGGCTCAAAGAGAAAAATTTATGGAAGATCAAATATGAAAAGCAGAAGGTCAAGGCATCGATCTACAGAGAGGAATAGTACAAAGGTATAGACTCTCTTTTGCAAGAAGCATAGCAGGAAGCATCAGGGTTAGGTATAGTATCAACATCAGAACTCAAGAGGTCTAAAAGGAATAAGCAAGCATGAGGACATGCTTGAACATCAGCATGGAGATGTTGGCCCTCATTTTTTATCTAATTTTGTTTAAGAAAATACACTTTATTATCATTATATCCATACATAAACCACCATATTCACTCTATTTTTTCCAATTAATGCATATCCAGGTATTAAAATTAATTTTTACAATTTTTAGAAGTTTTTATAAAAATTGAATTTTAAGTGCATTTTTGGACCATACTAGAAATTCCCGTAATGGCTTCATGGATGTCAAATTTACAGGACACTTGGGCTCGAGATGGATACATTTATAGAAATCTTGGGAACTAAGATTTAATGTACACTTATTAGTTCACTCAAACCGAGCTTAAACAGGCCTGGTCAAAGGCAGTCAAACATGACCCATTTTTTATGGAGATCCCTAGCAAATAGGTCAAATTTATTATTTTATGGGATTTTCCAGTTTTTGAGGGATTAGATGGATGAGCTTGACCTGAATAGATAGGATAAGGATATACATGGCTGTAGGAGACATTTTATATGATTTTGTTTCATATTTTATCCATTTAAGCCTAAGACATTGAAGGCATTCATATGTAGAATTTGTATAACTTAACTCTGATATTTCTAAATCTTGGAGAGCTAATTGAAAGATCTGTTCTATTTCCTTTGATTTTGTTATATTTGGTGAATTCTTGACTGTGTTTCAGTAGTTGAAAGCACTTACATTGTGCGAGGCAAGGGTGGAGGGCTCCCACACCAAGCTAAGTGCACTTTCTAGTTATTTTAAGTTGCAGTTTCTGAACTAGTTTGTTTTATGCTTAATTTGTTAATTAGATATATGATGATGTTTTATGAATGCTAATGAATCTAATTATAATTTCTATTCTACATATGAAGGGACAATCCAATGTTTAATTTAAACATTCCTTCTATCTGATTAAGAGCTAGAGCCATAATTCATATTTCCTGCTTTTTAATGATTTTCTGAAGTTCATGTTTTCTAACAATAGCATTAATGATGAATGAATCTGTAATGAAGGACAACTAGGATCTCTTTTGTTAAGAGCCTCTTCAGTTATTATTTCATTCATCTTGATATATTTCTCATTAGTGGCTTTAGTTTCTAATTCATGAAGTAGTTTTGTAAGAGAAGGACAAACAAGTTCTCCTAAGTTAGGAGCTTCTTCTGCTGCTGATTACATAATTGAATCTAGAAATTATTTAGTTTAATTTATATTTGTAATATGAATTTCCTTTATTATTAATAATTCATCTTCTAAACTTGACCTTAGATGAAACCCATATATCTTGGAGATGCTTCTAAGTCCTACAAGCCTGGATTGATAATAAAATACTTGTGTTAGTTTACCCAGTAAACATCCCTTGACAAACTTGTTTCAAAACAACAATGACCATAGGAGTTGGAACTGAAGGAAAAGATTTGAAAGATCAAGATGGAAAAGGGTGACACAATACCATAATACTTGAGAAAGTTCACCTAGTGTTGGGATGAGCTTGGGAGTGTTGGTGTTACACTTGCTGAAGGTGATCTGGTTAGCCTAGCACTTCTAGGCCTTCCCAAGAGCTGGCACAACTACCAAGATTTGGTAAATGGGAGGGATAAACTACCAGAGTGGGAGCCTTTCTGTTCCGACTTGGTGCAAGAAGATATTAGGAATAACACCAAAGATGGATCCTCATCCAAGCATGATTATGAGGAGAAATATGCCTTGGATGGAAAAGAAAATAAAGGGAAAGGGAATAAATCCCAATCCAAATGAGATTCTGGTTACGAAGGTAAGAAGAAGGACTTGTCAAAGATTAAATTTTTTCACTGTCATGAGCTAGGAAACTATGCCACGAAATTTCCGGACAAGAAGGCCGATAAGAATCCCTCAGGAGGAGTGATAGGTGAAGGCCTTGCTTCAAAATTTGAGTTGGATTTCACCCTCATTGCATGCATGGTGACGTCAATGATGGGTAGTGTGTGGTATTTGGATAGTGGAGCATCATTCCATATGATCGAAAACAAAGAAATATTTAGCGGCTTGGAGGAGGACCTTCAAATTCACATTGAGATGGGAGATAATGGAAGGTATAGCGTGATTGGCATCAATACTGTTAATTTTCAGAGGGATTTTGGTTCTCCTCTCACATTGAAATATGTCATGAATGTTCGAGGTCTGAAGAAGAATTTAGTTTCAGTTGCTATGTTGGAAGACCATGGCTACGACGTGATATTTATTAAAAGGAAGGCTTTCCTTTTTCACATAGCCATGGGACATGTGAAGTGGATCAGGTTTTGAGTGAATAACCTCTACAAATTAGATGTAGAAGATTGTGTTGCTTTGAGCACGAAAGCAGAGAAGGTGCAGAGCCGAGACATCGGTGAATTATGGCATAGGAGACTTGGCCATTTGCACCATGGATATTTGAATATCATGCAACATATTTCTACAGGACTTCCCAAGGGTGCACTAGAGTGGCGTGATATATGCAAAGGGTGTACATTGGGGAAGTACACCAAATCCACCTTTCATGATAAGGACATTCAAGCACAAGCGATCCTTGAAAGAGTTCAATCAGATGTGTGTGGACCATTCTCGACATCCTCCACAACTAAGCACATGTATTATGTGATATTTGTATATTATTTATCATGTAAGTGTTGGATATTATTCATGCAAAATAAAGACCAAACGTTATAAAAAAATTTGAATTTAAAACACTTGTCGAGAAAGACACAGGTAGGAAAGTGAAGTCTCTCAAGAGATATAACGATGCAGAATATGTATCAAATGAGTTTAATAAATTTTGTGAATTAGAAAGAATTTGACGAGAGTTAATAACACCCCATAACCCAAAGCAAATACATGAGTGAACCCACCAGCTGCCTATAAATAGTAGCATCCACTACTTCGCCTGAAGTAGCATCCTCCTTTGCCCAAAGTAGCATCCTCCTTCCTCCAGTTTCTTGCAAGAGGAGTCTCCATGGGTTTTTTTCCCTCCATGTGGAACTTCCTCAGAATATCCTTGGTGTAATTTCCCTGAGATACAAATAAATCCCCATATATTTTCCATATTTACAATCTAAGGAAATAGTGCAAGAACCCCATGTCCTTCATCTCAAATTCGCTTTCAAGATCATCTTTGCAACAATTTATGAGCTGCTCATCACCTGTCAGTATCAGATCATCGACATAAAGTAAAATAATCAAAATCTTACCATCAACCACAATATGATATAGGTTTGCATCCGCTTCACTCTTGGTGAAGCCTAACCCGGTGAAATAGCTATCAATCCTCGTGTACCAAGCACGAGGTGCTTGCTTTAGCCCACACAATTCTCTCTTGGGTCTTGATTAGGAGATCATGTCCAAGTTATGAAAAATGCTCAAAAATGAAAGTGATCAGAAGTGGTTGCAATCTAAATGACCAGAAGGGTCTCATCGCTGCGATTCTGGCACCGTAAACGGTTCTCAAAACTGAGGTCATATGCAGAAGCTATTAAGGTTTGAAAACACCTAGTAAACTCCAAAAAAGGACTTTTGACTCAAATTGACTTTGTTCATTGAATATATATATATATATATATATATATATATATATATATATATATATATATATATATATATATATTTGTCAAAAGTTTATTTTATTATATTGGAGGAGGTCAATAAGAGGGCGCCACGTGGCCTACCCAGAGGCTGCCACATGGCCCTAGGCCTGAATGGAAAAAGGGTTCAAAAAAATTTGGTTTAAGGCCCGATGCCATGGGAACAGCTGCACGAGAAATCGAGTCGAGTCTCCACACAAGTTTGGGTCAAGCCTGCACAGGAGTCGGGTCAGGCTGCACGCATATGGGTCAGTTTGCACGAGACTCCCTGTAGTGTTTCTTAACCACTATGGGCATTGGTTGCATATGAATTTTCCATTGAATTCGGGCGGACGAAAAAAGGGCTAGCCCCATACAATGTGACCTTACTGCTGTGACCAAGGGCGCACCAGTTGAACCATATCTGAAAACCGTTGGCAGTTAGCGTAAATTTCGCATGTGAACGTGCCCATTAACAAACCATCACATTTATTGCCTCTGCCGATTTAGAGCGCGGTTCCACCAATTTAGGAGGTCCGTCGATTTTGGAGCACTAACTGGAGTTCCTCCATTTTTGGAGGAGTATTTTGGGGGACATTGGGCAAAATTCTATTTTTTCCATAACTTTCTCATTATTCGACCAAATTGGCTGAAAAAATAGTCAATTTTGGGTATCTTTGACATTATGAGCAGTTTGGCATAGGTTTCAGGTCGAACAAAGGTCATATTTAGCAATTTTTGATTTAAGGAAGATGAAGGAGCCTTCAGGGCCATCATGGAGAAGGCAGTGTATTGGGCTTTCTTTATCTGTTTTATGTAAATGAATAGTCATCTCTAACTAATTCATACCTTCTAAAGCTAATTTTACAGAGAGGGGTGAATTGCTTCAAAAATTTGTTGAGTAATGTTTTTTTTGAAGTTTATTTCTTCATTATTTACTATTGTACAATGATAAACTATTAAAACACTTAATCAATCCTCACACAGAAATCTGTTTAACAAAGCCAGAACTATTTGTTTAACCTACAAATTAAGGATAACCTTATGCACACATTATTATTACTGTTTTGATGCTTAGAACAACATAACTAATACAATTCATTCAAATCAAGGTGGTATCAGAGCTCAGGTTGAGCATTAGGAGAGCTAGTGTTTCTCTCTATATTGTTATTATGCAAGGCTTGTTTAACTGTTTGCAAGGTTTTCATGCTTACTAGGCCAAAGCTTAAGAGAGGAGAAGGTCAATTGGCAAGGACTTACAGTAATCCTCTACCAAGGAGGGAAAGAGTGCCAGTATCTTGACCTTCAATTTCACCTCAAAGAGAAGCAGAAGAATCCATAAGCATGTCTTCAAGAGAAGGATAAATCCATGAAGAATTTGATCCCAAGGAGGAAGAAAGGGTGTTTAGAAAAGCATTCCTTGATTTGATAAAAATGGTGAGAGTCCTTTATCAAGAAAGGAATGAAAGACTAGAAGGAGAAGGATCCAAACTTCACAAGGAAGGAGAGGGATTGTCAGGAGGCCATAATGATGAGGATAAATCCAAGAAGGGTAATGGAGGAAACGGAGACAGCGGAAAGTCACCATCATCACCCTCATCTTCATCTTCATCTTCATCAACTTCTACATCATCTTCAATACATCATTCTCAAAAATTCAAGAACGTAGGTAAAAGTCATTTTCTTAAACTTGATGTTAAGTTTGAATTGCCAAAGTTTGATGGTGAAGTAAATGCAGAAAAGCTAGATAACTAGATTACGTGATTAGAAGTCTACTTGAGAATTCAAAATTTTCATGATGATGAAACTAAAATTCAGCTAGCTTCTTTGAGAATGGAAGGTGCATATCTTGTTTGGTGGGAGGCCATGACAAGAGAAGAGATCAAAAAATATGGTAATATTATCTTATCATGGTTTGATTTCATTTCCACAATTAAACAACAATTTTATCCATTATCTCACATGCAGAAAGCCATAATGGACTGGAACAATTTTAAACAATTGAAAGGAAAAAATGTTCAAGTTTATACTCAAGAATTTAGAAGAAGAGCTCTTTTACTAGGAATTGATTTGCATATCCAAGAAAATTTACTCAAGTATATAGGAGGTTTGCATACTTACCTAAGACATACCATTCTCATGTTTAACCCTACAAGATTAGATGAGGTTTGTGTTCAAGAAACACATTTAGAGGCAAGGGCTAAACAATCTTTTGATGGGAGTGAGGAAAGTGAGTTTCAAGGCAAATGGAAGAAAAAGAGAAATGCAAATTCTAGGAAAGAGAAGGGAAATTTTTTTTGCAAACACTGTTCTAAAACAAGCCATGATGAGGACCATTGTTGGAAACTTCATCCAAAGTTGAAACCAGAAAGTTTTAAAACCAAAGATAAAGCCAAGGAGAAAGGCAAGACAGTTGCAATAGCTGAACAAGACTTAGTGTCTGAATCAGGAGATAAAACAAAAATCATAGCTATGGCACTAAAGAACTTGAAGGGAAAAGAGAATGAAACTAAACCTAGTTCTAGTATCTCAAACTGTCACATAGAAACTCCAAGTGAAGAGAAGAGAATTGAATTGTTTCATGTGAGGGTCATTTCCAAACATACCAAGGTAGACACACTATTTGACATTAGGTTGCAAGCGAAACTTATTTCTAAAGACTTAGTCAAGAAACTGAATCTTGAAACCATTCCACATCTGAAACCATATCCTCTTGGTTGGATTTGTAAGGATGCAAATTTACAAGTTTCAAAGAAGTGCATGTTGCGCTTTGCAATAACAACACATTTTATTGACATAGTTGAATTAGATGTTGTTCTGCTTGATATTACAGGTGTGGTGTTGGGCAGTCCTTACTTGTATGACAGTAAAGCTATCTTCCATCGCCATGAGAACAAGTACCATTTATTCAAGGATGGCAAGGAGTTTATTGTGAGAGCACATCACAAAAAGCTAAACTCTTCTTCAGTGAATGTAGGGAAGATGAAAAGGCTTGTCAATGCAAGTCAAAATTTGACTTTATTTATGATTAAGGCAAGAGAAGTTGTAAATAATCCTTTTCATGTATATTTTGATGTAAATAATGAGTTGTTTTAGTCTCAAAGCAGGTTGTCTTTGAAAGAAGATGACAAGAAGTTGCAGCAATTTTATTTGGTGTCAATCAGTGCAGAAAACAAAGTGTCAGTGCAAGGAGGTGCAAAGATCCAAGAGAGGTTAAAGCATCCAAGAAAAGAAGGCACAAAGTTCAGCAATGATCGTTGTTGGTTTCAGAATGGCAGGGTACTATGGTGATAAAACTTGGTCAGGAATCAACACAAGTACAAGGCTAATTCAGAAAAAAAATCTCCATAAGGACAAAATCCAAGGTGAATGTAATTTTTAGTTTCCTTTGAAGGTAGACCAATTTAGGAACAATATGTTTACTGCAAATTTCAATTGTTGTTCTGCAAGTTTCGATAATTTTCAGCATGACAAATTCAAAGTTAGAAACAGTCGGTCAATAGATTCAAGGAAAAAATTGTTGTTTTATGAGAAGCTCCAATTAATGAAATCAGGGAAATTTCAGTGGATCAAGATTGGAAGAGTGGAGATTCAGTCTCCTCATCTTCAGGTTCAGTAGTCCAGAGAGCTTTTGGGGTCCAAAAGCTTCCCAGTGGGGAGGTGTGATCAGGATATCATGTCCAAGTTATGAAAAATGCTCAAAAATGAAAGTGCTCAAAAGTGGTTGCAATCTAATCAAACAAAAAGGTCTAGTCGCTACAATTTTGGCGCTATGCACGATTCTCAAAACCAAGGTCGTATGCAGAAGTTATTGAGGTTTGAAAACGCTTAGTAAACTCCCAAAAAGGACTTTTGACTCAAATTGACTTTTTTCATTTAATCAAATATATATATATATATATATATATATATATATATATATATATATATTTGTCAAAATTTATTTTATTATATTGGAGGAGGTCAATAAGAGGGTGCCACATGGCTTGCCCGGAGGTTACCACGTGGCCCCAGGCCTGGATGGAAAAAGTGTTAAAAAAAAAATTGGTTTAAGGCCCGACACCATGGGCACAGCGGCACGAGAACTCAGGTTGAGTCTACATGCAAGTTCGGGTCGAGCTTGCACGGGAGTCGGGTCAGGCTGCATGCATATGGGTCAGTCTGCACGAGACTCGGGTCGGGCACGTTTCTCCGTCAACCAAAAAGTTTTGCAAGTTCGAAGGTTCGATCGTGGGTCACCTGGCCGCCAGCCCACAGGCCCAACCGGCCCGCCCTATGGTGTTCCTTAACCACTATGGGCACCAGTCACATTTGAATTTTCCATTGAATTCAGGCAGAGGAGAAAAGGGCTAGCCCCATACAATGTGACCTTACCGTTGTGACCAAGGGCACGCCAATTGAACCATATCCGAAAACCGTTGGCAGTTAGCGTAAATTTCGCATGTGAACGCGCATGTTAAAAAACCATCACATTTATTGCCTCCACTGATTTAGAGCGTGGTTCCACCAATTTAGGAGGTCCATCGATTTTGGAGCACTAAATGGAGTTCCTCCATTTTTGGAGGAGGATTTTGGGGGACATTGGGAAAAATTTTGTTTTTTCCATAACTCTCTCATTATTCGACCAAATTGGGTGCAAACATAGTCAATTTTGGGTATCTTTGACATTTTGAGCAATTTGGCACAGGATTCAGGTCAAACAGAGGTCATCTTCAGTAGTTTTAGCTTCGAGGAAGATGAAGGAGGCATCAGGGCCATCATGGAGAATGCAATGTATTTGGCTTTCTTTATCTGTTTTATGTAAATGAATAGTCATCTCTGACTAACTCATACCTTCTGAAGTTGATTTTACAGATATTTTTTCCTATTGAGGCTTATTTTCACTTGTACTTACATTTTGAGCAAATTAATACATGAGGTACATGCCATTGTGAGTTAGACCAGCAGATGTAGCCCAGGAGGGGTGAAATGCTTCAACAATTTGCTAAGTAAAGTGCTTTGTAAAGTTTATTTCTCTATTCTTTACTACTATACAATGATAAACAATTAAAATACTTAATCAATCCTCACACAGAAATATGTTTAACAAAGCTAGAATTATTTGTTTAACCTGCAAATTAAGGAGAACCTTATGCACACATTATTATTATTATTTGGATACTTAGCACAACATAACTAGTAAAATCCATTCAGATCAAAAAAACCCAGCAGAGAAGTTTTCAGTGACACCAGTGCCATGGGGTGTCGATAGGTGTTGGAGGCGAAAACGGAGCAGCCAAAAGCCATTTTTGATGAATGAATAGTATATATTGACTAATTTAGACATTTGGAACCAATAAAAGTGGTTTCGGAACATTTTGATAACTTCTAGAGCTCAAAAAGCTGAAGGGAAGTTTTGGGCAGCCCTGGGCAAACCATGGAGGAAGGCCTAGTTTGGGGATGTAGTGCTCGTTTTGAGCAATTTATCAGTTGATCTTTGGTGTCGATCGGTGTAGAAAACAAAGTGTCAGTGAAAGGAGGTGCAAATATCCAAGAGAGGGTAAAGCATCCAAGTAGGGAAGGCACAAATTTTAGCAATGATTATTGTTGGTTTTAGAATGGTAGGGTACTATGGCAAGGAAACTTGGTCCGGAATCGACACAAGTATAAGGCTAATTCAGCAAAAAATCGCCATAAGGGCAGGATGCAAGGTGAAAGTAATTTTCAGTTTCCTTCAGTTATATACCAATGTAGAAACAATATGTTTACTGCAAAGTTAATTTGCTTTTCTACAAGTTTCGAAAATGTGCAGCATGACAATGTCAAAGTTAGCAATAGTTGGTCAATGGAATCAAGGAAAAATTTGTCGTTTCAAGAAAAGCTCCAATTAATGAAATTAGGGAGATTTCAGTGGTTCAAGATTGGAAGGGTGGAGATTCAGTCTCCTCATCTTCAGTTTCAGTAGTCCAGAGAGATTTTGGGGTCCAAAATCTTCCCAGTGGGGAGGTGTGATCAGGAGATCATGTCCAAGTTATGGAAATTGCTCAAAAATGTAAGTTCTCAGAAGTGTTGGCAACTGGAATGACCGGAAAGGTCTCTTTGTTGCAATTCTGGCGTCATGAATGGTTCACAAAATCGAGGTCGTGTGCAGAAGTTATGAAGGTTTGAAAATCCTGGTAAACTCCAAAATATGTTGACCAAGT
Source organism: Pinus albicaulis (assembly GCA_034641835.2). Lineage (NCBI taxonomy): Eukaryota > Viridiplantae > Streptophyta > Pinopsida > Pinales > Pinaceae > Pinus > Pinus albicaulis. Next base: position 1,262,832,342 of record CM076574.1, on the reverse strand, counting down.
TTGACTTCATAAAATTTGGGAAAAATTTTAAAATGAATATTCCAAGAATATTCCTTAGAGGGCGAATGAAATGAGGACAAGTGGCAGAAATCTATTCGGCATTGGTTTGACTCATTCGTTTATGGCCAATCAGAGGGTGCCACATGGCAAGACCGAAGGCCACCATGTGGCCCCAGGCCAAATGAGTTTCTGGTTGGAAAAATATTTGTTACTATGCGGGAGTTGAACCCAGACCTCCTGCCCACGAGCGCAAAGGCCCTACCGATCCGTCTACGTGGTGGATCTTAACCATTATTGTTCACAATTTCTATATGAAGTTTAAAGAAGGTTTGATTGGAGGAAAATGGGGGCCAACCCCCACACTTCACGTGACCATGGCTAGGAACCTAACGCTTAAAGCCTCTGATGGTTACAGTTAAGCAGATTGCTATGTCATGTAACACGTTCAAACATTTATTGTCACATTTTTGGATAACGGACCCACCGGCGGTTCAAACAAAGGGGTCATGTGACCGCCACACCCCGACATTTATTATAACCCTTAGAATTTTCCGCCTTTTTCGGGGTTTTTCCAAAATTGGCGCTCTAACTAGAGTTCCTCCAGTTTTGGAGGAGGTTGTCAAGGGACATCGGAAAAAAAAAATGTTTTTGCCATAAATCCTTCCTTTTTCGACCAATTTGAGTGAAAAAATAGTCAATTTTGGGTATTCTCAACATTTTGAGCAGTTTGGCACAGGTTTCAAGTCGAACAGAGGTCATCTTTAGTAGTTTTAGCTTCAAGGAAGATCAAGGAGCCATCAGGGCCATCATGGAGAAGGTAGTGTATTGGGCTTTCCTTATCTGTTTTATGTAAATGAATAGTCATATATGGATAATTCATACCTTATGAAGCTAATTTTACAGATATTTTTTCCTATTGAGGTTTACTTTCACTTGTACTTACATTTTGAGAAAATTAATACATGAGGGACATGCCATTGGGAGCTGGACCAGCAGATGTAGCCCAGGAGGGGTGAACTGCTTCAACAATTTTCTTAGTAATGTGCTTTGTGAAGTTTATTTCTCTATTCTTTATTGTTGTACATTGATAAACAGTTAAAATACTTAATCAATCCTCACACAGAAATCCATTTAACAAAGCTAGAACTATTTTTTTACCCTGAAAATTAAGGAGAACCTTATGCAAACATTATTATTACTGTTTAGATACTTAGCACAACATAACTAATACAATCCATTCATATTAAGTTTTGGTTTGGGTCATAATCAGGTTGGAAATTGAGTTAGTCGAAATTGACCATTTATTAACTTGATTTGAATGGAATAAATTAGTTTTTCTGTGCTAAGTATCCAAACAGTAAATAAAATGTGTGCATAAGGTTCTCTGAAGTTTGCAGGTGAAACAAATAGTTTTAGCTTTGTTAAACAGATTTCTGTGTGAGGATTGATTAATTATTTTAACTGTTTGTCATTATACAGCAGTAACGAATAGAGAAATAAACTTCAAAAATCACATTACTCAGCAAATTTTTGAAGCAATTCACCCCTCCTGGGCGACATCTGTTGGTCCAGCTCTCAATGGCATGTCCCTCATGTATTAATTTGCTCAAAATTTAAGTAAAAGTGAAAATAAGCCTCAATAGGAAAAACTCTCTATAAAATAAGCTGTAGAAGGTATGAATTAGCCAGATATAACTATTCATTTACATAAAACAGATAAAGAAAGCCCAATACATGCCTTCTCCATGATGGCCCTGATGGCTCCTTGATCTTCATCGAAGCTAAAACTGCTGAAGATGACCTTTGTTTGACCTTAAACCTATTCCAAACTACTCAAAATGTTGAGAATACCCAAAATTGACTATTTTTTCACCTTGTTTTGTTCAATAATGAGAGAGTTATGGCAAAAAAAAAATTTTGCCAAATGTCCCTCAAAAACCTCCTCCAAAACTGGAGGAACTCTAGTTAGCACTCCAAAAATGGCGGACCTCCTAAATTGGCGGAACCATGCCCTAAATAGGTGGTGGCAATAAATTTCATGGTTTAAAAACTTCGCGTTCACATGCGCACATTCCGTTGAATGTTTAACTGTTTGCGGATAGGTTTGAAGATGTGCGCCCCTAGTCACAGTTGAATGTCACATGGTATAGGGGCTAGCCCTTTTTTTTTTCTCCACCCATTCCAACCGGAAATATTATATTTTCCCAGCTCTCATAGCGGTTAATAAACACCACTGGGCGGGCTAGTCGGGCCTGTGGGCTGGCGGCCAGGCCACCCACGTTCGATCCTCCGAACTTGAAAACAATTTTTTAGTTGAAGAAACGAGCCCGACCCAACTTGCGTGTAGTATGACCCATATGCATGTAGCCTCAACCCGACTACCTGTGTGTGCAGCGGTGACCCGAAAAAAAATTGTACAGAGTGCCCATGATGTCGGGCTTAACCCCCATTTTTAACCTTTTGAATTCAAGCCTAGGGCCACGTGGCAGCCTCCAGGTAGGCCACGTGGCGCCCTCCTACTGGCCTCCATCAAAATAATAAAAAATAAACTTTTGACATATATTTTTTTTAATAAAATGACAAAGTCAATTTGAGTCAAAAGTCCTTTTTTTCGAGTTTACTAGGCATTTTCAAACCTCAATAACTTCTGCATGCGACCTTTGTTTTGCAAACTGTTTGTGGCACCAGAATCATAGCAATGAGACCTTTCCGGTCGTTCAGGTTGCAACCACTTTTGAGCAATTTCATTTCTGAGAATTTTTTAACTTGGACATGATCTCCTGATCACACCTCCCCATTGGGAAGCTTTTGGACCCCAAAATCTCTTTGGACTACTGAACCTGAAGATGAGGAGACTGAATCTCCACTCTTACAATCTTAATCCACTGAAATTTCCCTGATTTCATTAATTGGATCTTTTCTTGAAACGACAAATTTTTCCTTGAATCTGTTGACCAACTGTTCCTAACTTTGACCTTGTCATGCTGAAAATTTTTGAAACTTGCAAAACAACAACTGAAATTTGCAATAAACATAATGTTCCTACATTGGTATATCTTCAAAGGAAACTAAAAATTACATTCACCTTGCATCCTGTCCTTATGGCGATTTTTTTTTTAATTAGCCTCATACTTGTGTCGATTCTTGACCAAGTTTTCTCACTATAGTACCCTGGCTTTCTGAAACCAGCAATGATCATTGCTGAACTTTGTGCCTTCTTTGCTTGGATGCTTTACCGTCTCTTAGATCTTTGCACCTTCTTGCACTGACACTTTTTTTTCTGCACCGATCGACACCAAAGATGATTGTTGCAACTTCTTGTCATCTTCTTTCAAATACAACCTTCGTTCATACTGAAAAAACTCATTATTTACATCAACATTATCATGAAAAGGATTATGTACAAATCCCCTTTGTTTAATCATCAATAAAGTCAAATTTTGACTTGCATTGACATCAGTTACATAATGAATTTTGATCATGGGATTATGGTAAGGTTTCTTTTACAAGTGCCACACTTAACTCCAATGGATACTAAAATGATCCAAAGGGCTGAGAGTACCATCTATATCCCTCTCATGGCTATCCAAACTCTGCAAACAGCTTTAGGCTCCTTTTGACACGATTCCTTCTATTGGTGCTTTGAGCTACTCTGAGCTTCTAAATGGCACAAAATCCTTCAGAATTATTTTTTTTTCACTGAAACCACTCCTGCTATATCTAGCACACATCAGAAACCAAATATCAATTGATAAATTGCTCAAACCGAGCACTGAATCCCCAAATTAGGCCTTTCTCCATGGTTTTCCCAAGGCTGCCCAAAACTTCCCTTAAGCTTTTCGAGCTCTAGAAGTTATCAAAATGTTTTGAAACCACTTTCATTGGTTCCAAAATGTATAAATTAGTTAATATAGACTATTCATTCATTAAAAATGGCCTCTAGCTGCTCCGGTTTCGCCTCCAACACCTGTTGGCACCCCTTGGCACTAGGGTCACTGAAAAATTCTCTGTTGGGTTTTCAACCTCTAGAAGTCCTCAACAGTTTTTGAAACCTCTGCCATTAAATTCAGAAATTCTATTTACAATCAAGAATGACTACTAGTTCGCTGCATATTGTCTCTAGCTGCTCCGGTTAGGCCTTGCACTGCTGCTGGAAAAAGCTGGCACTAATAGCCCTTGGAAGTTTACTAAATATTTTTGGTTTTCTAAAGTTCTCTACAAGCTCTGAAAACCATATCATCAGATTCATAACATATGAAATATCCAATTTTGACTATTGGATCTCTGGATAAGGCCTCTAGCTCCCCTGGCTAGGCCTCAAACTGATTCTGCCTCCTGGTGGCCCTGGTGGCCCCTTGAACTTCATTGAAGCAAAAACTTGCTTAGAAGCTCTCTGATGGCTTTGAAACATACACCATCATTGAGATAGTCGAAAATTACTATTTTTTCACTCAATTTCGTTCAATAATGAGGGAGATATGGCAAAAACAAATTTTTCCCAATATCCCTAAAAAAACTCCTCCAAAACTGGAGGAACTCTAGTTAAAGGCACTAAAAATGGTGAACTCCTCGAAATTAGCAGAATCCGTTTAGGAATAGTGGAAACATTAAATGTTAATTTTAATGTTTAGTGGAGCAGTCACATGGTGACCGCCTCCCAAACCGCCAAGAAAACCGTCGCATAACTGTGGTATTAATTATGGCATGACCCGTAGCCACATGTCCGTTGTTGACCGCTTAACATTAACCATCATCGTCGGGGTTGGATCCTGGTCACCAGCGCTAGGACATATGGACGAATACACATGGGAGCTAGCCCTAGGGGCTAGCCTTTCCTCCCGCCAACTGATACCTATTCAAACGTTAAATAAAACCTATGAACATAACATGTTAGGTTGGTATCAGAGCACTTGGTTGCTTGATTGACAAAGCAAGCTATTTCTTAAGCTTTTGCTTTTATAGCTTGAAAGGTGTTTAAAAAGTGTAACATATTGACTTTTTTACTATTTTCAAACTTACTGTTGTTTGAGTTTTCTAGAGGTGAAGGGATAGCTATTGTTAGCTAAGTCTTGGAGAGGACAAAAAGGAATAAAGGGCTAAAGTCATCTTCCTTACCCCAAAGGACCTCAAGGTCACCCTTGGAACACAAACCCTCTTGACGATTGTTTGTTAAGAAGCTCTTGGAGTTTTTTTGTTGTTTGGTTGCTTGAATAAGAGTTTGTCTATACAACCATTTGGTTTAAAAAAGCTTTGTCATTTTTTTTGAAATATTTGTGAACTTTGTTGAAGTTACTTTTGTTCATTGACATCATAATGACATATTCTACAAGTGAGGTTTCCTCCTTCACAATATTCTTCGATGAAGATATGAAGCGTAAAATTATTATATTGAAGGACATGGTGTAGACTCTGTTTGAGGATAGAATAGAAAGCACTGAACTTCATGAGAAATTGTTTGCCATGAAGCAAGAGAAGGAAGAAATTCTTCAAAGATTGCATGATATGGAGATGCAACTCCATCAAGCACAAGAGGCTTTGACCAAGAACATGTGTGAGGAAGAGGTCATCCACTCTAATTTGTCTTCAGTTTCCTCATTAGAAATATGTGTTGGTTCTTTCGAAAATCATACGAGAGGTATAGGGTCCAAGTTAATGATTAAAATGGGCTATGAAGGCAAGGGTTTAGGCAAGCATGCACAAGGCATGGTTGATCGTATTTTGGTTGAGGAACGACCCAAGAATCTTGGTCTTGGTTATGTGCAATTTAATGGCGAAGACTCCAAAACCATGAAATCATGTGAGGCAACTTCAAAGAGAACTTTTGTTCCAAGTTCTAAGATGCAAATATGTCAAATTTGTTTCCAAGATTATTTCCATTTCTTTAAGCCTTTGTTGCAGCAAGAAGATGGTAGACATGCAGCTTATGGCAAGCATGCGAGTTCGAACAGTTTTCAAGACAAGAACGATGATGTTAGTTTGTAAATGAAAGTTGGAGCCTCTACTAGTTCATCTCCTCATGAAGGCAAAAAGGATGAACATGAAAAGTAGCACAAGAGGTATAAATCTCCCCATGATCAATTTGATTGTGTTTCTGCAAGGCATGATAATTTTGCATGCTTAAATGGAAGAAAGATTTTTTGTACATATTGTGGTCGATTTAACCATGATGTTTTGAGATGTTGGATGAGGAAGAAAGCATATAGGAAGTAGATGAGGCAATGGAAACTTTCAAAGAAGGTGCATAAGATTTGCACATATTTCCAGAAGAGGGGACATGTTATTTCCCATTGTTGGACTTTGCATCCAACTAGTTGTCTCAAGCACATGCAGCAAGAGGACAAAAAAAATGGCAAAGGTGGAACCAAGGATTCCATTATTGATGTAAAAATGAAACTTTCACATGAAGAAGAGTTGCAGCAGCAAAATTCTCTATGGAAGTGGCTTTGTAAGAAGTGGATGGACTTCTTAACACAGTAAGACATGCTTCTTTGTACATATGCAAATTTCGGTTGTATGCATGTATTTTATGTTGTAATCTCTCGTTTGTTTGAGCCACCTTGGATCATTGATCAAGGAAATGATGTTCAGTTTCCTTCTACAAATTTCTCGCCAGAAATTTCTGAGTGAGTGCAAGAAAGACAGTTCTAGATAAGAGGACAAGCGCATCTAGGAAGGGAAGTGTCAATTTCTTTCTAGTTGTGGTTAAAAGTCACTAGCCATGCAAGGCAAGTGTTTGGAGGTTGAAGGGAAGAGGGTGTCATAATCTCATCTACTGTATAGATCAATATATCAGTATTTTTGGGTCCAAAAGATTCCCAGTGGGGAGGTGTGATCAGGAGATCATTTCCAAGTTTTAAAAAATGCTCAAAAATGAAAGTGCTCAGAAATTTTTGCAACCTAAATGACCAAAAAGGTCTCGTCACTGTGATTTTGGTGTCGCAAACGGTTCACAAAAATTAGATTAGTTAATAAAAATGTGCATAAGGTTCTCCTTATTTTGCAGGTTAAACAAATAGTTTTGGCTTTGTTAAACAGATTTATGTGTGAGGATTGTGTTAGTCTCCTATACCAATAGGTGTCATATATCATGATTGACTTGATGAGCTATGTAATATGTTCATACCTTTTCTTGTTGCAAAGGTTTTCCATATTGTCAAAAAATAAAAATAAAAATAAAAAATGTAAAGAGGGTATACCCTAAAAGAAAAATCAAAGGGTGAAAAAATAAAAATGGCCAAAAAATTAAAAAGAAAATGAACCCCACCAAAAGAAAGGCCAAGGAAAGTGAGCAAGTATAAATGCCACTACTTTTTACTCTTATGTAAATAAACAAATTGTGTGCAACTTGTATTGTATGCCACAACTTATGAACAGTCAAACAATTTAAGCTTGGCTAGTTCATCTTTCAATTTTATGTTTTAGAGATAGAGAATAAAATCTGATCAAACTGTTTAATCTTGGCATATAAGTAGATAGGTAGAGTAAATAAAAGGAGCTCAATAGTTTAATCTGAGCCCTTGGATGTAATAAGGTTAGAATTAGATAGATTTCTACATGTAAAAATAAAAAGTGTGATAAGGGTTTGCTAGTCTAAGTGCACCCTAATAAAGAAGAAAAAATGGTATGGTAAAGTAGGTAGGATAGGTAGATGTTGTTGCAGAATTACATGTGATGGATAATGACTCTATATGTGTTAATCTTTATTTTCATCACAAGTGCAAAGGTAGACACTACACTGGAAGAATTTCCAGCAAAGCAAAGACAAATTATTAACCTCCCTTCTCATTTTCCCCTAAAAATTTCACTAATTTCCCCTAAGTACTAAGGCATTTGAAAATTAGAGGGGCTCAAGGCATTTCCTTGACTTTTGGAGGGACTTGACCCTCAGCCCAATAATTGGAAAAGCCTAAGTACTTAAATCCATTCATAAGATCATTCATTCACATCCAAAAACTCTTTTCCTAAGTAAAATCACATTTTAACTAGGAAAATTATGCAATATTTCACAAAAAACCCTATTCATGCAATCATAAGTTAAATACATTAACCTAATGCTTTACACTTAGCGCTTATATTCATTTTTCATATTAATTTTTAACTTTATTATTTAAATCCCTATGAAAATTCCCCATTTTCCCCATATTAATTTAATAATAAAATTCCCAAATACTATATATCCCACCCCTTTGATTGAAAAATAACCATACAATTATTAAAAATGATTAATTGGTTGAATTTCCAATTAATAAAAAAACCCGACACTCCGCTGTATAAAAAGGAATTAATTAACCCTCATGGTTAATTAATAACCTAATTGACCAATAATAATACCCCCCGATGCGATTAATTCACACTTAATTACATTGGGCTCGCCCTATTAACTCCCCGTCATCTTCCTTTCCCGACGACTGTTCAATCGACCAATCCAAGATCTACAGTTGTCGTCCATATCGCTGCGCCTCCACGTCTGAACGATAACGCGCGATGGCTAAGCGATTTTTTGAACAGTGCCACACCACGTGTCGTGTATTGTATGGAATCGCTTGCCCTCCGCTGAAAACCGCTCTTCCCCAAAAGTTGTGCGATGAATACGGCTTACCGCTTGCCTCCCGTGACAAAGCCATCGTACTTGCTGACGTCATCTATTAAAAAAATAAAAAAACCCGCCAACCTTTGACTTTGCAAATAAAACACCAACACGCGTCATTTTCACTATTTTGTACAACGACCAGTGTCCCATGCAAAACTTCAAAAACCAACTGTGAAGATTGTCAACCGCCACCTTGCTGAGGAAATTTGTAGTCGAGCAATCCAGAATTCGCCCGCCATAGCCAACACCTATTTTCGTCACTGTTTATTTCCTAGAAAATAGGTATTTACCCAAATTCCCGTTGAACTCTGCAAAATCCTGGTTTTTGTTTTAATTCCACACAAGAAAACTAAAACAGGGTTCAAGATTGGTCTTCATTTTATTCCTCAACCCCTAAAATTGCAATTGTATTCCCAAACCTGTGATTGTGCCTGTTTTTTTTTTCAAAACCCAAATTCATTTCTGAATCCACAAGAACCAGAAATGGAAATTACCATGGCTTTGAATGTTGCACCCCTGAATACCCCTCACAGAGATTTAGACTATCTGCCTCTAGCAGATAGGGATTTCCAAATTAAAGACCTCATCCTCAGTGAAAATCCTCTTCAAATTTTTTGCCACTGCAGAGATAACTACCTGAATGACTTTGACATTTTTGGACTATGGGAATCCAATATTCCAATGTATCTTCTCCCCTCAGTCCACATTTTTCCTGAAATAATCTATTACTACCATGCCAATTATGATCCCAATCAACAAACAGTCTTGTCCCTGAGTCAAACCGTCCTTTTCCCAATAACTACTCAGTCTATCAACGAAATGTTACAGTTTCAACCTGGTCAAGCCCTGACTCCCCTTTCTATGGGAGATTTACTTGAGAAATCACCCAATTTATCCCAAGAAGAGTTAAATTTCTTCTGCCAAACCTTCATGTTTCTAGAACATCAGCCCAAATGCCCTCCCCCTTATGGATATACTTTTTTCACTGATATGGGCAGACTCATTTTCAATATGATATCTTCTGTAATGGGTTTCAATACTATTGAATATGTTGATAAATTAACTCTAGTATTATTGTCAATTTTTACCCCTGGACAGCCCCCTGCTGTCAAATATGATTTTGCTTCCTACATTGCTGATAAAATCCATGATCAGTTCATGAGATTGGAAAATGAAAAAGTGTTCAAATATTCCTCTGTTATATACCATCTCATGATTTACTATCAATCAGAGAATTTCCCTTTCTAGGTCAAGAAACTTTATGCCAAAGGAAATCCTAGGTCGGTAATCTTTTGGTCTGCAATCAATCATAATTCCTTTGACTCTCCTTATTCTTATAATGAGTTCATTGACTTATTTGTGCATCCTACAACCACTTTATTAACAGGAGTCTCCCCTCCTAGGGTCAATAATGACATGAAGAAAATTCTCCAACTCTCAAAGCAATACAAGATAGGTGATTGGTACCTATACCGGAATCATACATAAATTATAATATATGGGTGTAAGCTATGTCCTTTCAAGTTACCAAAATATGTCCCAATGAGGCTCTTTTCCTTAGAGTATTTTAAACAGATGATAAATTCAGACATAGTCCATTTTTGCAATGTAAAGAAAAAAGCTCAACTCAGAATTAAGAGTCAATTAGGTCCTTTTGTCTGCAATTCTATAGATGCAGGAAAAGAAGTTGAAAGGATCCTAGAAGACTATCTTAAATTGCAAAAAAATTTCTACTGGGTACCTTATGACCCAAACAACTTTATTTGTAATAGGAGGATGAAAAACAAATTGTCACCATACCTTCATCATAGGATTCCAGAAATTGAACAATATGCCAATATGGATGAATGGATGGAAGGAACATTAATAGAACAAGATAGTGAACAGGTCAGTGTTGAAAATGTTATGAAAGACCTTGAAAAAATACTTGACCTAGACTCTTTTGGACAGGTGCAAAGACCAGGAATTGGTCCTTCTTCTGCTGGAAATTCTCATCAAATTTTATAGGAAATCAGTGCATCAGCTACAGTAGCATCTAAATGGAAGGAGAAGGAGGCTGATATACAAGTTACAGAAAAATTCACAATGACAGAATAGCCTGAAACTTCTAAGGAACAGGGCCAAATACAGACTTCTCCTACTCAGATTAATGTGGCAGAAATTTCAGTTTTACAAACTCCTCTCAATGTAGAAAAAGGTAAATGCGGAAGCAGCTACCCCTATTAGTGGATCTTCAGAACAACCTGATGTTAAAAGACAAAAATTAAATCCTCTTCCAGAAGTGGAATCTGTTCAAGAAATCTCTGATAGTCAGAGGAGAGAAGAATTAGGTAGTCAACAAACATGTAAAATCAGTGGGACATCCACTAATTCTTAGAGAAAAGAACTACAAAGGTAGCAAAGTATAGAAGTATCTTCTTTCAAGCCACCAGTGAAGGATGCCTGGGATATTAAAAGGACATTTATAAGTATAAAGGCCAGAAATGATCCACTAAGACTTCAAGTCTACAATCAATATTTGAAGATAGCTCCTAAAAATCAACAAAGATTGATGTCAGCCTATGACATCCAGCAAGGTAAAATGGTAATGAGTCACTTCAAACCCAAAGTGCAGCAGCCTCAAATAGCTGCAGATTATATCAGAACCAATTTCGAAGTCATAGCAAAGGATATTCATCCTTTGGATCATATTGAGCTGCATAAACAAACAGGTGAAATGATTTATTCTACTCTGACTGATAAATCAATGAGGACCCAAAAATTACAGGATTCTTTGGAGAATACTAATGCTCAATTGCATCTTGAAAAGCCTCTTCTCAGGCTAAGAACAATAGAATAAAGACTTTGGAAGAAATAATTATTGGATTGGGTCATAATCCCAAAGATGTCAAGGGTATAGAAGCCTTGATCAAGAACAAAGATGATGATATTGCAGCCTTGAGAAAACAACTGAAGTTACCATCCTCAAGGCATCCACAGACTGCAGAAATTATAAAGCAAAACTCTAAAGAAGAATTGATGGATTTGCTCTTGAAACTGAATGAGCAACTTGATGAAACTGAAAAAGAGTTAGAAAAGGCATTGAAAGACAAGCAGGAAAACATTCAAGTATCTACAGTAGAGGTAATTACAGGTACAACAACAACAGGTCAGCCAACAAAATTATCATAGGTTAACACTTCCAATTTAAGCACTGAAGAATTAATAAAATCAATGGAATAATTGAAACTCCAAGTGACAGAGCTCCAGAGAACAAAGGTACAATTCATCACTTTAGAACAAAAATATGATCTCTCGAAAATGAGTGTTGTAGAAAAAACAAGAGAGGTCAACAGATTAGAAAATTTGGTTAAAGCATTGGAGAAGGATCTCACATTGGAGAAGCCTTTAAAGGAAATAAAAGAAATTCTTTGGGACAACATCATTCAGTCAATAGAAGATGTCTGGCCATCAATCAAAATAATGTATGAGCAGAATGATTTAATTAAATTGGCTCTGGAAGAAATTTTAAAAGTAAGAGAAGAATTAGGAAACATGCCTGAAGAATCCAATGAAATTATACACTTTTTGAATACCAAGAACAAATATCAACTTGAAGAACTAGGCATCCAAGACATAATAGGAACAATTTTGGAGATTAAAAGAGTTTTTTACTAAAATAACTCGGATGCAGAATCTAGAAAGAAGATGCTCTGATATGCAGGAAGAAGTCAATGCCTTTACAGAGAGATTCAATATTTTGCAGAGTAAAGGATTTCCAAGTCCTTTAATTTCAGAGGATAAACTTATGAGCCTAGAAAACTATGTTGATAAATTGAACAAGCATGCTGACAATCAAGCCAGCTCCTCAACTAGTTCATCAGCAGCAGCAGCATTGCCTATAGGAAAAATTCTTCATAACAGATTGGAAACTTTGTTTTATCTCGAGCATGAGGTAAAGAATTTATTCCCAATTCAGCCTACTTTCTTCAGATGTACAGAGATAGATGAAACTCTGAGGAAGCTGCAAGGAACCAGAATACCAGAAGCTAAATGGTGGGAAGAGATGTTTGAACTTTTGTAAATGTTATCCTTGCATGAAATTTGATTATTTACTACAGTAAGACATGATAAAAGGATAAAAAAAGATCTAACAGAAGTCAAAGTGTATCAGTACAGGTAAAGAGTATCAGTAAAATAGAGCAGCCGGCATAGAATTACTAAAGAGGACAGCAGCAAGCCCAATCATAGGGCCTGCCTCCAGCACATTCTCAAAAGAAGGAAACAACACAACATTGGTTATCCTTTCTCTTATCTACGAGACCATCTGTCTCTATTTTATTGTAATATATCCATGAGTCATCCTAGATTATATCTCATTTTGTTAGGAGATATTTTTTATAATTCTTTGTATAAATACTCCATCAATTGGAATATTGAGGGGGGTGGAATTCATAGATTTTGTTGTAATATTGATTACTTTGGAATAAAGTGTTGTTGGACAATTTTTGCATGGCTAGCTGGATCAGGAATTGATGCAAAAGACTTTTCACAGGATTCTTGAATAAAAAACGGATCAATAAATCCTCTATCTCTTATGTTTTAAAGTTTATACTTATTTACTATACCATTTATGTTTCATATCTGAATGATTAACGTAAAGGAATAATTCAGAAATTGCTTAAGTGCAATCTGTTTTCAATAATTTTTGTTCTTAATGTTTTCTTCTAAACTAGTTTAAACAGTGAATTCTTAATTGCTCCTATTTTCTAGTTTCTCCATTCTGATTATTTGATAAAGAACTCTTAGTTTCTCTTTGTTAATAATCATTCATTTTCCCTCTTTAGAAAATATTGAAGGATTCTTAAGTGCCCTTCACCCATTTCAACTCCATTCCATTTATTTAAGATCTTTAATTGTTCCTTATTTGATTACCTTGCCCTATGAAACCATCCCTTGTTAAGAAACTAAATCCAGTTAAGCCATCTTCTTTGACTCCATTAGCACAATGGACTAAATTACTCAGTCTTACCCTCTGCTATAGAATTTCATCACCCAATTTCAATCAAAATCCCTGGACTTTCATAACTAGCCTAATATCTTTCAAAGCCAAGCTAAATATTAAAGAGAGAGCCCTCTCTGGGTACAGATTGGCTAGATTTTGTACCTAAAAGTTGGTTTGTGGTTACCTCGGACCCCTTTCCTCTTCCCTACAACTTCAAGGAAAATCTGAGAGATAATAGATTGATTAATTATTTTAACTATTTATTATTGTACAACAATAAAGAACAGAGAAATAAACTTCACAAAGCACATTACTCAGCAAATTGTTGAAGTAGTTCACCCCTCCTAGGCTACATCTACTGGTCCAACTACCAATGGCATGTCTCTCATGTATTAATTTGCTCAAAAATGGTATTACAAGTGAAAATAAGCCTCAATAGGAAAAACTCTCTATAAAATCAGCTTCAGAAGGTATGAATTAGCCAGATATGACTATTCATTTACATAAAACAGATAAAGAAATCCCAATACACTGCCTTCTCCATGATGGCCCTAATGGCTGCTTGATATTCCTCAAAGCTAAAAATGCTAAAGATGGCCTCTGTTCGACTTGAAACCTATGCCAAACTGCTCAGAGTGTCTATAATACCCAAACTTGACTTTTTTTGCAACCAAATTGGTTGAACAATGAAGGAGTTATGGCAAAAACAAATTTTTCCCAATATCCCTAAAAAAACTCCTCCAAAACTGGAGGAACTCCAATTAAAGGCTCTAAAAATGGTGAACTTCCCGAAATTAGCGGAATCCACTCCAGGAATAGCGAAAACATTAAATTTTAAGTTTAATGTTTAGTGGGGCGATCACATGGTGACCGCCGCCCAAACCGCCGAGAAAACCATCGCATAACTATGGCATTAATTGTGGCATGACTCGTAGCCTCATGTTTGTTGCTGAACACTTAACATTAACTGTCACTGTAGGGTTTATCTCCTGGTCTTCGGTGCTGGGACATATGGACAAATACACATGGGGGCTAGCCCTTCCTCCCACCAACCGATCTATGTTCAAATGTTAAATAAAACCTATGAACATAACATGTTAAGTGGTATCATGTAGCCCAGTTGGTGGGGCCCTTGCACACGGGCAGGCAGGTCACCGATTGAATTCCTGTCCATTGTAACAAAATTTTGATAGACCATCCATTCTCTAGCCTGGGGCCATGGGCGGCCTTCGGGCCTGCCACGTGGTAGCCCGTGATTGGTCACAATTCTAAAAATTCAAACCAACTCTGAACCATGAAATGCCACTTGTCAACATCTGATACGCCCATATGGAATATTCCAAAGAATATTCTTCTTTAAATTTTTCCAAAATTAAGAAAGGTCAAACTTGGTCAACTCATTTTTAGAGTTTACTGGGTTTTTCAAACCTTCATAAATTTTGCATACGACCTCTGTTTTGCGAACCATTCACGGCGCCAGAATCATAGCAATGATACCTTTCTGGTCGTTTAGGTTGCAAACATTTCTGAGCACTTTCATTTTTGAGCCAATTTTAAAACTTGGACATGATCTCCTGATCACACCTCCCCACTGAGAATCTTTTGGACCCAAAAATACTGATACACTGATTTGTACAGTAGATGAGAGTACAACACCCTCTTCTCTTCAGCCTCCAAACACTTGCCTTGCATGACTAGTGACTTTGAACCACAACTAGAAAGAAATTGACACTTCCCTTCCTGGATGCGCTTGTCCTCCTGTCTAGAACTATCTTTCTTGCACTCACTCAGAAATTTCTAGCGAGAAATTTGCAGAAGGAAACTGAACATCGCTGCCTTGATCAAAGATCCAAGGTGGCTCAAAAAAACGAGAGATTACAGCATAAATATATGCATACAACCGAAATTTTCATATGTACAAAAGAGTATGTCTTACTGTGTTAAGAATTCCATCCACTTCTTACCAAGCCACTTTCATGGCGAATTTTGCTACTAAAACTCTTCTTCATGTGAAACTTTCATTTTCACATCAATAATGGAATCCTTGGTTCCACCTTTGCTAGTTTTTCTGTCCTCTTGCTGCATGTGCTTGAGACAACTAGTTGGATGCAAAGTCCAACAATGGGAAATAACATGTCCCCTCTTATGGCAATATGTGAAAATATTATACATCTTCTTTGAAAGTTTCCTTTGCCTCATCTGCTTCATGTATGCTTTATTTCTCATCCAGCATCTTGAAACATGATGGTTAAATCGACCTGGATTCAATTCCTGGCGCTATACCAAAATTTTTATCATGCCATCCATCTATGGCCTGGGGCCACGTGGCGGACTCCAGGCTTGCCACGGGCACCCTTTGATTGGCCAAAAACAAATGAATTCAAACCAACTACGAATTGAATTCTACCACTTGTCGAAATTTGATACACCCTCCATGGAATAATCCCATAATATTCCTTCATTAAGAAAGAACTTTGCAAAATCAGTTTGAGGCCTAGCCAGGGGAGCTAGAGGCCTAATCCAGAGATCCAATAGTCAAAATTGGATATTTCAGATGTTCTGAATATAATGATATGGCTTGTAGAGCCTGTATATAAATTTATAAATTCGAAAAGCTTCAGTAAATTTCAAGGGGGCATTAGTGCCTGCTTTTTCCAGCAGCAGTGCAGGGCCTGGCCAGAGCAGCTAGAGACCATATGCAGCGAACAAGTAGTCATTCTTGATATTTTTTAAATTTGGAAAATTTAAAAAAATAATATCAACTTGATCTGAAAATATTTCAATTTCAACCAACTTGATCTGAATGGATTGTATTAGTTATGTTGTGCTAAGTATCCAAACAGTAATAATAATATGTGCATAAGGTTCTCCTTAATTTGCAGGTTAAGCAAATAGTTATGGATTTGTTAAACAGATTTCTGTGTGAGGATTGATTAAGTATTTTCATTATTTATCATTGTACAGAAGTAATGAAAAGAGAAATAAAACATCACATAGCACATTACTCAGCAAATTTTTGAAGCAGTTCACCTGTCTTGGGCTACATCTGCTAGTACAGCTCCCAATGGCATGTCCCTCATGTATTAATTTGCTCAAAATGTAAGTACAAGTGAAAATAAGCCTCAATAGTAAAAACCTTTGTAAAATTAGCTTCAAAAGGTATGAATTAGCCAGATATGACTATTAATTTACATAAAACAGATAAATAAATCCCAATACACTGCCTTTTCCATGATGGCCCTGATGGCTCCTTTATCTTCATCAAAGCTAAAACTATTGAACATGACCTTTGTTCGATTGAAAACCTATGCCAAACTGTTCATACTATCAAAAATACCCAAAAATGACTATTTTTGCACTCAATTTGGTTCCATAATGAGAGAGTTATGCCCTCTTCAATATTTTTGCCCAATGTCCCCCAAAATCCTCCTCCAAAACTGGAGGAACTCTAGTTAAAGGCGCTAAAATGGTGAACTCCCCAAAATTGGCAGAATCCGCTCCAGACTTGGTAGTAGCATTAAATGTTAAGTTAATCCATTAAGTGGTGGTCACATGCACATTTTTCTTCGAAACCGCCGGCATGAACTTAACCAACCGAATTGAAAATTGTGGCATTAAATTTGTTTGAACATGGTCACATGACCCTAACCCTCTGTCACTTACCCTAACCGTTGGGGTTAAGGCCCTGGTCATGGGCGCTTGGGTCATATTAGTTCGAGTGTTATGCGGGGGCTAGCCCCATTTACTGCCCAAATGGAATATGTTTAAACTTTAAATACAGAATGAAACCATGAGATGATAAGAAACAATGTGTGGTGAAGTTTGTCGGGCCCGAGGGCTAGCATGTAGGCAACCCACAATCGAATCCTATAGTTTAACAATGTTTTTGATAAACCATAATTTCTCTGCCCTGGGGCCATGTGGCGGCCTCCGAACCTGCCATGCAGCAGCCCGTGATTGGCCACAAAAACCAAAATTCAACCAATCACCCAATAGAGCCTTGCCACTTGTCAAAATGTTATTGGCCCATGTGGAATATTCTGAGGAATATTCCTTGGAATATTCTTTTTTTAATTTTTCCAAATTTTGAAAATTCAAACTTGGTCAACTCATTTTTGGAGTTTACTGGGCTTTTCAAACCTTCATAACTTCTGCATACAACCTCTGTTTTGTGAACCATTCATGGTGCCAGAATTTTAGCGATGAGACCTTTCCAGTCGTTCAGGTTGCAACCACTTATGAGCACTTTCATTTTTGAGCATTTTTGAACTTCGACATGATCTCATGATCACACCTCCCCACTGGGAAGCTTTTGGACCCCAAAATCTCTCTATATTACTGAATCTGAAGATGAGGAGACTGTATCCCCACTCTTCCAATCTTAATCCACTGAAATTTCCCTGATTTCATTAATTGGAGCTTCTCATGAAACAACAAATTTTTCCTTAAATCTGTTGACCCACTGTTGCTAACTTTGACTTTGTCATGCTGAAAATTATCGAAACTTGCAAAACAACAACTGAAATTTGCAGTAAACATATGGTTCCTACATAGTTCTACCTTCAAAGGAAACTAAAAATTACATTCACCTTGCATTTTGTCCTTATGGCGATTTTTTGCTGAATTAGCCTTGTACTTGTGTCGATTCCTGACCAAGTTTTCTCGCCATAGTACCCTGCCATTCTGAAACCAGCAATGATCATTGTTGAACTTTGTGCCTTCTTTGCTTGGATGCTTTACCCTCTCTTGGATCTTTGCACCTCCTTGCACTGACACTTTTTTTTTTGCACCAATCGACACCGAAGACAATTGTTGCAACTTCTTGTCATCTTCTTCCAAAGACGATCTGCTTTCAAACTGAAACATCTCATTATTTACATCAGCAAAAACATGAAAAGGATTATGTACAACTTCTCTTTGTTTAATCATCAAAAAAGTCAAATTTTTACTTGTATAGACAAGCCTTTTCATCTGCCCTGTATTCACTAAAGAAGAGTCTAACTTTTTGCGATGTGCTCTCACAATAAGCTCCTTGCCATCCTTGAATAAATGGTACTTGTTCTCATGGCATTGGAAGATAGCTTTCCTGTCATACAAGTAAGGACTGCCCAAAACCACACCTGCAATATCAAGTGGAACAACATCTAACTCAACCGTGTCAATAAAATGTGCTGTTATGGAAAAGCGCAACATGCACTTCTTTGAAACCTGTAAATTTGCATCCTTACAAATCCAACCAAGAGGATATGGTTTAGTATGTGGAATGGTTTAAAGGTTTATTTTCTTGACTAAGTCTTCAGAAATAAGGTTCGCTTGTGACCCACTGTCAAATAGTGTGTCAGTGTTTGTGTGTTTGGAAATGACCCTCACATGAAACAGTTCAATTCTCTTCTCTTCACTTGGAGCTTCTATGTGACAGTTAGAAATACTAGAACTGGGTTTATTTACATTCTCTTTCCCCTTGAAGTTCTTTAGTGCCATAGCTATGATTTTTATTTCATCTCCTGATTTTGACCCTAGGTCTTGTTCAGCTATTGCAACTGTCTTTCCTTTCTCTTTGGCTTTAAAAATTTATGGTTTCAACTTCGGATGAAGTTTCCAACAATGGTCCTCATCATGTCTTGTTTTAGAACAGTGTTTGTAGAAAAAATTTCCCTTCTCTTTCCTCAAATTTGTATTTCTCTTTTTCATCCATTTGCCTTTAAACTCACTTTCTTCATTCCCATCTAAATTTTGTTTACCCCTTGCCTCTAAATGTGTGGCTTGAACACAAACCTCATCTAAGCTTGTAGGGTTAAACATGAGAATGGTATGTCTTAGGTAAGTATGCAAACCTCCTATATACTTGAGTAAAGTGTCTTGGATATGCAAATCAATTCCTAGTAAAAGAGCTCTTCTTCTAAAGTCGTGAGTATAAACTTGAACATTTTGTCCTTTCAATTATTTAAAATTTTTCTAGTCCATTATGGCTTTCTGCATGTGAGCTAATGTATAAAACTGTTGTTTTATTGCAGAAATGAAATCATACCATGATAAGATAATCTTACCGTATTTTTTGATCTCCTCCTTTGTCTTGGCTTCCCACCAAACAAGAGCTGCACCTTCCATTCTCAATGAAGCTAGCTGAATTTTGGTTTCGTCATCATGAAAATTTTGAATTCTCAAGTAGACCTCTAATTTCCTAATCCAATTATCTAGCTTTTCTGCATTTACTTCACCATCAAACTTTGGCAATTCAAACTTAACATCAAGTTTAAGAAAAGGACTTTTACCCGTGTTCTTGACTTTGTGAGAATTATGTACTGAAGATGATGTAGAGGTTGATGAAGATGAGGGTTATGATGGCGACTTTCCACTGTCTCCATTTCCTCCATTACCTTTCTTGGATTTATCCTCACCATTATGGCCTCCTGATGATCCTTGTCCTTCCTTATGAAGTTTGGATCCTTCTCCTTCAAGCCTTCATTCCTTTCTTGATAAAGGACTCTCACCATTTCTGTCAAATCAAGGAATTATTTTCTAAACACCCTTTCTTCCTCTTTTGGATCAACTCCATCATGGATTTCTCCTTCCCTTTAAGAGATGCTTATGGCTTCTTCTGCTTCTCGTTTAGGTAAAATTGAAGGTGGAGATAATGGCACTATTTCCCTCCTTGGATAAGGATTATTGTAAGTTATTGCTAATTGACCTCCTCTCTTAAGCTTCAGCCTAGAAAGCATGAAAAACCTTGCAAATTGCTAAATAAACTTTGCACAATAACAATACTGAGAAAGTTTCACTCTCCTAATGCTCAAAACCTGAGCTCTAATACCAACCTGATCTCCTAATCCCTTGCTCTGATACCTTCTTGATATGAATGGATTGTATTAGTTATTTTGTGCTAAGTATCCAAACAGTAATAATAATGTGTGCATGAGGTTCTACTTAATTTGCAGGTTAAACAAATAGTTTTGGCTTTGTTAAACAGATTTCTGTGTGAGGATTGATTAAGTATTTTAATTGTTTATCATTGTACAGCAATAAAGAACAGAGAAATAAATTTCACCAAAGCACATTGTTGGCCCATGAATACGACCACTTTTTAACACTTATTTCATCCATTTTTACTCTTCTTTATCATATCATTTATTATAATTTATCATATAAATCCATTTTATAATGATTTATGCTCTTATGGATGAATATTATTTCTTCTCCTTTATTTTTAATAAATTGATGATTATTATGCATAATTTTATCAATGATGGTTTATTAATATATTTTATAATATCACTCACCATTTTGGCCTCCAAGATATTTGTCAGATTGTAGATTTGATTTCCAAATCATCATGAAATATTCCAACTTGGAAATTCGCTGGAATAAGAAGTGACAGTTTTACGGTTGAGATTCTGGGCAAATGAAGAAGAATCTGGAAAATCCGGAACATGGGTTTTGTCTAGAACGGGCCCAATTAACTTTTCCCAAAGAACGATTTGCCCAAATTTGGCCTGTATTGAGAGAAATGCAGGGTTATTTGAGCATGATTTTCTCAGATTTATTGTTGCGGCCATCCTCCAAATCTCAACTGCAAAGCCAAATTCGCCTTACTCTTGTTGAAAGATTGTTGGAAATGTATTTTCTGGTTGATCAAGTTGTTGGGAGCAATCCAATATTGTTATGGGAGATCATATTTTCTATATAATTTCTCCTCCTTCTGATTATAAAAGGAGAACGTACATTGTGTATTAAAAAACAATGGATGATTATTGAACTCCCTTTCTAACACTGTAATTCCTTGACTCTTCTGAGCAAAAAGAAACTGATGTAAAAGCTATTCATGTTTGATTAATACAAAGAGGCGTTCTTGTTCCATTTCTCAAGCTCTGCAGTAACCGAGCGGTGCTTTCACTGGCGATTGAGAGCCTGGCCCTAGTGGAGCGATCCGCTGTTTCTACTTCTATTCTTTTATTTATGTTGTGTGATAATTGCATTTAGATTTATTACGATTACAGAGTTATTTGATTATTGTTGGATTGAATTCAAATTTGATGTATAAATTAATGAATTGCACTGCTATTCTATCTTAGCAAGGATCGTATTTACTATCTTATTCATCTTGCTATCTTTTATAAAGCATTGCTATTCCATTGATTTATGATTCATTCCAATGAACTGTTTCATAGTCTTGGTTGTCGACAGGATTGGAGTATTGAGATTAGTTGCCTGATTGCATTAGAATTATAATTGTTGTTCATATTGATGTTCCATTTCTGTTTATTGTTTATTTCTTATTCATAGCTTCAGATTAGCAAATAGATGAGTTACAATTGGTATGCATAGAAATTACAAGCTGTTGTTCATTTCCAGATTTTGTTCCTTTCAGTTATTTTCATCAGCACTAAGATTGAGTTTGCTTTCATTCCGATTGCTTTAAGGTCACCGACTGTAGAAGACAGAGGTTATTGCTTCCAAGTCCCCAGATTGGTTATTTTGCATCGATTTCTAAGGGAAAGAGTTATTGTTACTGTATCCCTTATCGATGTTTTGCAGTTTGATTTAATTCAAGTTTCAGAGAATTTCCATTTATGCTGTTGTAGTTAGATTTCTTTTTCAAGCATCCGTTTACTTTTTCATTTGAAACATTGTACTACATCTTGCAAAGCATTACTCTTAGATTTAATTGTTGCCTCAGACAGAGTACACTCTTGAAATAAAAAGTTGCTCTCGGATTGATAATTAATGTGAGATAAATATGTGTTAAAAAGATACATTTTATACCTCAACATTTTGGCACCGTTGCCAGGGAGAGTGTATTCTATTTAAAAGGAGTGATGCACATTTGACCTTTTTTCTGCTTGGGAAGAATTGGGTTTTAAAGACAAAAGGTAAGAACCTACGCACCGAGCAAGGAACATACTTGCTCACTGCCCGCTTCACAGCAGAATTGGGTAAAAAAAAATTTAGGTAGGAATGAAGGCTTGTTGTTTTAAATGACTAGAAAATCTAAACAAGACAAAATTCCTCCGAAACCTGAAAAACCTAGGGGACCGGTGACCCTTGGGAGAACGACCCTTATTGACAAAATTCTTAAGAAAATTGAATCGCAGCCATCAGTAGGACCTAGGAAAGTTATTTCTAGACAACCTACTAGTTCCCTTCGGGCCACAGAGTCACCATCTGTAGCCTTTGCTGAGGTACATAGCCAAACATAAGATACTGAGCAAGATTCCCAAGAAATTGAGAATTCTTGCCCAATTTTTTTTACAAGAAGGGAAGTTGGCCTCTCATACCCTACTATTTATCAACATGCATTTTTTGAGGCCTTATTTTGGAAATGGCTCCACTGGAAATACTCTTATATATAAGCATATTCGATTTTCAAAGAAGAGTAAATTAGTGGAGAAAATAAAATAGATAAAGAAATAAACACATTTTTTTATTATTATTTTATTTTTGTAAAAATAGTTGTTTTGTTGCAACACGCTGTGGAAATCAACATCGGTGATAAATATTTTTGTATGTAGATGAATTATATTGAAAATAACAATTCTACAAACACTCATATCCATTTTTATCACCAATATGGAAAAATTTCTTGAATATCATATTTTTTTGACTTGCGGGCTTGATGAAATTTTGGAAAACACAGTTGGGACAGTCATGTTTTGGAGGACCAAAATTAAATATTTTTAAAACCTGTTTCTATCCTAAGTATCCCTTGATTTCTACTTTCCAGCCCAATTTGAATCACTCAATTTGGATTTGAAACGAAAAAGTTAGAACCAAAACATTAACAGGGTGTCTAGTAGGCAGTTCAACAACAGAGTTGGGACAGTCAGTTTTTGGAGGCCTAAATGATTATATTTTTAAAATATGTTTCTATGATAGATTCCTCTATGAATATATATTACAACGAAATTTGAATCACTTTATTTCGATATCATATGAGGAATTTATGACCAAAATACTGACTGCCTATCATAAATCAGCACTCTTGAAACTCTGTTTTCTCAGTTGTTCACTAGCATATTTGACCCATCAATTCTTCTTGTCTTCAAAACATATTTCTATTGGAGATCAATAAATGAATATACTTTAATCTCCAATTTGAATTGGTTCAATCTGCCATCAAACGAAAAATTTATGTTTGAAATATCAATTGTTGGTCTGAGCTGGAAAATCGAAAATGACTCTATTATGCAGGTTGTTCTAAGAAACTTTAACATACCATTACATGAAATTTTTAAAATATGTTTCTATTGGAGATAAACCTTTGAATTAGCTTTCATTTAGCTTTAGAATCACTCAAATCAGACGAAAAACAAAGAAGGTATGATTAAAACACTGCTGGTTAGTATAGTCGACCACTGCTCTCCCGCAGGTGACAAATAAAATTGTTTTATTTTTTCGTGCATTTGTTCTACAGAGTAACTACTTGCTAGTTTTTTTACATAATTCTTGGATTAAGGGATCCCGTACACCTCTCTTTCTACATGATTTAATGTTTTATTGCAGGTAGACACTCGTTTTTTTGCAGGTCTTAGAAGAATAAAGAAGGTCAATTTATGGAAGAGTGATTCTTGAAAGAAATTTTAGTAAAATAAGGGCATTTCATCCATTTCATTACCTAACAGATTCATAACAAGAAGAAATGAAGAATTGGTTTCCATTTGAAGATTCATGTCACTGCTGCCAAACATTTTTCAAAAGATCATTTTTTTCCATTAATAGATTTGATATTCTCTTAGAAATAACATCATAGCTGTTGTAACTTAATAAAAGTGTTGTTTCTTTCTTATTTCTTTAATCTTTTTGTGTTTCAGGGGTCAATCTCTTCAAATTATAATTTCCGCTCTAGTGGCAATTGAAAAATAAGGACCCCACCATGCAAGTTTCAATTGCAGAAGGCAATTCTTTAGTAGCAGCAATTCCGTAAAAATTTACTTTTTCTTGAAACCTGTACATAAACTTCCCTTTCTACTTGATTGGATTTTCTTGGCAATGGATTGCACATTAGCTTTATTCTTTCTCATATTTTTTTCCTTTTTGCGTGTTTATAGCTGTTTGTTATTCCTCTTAAGGAACAGTTGTTGTTCCTCTTAAGGAACAGCAGTCGTTCCTCTTAAGAAGCAGTGCGTTAATGTGTTTATTTTTTTTGTTCCTTCCAAAAGGAACAACATTTTCGCTGATTAGTTTTGTTGTTATTTTAAAAAATAACAACATTTTTGTTGCATGTTTTTGCTGTTCCTTTCAAAATGAACAACACCGCTCGTTTTTTTTGTTCCTTTCAAAAGGAACAGCAGTTTTGTTGTTCCCTTCAAAAAGAAAAACACCGACTGTTCTTGCTATTCCTTTCCAAAGGAACAACATTTTCACAGATTATTCTTGTTGTTCCTTTGGAAAGGAACAGCATTTTCGCAGATTGTTTTTGTTGTTCCTTTTCAAAGGAACAACATTTTTTTCTTGCATTTTTCTTGTTTTTTAAACAACATTTTTAGAACTTTTTTTGAATTTTTCATGACTTTTTGAAAGGCATACATATAATTTATGGAAGGATATACAAATTAGAGCTTATTGCAATCAGCAAATCAAAAGAAATCATCATTTTTAAGAAAATTGTTTAGTAATGATAAGAAAAAGGAAAAAGGGACATAATCAATAACATGATTTTGTTGTCTTACTACCACTAAATTCATATGATCGATTATATTTATCATGTTGGTTCTTTCCCATATTTTATAACTTTCTTTGATTTTTACTTATGGAGTAGGAACAAGGGCATACTCTTTTCTATTGAGCTGTTTAGACTTATTTCACCATCCCTACTCTTAAGGAGTGCTGAGCCATCCTTTATGAATAAATAGGAAAGTGCTATATGAAAAAAAAAAAATTACATATTTCATTAATAATTTTATAATTTGGCAGATGGAGGATAGGGGTTCTTATCAAGAGTCGGCCTACCATGTTCATAAGGAAGCAAGTGAAGTGGCATTCCCATCATGGCCACCAAACCAGGGATATGGTCTAATGGACAATTGAAAAAATTAAGAAGTCCTTGGAATAGGAGGTCTCATCACGAGCCGACCTGCCCACTTTTCACTTCTTCCCAGTGAATGGCATTGTGATTTATCTAGTCACCAAGCCAGCACAATGGCCTTCGTTATGACAATTAACAAGCACTTCCTTAGCATAAATAAAGGACAATGGTTCCAAGGGTGAGAGAGAAACTCTGTCAAGGTTATGGACACCTGTGGGAAACAGAGCTCTGTTGATGGTATTGGAGTCACATTTATACACATCAATAGTAATATTAAACCCTTTTTCCTATATCTCTATTTAAATATCAGATGAAAGTGTGAATCCTTAACCTTTGATTTCGAACCTATTGTACGTGAAAATCATCATAAATTGATCACATTAGTTTAAGTGGGTAATAAATGCATTTGTACTTATGTTTATCTTAAGCTGTCCCTTCTCCTTATCCTTGAATCATTACAAAACGCTTCTATATCTGTTTACGATTTATCACATGCATGGATTCCATTAATGCGATAATTTGTTGATCATATCATAAGTATGTATGCCTTTCCATCCTATATAATTGTTGTGCAGCAAGCTACCATCTTGCCACAATATTCATGCTGCATTTCTACAGAATTTTTGCTGATTGAACTTTTTGCATGCATCTTATCTATTGCCATTCAAAACTAAAACTGTGGATTCAATAAAATTGCATACAGAATTGTGATTTGTTTACAAGAGAATAACAAATATGGGGGGGAATTATATACGCAGCAAGACCACACTATTGCAACTAACACCAAAGTCTCGCGAATGTGCACAATTCTTCAGACATGATGTGCTTGCATGGTTTCTACCTTTTGCATCACTTTCAGTATCCGCTCAGCCTACGCCAGCTTCAACAAACGCCAGTCTCTACATGTCCTTCCATATTTTTTCGGAGGTAACACTTGAGGTAAAATAGCATAATTTTCTGATTTATTATGAATTTAGGAGAATTTCATGAAAATCCATTGAGCATTATTTAGCATCATTCATTCCACATCTTTATCACTTCCCATTTTTTTAGACACGTCTCATCTCTCAGTTTGGAGGAGTGTTGATTTCCTTCATTTCTTTCTTATGACCATGTCAGTAATCTTCTTTGATATTCTTATTCATTCTTAACACCTCCCTTATTCCATGTTGTTTTACACCAAGCATCGATTTCAACAGATTGTAGCAACCACCTCTCTTTGTTTTCTAGCATCACATGAGGACATGCTAATTCTTCAATTTGGGGGGGGGGTGGGATTGCTACACATGATGGATGTTTTCCACTTTCTTTCTCATTTAAGACATACAATTTCATTTGTATATAGTGCAGAAATTGTTTTGCATATATCTTTAAAACTACGAACTGAATTCTTGTGATTTCTGGATAACAAAGAAGTATCATTAAAATACATAAACCCAGATAATTTCACGCTAAATTAGTTCATAAAATTTTGAAATTATGCACTATCACCTATAACCATTTTTTTATATATCTCATGCTCTGTGCATCCAAACGATCTGATTTTTAAGAAAATGGTTAATGAAGTTTTGTTGTTACTTATATCACATTTTTTTGCAACTTCATATAGATATAGTTGAACGTCAACTATAAAAATTGTTATTCCTTTATCAAGATTGCTAAAATTGAATATTCATTATTTGAGAAAAAATT
This sequence comes from Pinus albicaulis, assembly GCA_034641835.2. Taxonomy (NCBI): domain Eukaryota; kingdom Viridiplantae; phylum Streptophyta; class Pinopsida; order Pinales; family Pinaceae; genus Pinus; species Pinus albicaulis. Next base: position 1,262,805,057 of record CM076574.1, on the reverse strand, counting down.
CATTTGTTCCATCCATTTCATGAGTTGGGATGAACAATTTTCTTTGTTTGGTTAACACATGCATTTTGTCTTTGGGTTGCAAGAGGACATGCAATATATTCAGTTTGGGGGTATGTTGGGCCATGAATACGACCACTTTTTAACACTTATTTCATCTATTTTTACTCTTCTTTAGCATATCATTTATTATAATTTATCATATAAATCCATTTTATAATGATTTATGCTCTTATGGATGAATATTATTTCTTCTCCTTTATTTTTAATAAATTGATGATTATTATGCATAATTTTATCAATGATGATTTATTAATATATTTTGTAATATCACTCACCATTTTAGCCTCCAAGATATTTTCTAGATTGTAGATTTGATTTCCAAATCATCATGAAATATTCCAACTCAGAAATTCGCTGGAATAAGAAGTGACATTTTTGCGTTTGAGATTCTGGGCAAATGAAGAAGAATATGGAAAATCCGAAACATGGGTTTTGTCCAGAACAGGCCCAATTAACGTTTCTTATAGTGGTTTGCCCAAATTAGGCCTTTATTGAGAGAAACGTAGGGTTCTTTGAGCATGATTTTCTCAGATTTATTGTTGCGGCCGTCCTCCAAATCTCAGCTGCAAAGCCAAATTCGCCTTACTCTTATTGAAATATTGTTGGAAATGTATTTTCTAGTTGATCAAGTTGTTGGGAACAATCCAATATTGTTATGGGAGATCATATTTGCTATTTAATTTCTCCTCCTTCTGATTATAAAAAGAGAACATGTATTGTGTATTGAAAAACAATGGATGATTATTGAACTCCCTTTGTAACACTGTAATTCATTGACTCTTCTGAGAAAAGAGAAGCTGATGTAAAAGCTATTCATGTTTGATTAATACAAAGAGGCATTCTCGTTCCATTTCTCAAGATCTGCAGTAGCCTAATGGCGCTTTCACCGGTGGTTGAGGACCCAGCCCTGGTGGAGCGATCCGTTGTTTGTATTTCTATTCTTTTATTTCTGTTGTGTGATAATTGCATTTAGATTTATTATGATTACAGAGTTATTTTATTGCTGTTGGATTGAATTCAAATTTGATGTATACGTTAATGAATTGCACTACTATTTTATCTTAGCAAGGATCATATTTAATATCTTATTCATCTTACTATCTTTTATAAAGCGTTGTTGTTCCATTGATTTATGATTCATTCCAATGAACTGTTTCATATTCTTGGCTGTCGACAGGATTGGAGTATTGAGATTAGTTGCCTGATTGCATTAGAATTAGAATTGCTGTTCATATTGTTGTTCCATTTTTGTTTATTGTTTATTTCTTATTCGTAGCTTCAGATTAGCAAATATATGAGTTACAATTGGTATGCATAGGAATTACAAGTTGTTGTTCCTTTCCAGATTTTGTTCCTTTCAGTTATTTTCATCAGCACGAAGATTGAGTTTGCTTTCATTCCGATTGCTTTAAGGTCACCAACTGTAGAGGACAGAGGTTATTGCTTCTAAGTCCCCAGATTGGTTATCTTGCATCGATTTCTAAGGGAAAGAGTTATTGTTACTGTATCCCTGATCGATGTTTTGCAGTTTGATTTAATTCAAGTTTCAGAGCATTTCCATTTATGTTGTTGTAGTTAGATTTCTTTTTCAAGCATTTGTTTACTTTTGCATTTGAAACATTGTACTACATCTTACAAAGCATTACTCTTAGATTGAATTGTTGCCTCAGACAGAGTACACTCTTGAAATAAAAATTTTCTCCCAGATTGATAATTAATGTGAGATAAATAGGTGTTAAAAAGATACCTTTTATACTTCAACACACATTACTCAGCAAATTGTTGAAGCAGTTCACCCCTCCTGGGCTACATCTGCTGGTCCAACTCCCAATGGCATGTCCTTCATGTATTAATTTGCTCAAAATGTAAGTACAAGTGATTTTAAGCCTCAATAGGAAAAAAAATATATAAAATCAGCTTCATAAGGTATGAATTAGCCACATATGACTAATCATTTACATAATACAGATAAAGAAATCCCAATACACTGCCTTCTCCATGATGGCACTAATGGCTCCTCGATCTTCCTCGAAGCTAAAACTGCTGAAGATGATCTTTGTTCGACCTTAAACCTGTGCCAAACTTCTCAGAATGTCGAAAATACCCAAAATTGACTATTTTTGCACCTGTTAGGAATATGTAATTTTAGCAGATTGGTGAGACTAAAACTGCAGAAGTAACATTGTTTCAACCAACTTTGGGATTCTAGGATCTAGCCCTCCTGAATCCGTAGAGGGATCTCTCCAATATGTGCAAAGATGGATTTGTCTTTGAAGTTTGGGGTTCCGATATTAGGCTAGTTATGAAGGACAAGGGTTTGTTTTGTTTTTTGGATGGTTGAGCATGAATACTACTTGAGGTGGAAAGTCCTAAGTGCAAAGAGTTTCAAAGGTGAGAAGTTGTAAGTGAATGGAAAAATTAGGCTAAAAAGATATATATAACGCTGGTTTTTAGTCCATTGGGCTATGGAGTTATAATAGGGCTTTAATTGAACAACAACATCAAGAGTGATCCAAGGAGCAAGTCATCTACATCACAAGATTATTTATATTTCTAATGATGGAATGGAAACAATAAAGTGTTGGAGAGGTGGAAACTGATAATAATTTCACAAAGGATTTATAGTCGGTCCAAACAAGAAAAGCCTCTTAAGTAACTGTTTAAAACCAACCAAGTGTAGGGATAACCATTGACCTCTTGGGAAAGTTTGTATTAAAGCAGCTTAATTGACAGAAAATCTAGTAATCCACATAATTACCTTCATAAAGTATGAAAACATATAAGAGAAGACAGAGTGTAAACTTAAGATCAGATAAAGTACTTTTAAACCTAGTCTGCTTTCAGTCAACACCAAGGGAAACTTTCAAAATCTGCTTTTGGAGAATAGAAGCTAGAAACAGGGCAAACCATCACTTTTCTAGTCTAATTTTAATAAGCAAATAAGGAAAATAACTTTCAAGAACAATGTTTAAAGAAAAAACTAGGACGAGGGAAATCCAGCATTCCTAACTGCTTAAAATTTATTAAATCATTCTTAAACAAACAAATTGGAGGAAAACATTGAGATAAAGCTTTTCAGTCAGAGAAGGTTACTGATATATAGTAGGTCCTAACTCTATAAATGTTGTTCTTTATCAGAGAATAGTGAACAATATGACATACATAGAAGGAAAACAATAACAAAGAAAGGAGCACTTCACCAGTGATATAGACCAGGATCCCAAGAAACAACTTGTTATTGATCTCAAACCAGTTACAGTACTCAGGTCCAATGTTTCAATTCAGCAATCATCTTCACTATTTAGCCTAACTAATCTAACACAAACAGAGCTCCAAGGGCTAGTGAACACTATTTACAATCAGAAGTTTAAGCTCAAATGTATTTCAAAATTCTGCAACCAACCCCTCACTCATCTTCTGTAGAAGTATATATAGAAGAATGAGGAGGTGAGATCTGATAAAAGATCTCCAATTACAACTAATACAGACTTAATGGCTTCTTGGCCTTTGAGGGGCTCAATGAAGAAACCTACATGGGTGCACTCTGTATTAAATGTTTTACATAAAGTTTAAGTTCGGTGGGAGCTTTTGTTGACCTTTGAGGCTCTGTGTAATGTCGAGGTTACTCTGCAGATATCCTTTGCATTAAGTTTCCTTGCAGAAGTAACTTTCTAGCTGCGCGGAGGCAAATATCTTCGTTTAATCAATAACTTCGGCCTCTGATTGAGTACTTTGAGGTACAAGTGGCATTTAGTAGCTAAGAGGAATCAATTTTCCTCAGATGTGGCAATGGAAGCGCTCATATTGATAAAACCCTAAAGATCTTCTTTAAACTGTGTTTTAAATCGGGGACTAGGCTTTTAATAAGCATCTTAGACATAATCCCCATAATAGTTGTCTTCAATCTTCTATCCTGGCATATTTCTGGTTTTTCTGCACTGATACTCTTTCACTATGCTTGATTCATGTTTTTCTACTGGTGTGCAGGGCTGCGCAGGGGTCGAATGGCATCAATGCCTTGCGAATCATTGATAAAATGTGAAGTCTAAACCCTGCGATGATTTTCTTTAGTGAATCGAAGGCAGGAAGATCGTCATCCTCTGCCTTCGAATTTTCTTCAAAAATGGCGAGAAAACCATTTAATCCCTGCAAAATACAAACAAATATTAAAAAATCCTGCATATATAGGTTTATTGCTACGGAGGACGTGTGGGGGAAGCGTGGCCGTTGGATGGCATCATCCAACGGTCGGGATTGATCGAGAGAAAACATAGAGAGGCAGAAGAATTGTTTAAATCAGAGTCGTCGATCGCGTAGAGATCGACGGTCGGGAGTAGAAATGGAAAGTCAAAGCGGAAGACGTTGACTGGGCGATCGAATCAGGGCGATGGAATATGGATTGTCGATCTACAGATCAGATCGACGACGGAGATTTATTGAATGCCGCATCGAAGCCCGGTTAACTTTCAGGCATCTTCGGTGAGCGATAGCCGTTGGATGGGCGGCCCCAGATCAGATGGTGGATGCCAATATTGCGCGGGGTCCACGTCCAAACGTTAACGCGCGATGGACAGTGGTTTTATGAACAGTGCCCAGGACGCGTGTCAACCGTTGAATGGAATCGCTGCCAATCGGGGAAAACCCGCCCTCACCCAAAGGCGGTGCGATGAATACCGCGTGGTTTTGCAATTGTTAGTGGATGGTGGGGACCATAGAAGAGATGGACTCTGCGCCGTCCAATCTTCAGATCAGATCGACAGTGCGGAACGATTTAAAAATGGAACCGGCCGAAATTTTATAAAATAATAAAGCCAATGATTTTTAATATATAACCAAGGTTTTAAACTTTGGCCAGGAAATATTTTATTTGAAATGGATAGGCGCCCGTCTACGGGGCCGAAGGTTATATGAAGGGTAGTACAACAGGGGGCTTATGGAGGGGGGGTTAAAAACTTAGCCCAAGGCGGCTTAAGTCCACACCATAAAAAATGTGATTTTTATGGTTTTTGAATGATTTTCAAAGGAAATTGAGGGTTCCTATAAGGCAAAGAAGGAGTCTTTAAACCTTATAAAAGGGATTTTGATGAAGGGAAATGGGAAAAAACATGAAAATGAGGGATTTTCATGGGAAAAAGAGGGATAGAAAATGAGGTTAGCTTTGGAAAATGGGAAAAGGGGGAAAAGGGTCTTGCAGCATTATTCTTTCTTGGGAATCAGCAGGATTTCTAAGGGGAATATGCAACAGTAGTGAAGATTTGAGGACAGAGGCAGGAGGCCTTCAAGAGTCTTCAAGAGCCAACACTTTTTAGTAATAAAACTTGTTCCTTGAAGGTTCAAAAAAGTTTTTAGCCAGCATTTGGTATAACAAATTTTATAGTTGGCTAACAGTGGCTCCACTTGGGGATGATGCCTTCTTGAAGGCATCAAGAATTTCAGACTTGTGTTCTCTGGGGGGCTGACCTGTGCCACATCCATTATGTTCTCTGGGAGGCTGACCTATGCCTGATCCATTGGGCTACCCTTCCTTTGTTGTGATGGTCTTCTTTGAAAACATATTAGTAGCCATGAAAACAATGGACCTTCTTCAATACAAACTTTCTACCTACCCAATCCTACTGATCTAACATTTTTTCTTCATTAGAGTGCACTTGGATTGGCAAACTCTTTTCACAAAATTTTATTTTTTTGAAAGTAGGAAATCTAGTCTATTTCTACTCCTTATTTCTCCATGGACCCAGATTAAACATTTGAGCCCATATGATTCACTACCTAATCTACTGTCTGTTGGGATTTAGACTGTCCAACAAAATTTATTTTCTAAATTCTACAACAGAAATTGAAAAGCACTCAAGTCAGGATTGAACAGTCTAACTTGATTTTGGTCCATGGCATAAAGACAAGCTGCACATAGACATTTATTTTGTAGAAAATTAAATTAAAATGGAAGGCTTCAGATCTGAAAGTTTCTCATCATGGCCTTCTCTTTTCACAGCTTTGTTTTGAATTTGTTTGAGTTGTTTTTCTTTGTTCTCTGGTTCAGATTTTGAATTGATTTGAACCAGATTTACATCTTTTTTGACTCAAGAAAATAGAATGTATTTGAGTCATTTTCTATTTGGAAACTTAGGTTCTGATTTTGATCATGTTTGAACCTTTAATTTCTATCCTAAACTATCTACTGATAAGCCAAGATTAAACAGTTTTGCAAATCAATTTCACTATCATATCAGTAGAAAATTTAAAGCTAATTAGTCAAGATTAGACAGTTTGACTAACTAGAAGTGTGTTATTCAGGAGTGGCATTTGAGCTTGCACACTTTCAGATTTGTTTCTCTTTTTTGGTATGGGGCTATACCTTTCTTGTTTTCACAATCTTCCCTCTTTTCTTTATTTTCATTGTTTTTGTATTTGTTATTTTTACAACTTTGAATGCAATGGTGGATAAGATATTTATAATGAAAAAGATAAAAAGACTTCAAAACATAGCTTTGATCAAGAGAAGTAATGCTTAAGCATCCCGCCATTGACAGGACCCCCAAACAATTCTGCTCCATTCAACTCCTGCAAGAAAAATGCATTGTTACCAGCAGCTGAATGAATAGAGTAAGGGCCAAGCCATAAGTTGTCAAATTTTCCATGCTTGCCCTTCTCTTCCCTCCTTGAGTCCCATTTTAAAACTTTGTCCCCAATTTTGAAATTGGTGGCCTTTGTTCTTCTGTCAAAAATATTTTTAATGCTGTCTTGTTTCTGCAATGCTTTGTTATAAACTTCCTCTTTGGTTTGCTGAAGATGAATGGTTTGGTTTATCCTTCTAATCATGTCATTATCTTCAGTTTGTAACTCTTGAATCAACTTCATTACTGGTACACCAAGGTTGTTTGGAAAAATTGCATCAGTACCATATACCAGCTGAAAAGGTGACATGCCAATGGATTTCTTCAAAGTCAATCTATCAACCCAAAGTGCATGAACCAACTTTGTGTGCCAAGACTTTTTGTTGTCCTCCAACAGTTTCTTGATTATGTTCACTAAACTTTTGTTTGAGGATTCTGCAAGTCCATTACCTTGAGGGTAATAGGTCGTGGAATGCCGCAATGTTATCTGATATCTGTGATAGAAATCAACCATCTTGTTTGATCTAAATGTTGCTGCATTATCAATGATAATCTTGGTAGGACAGCCAAACCTGGAGAGAATGTTAGTCTCCATAAATTTTATGATAACTGAATCATTGGTCTGTCTACAAGTTATGGCTTCTATCCACTTAGTGAAATAGTCTGTGGCAGTGAGAATCCATCTATGCTGGGCAGAAGATGGGGGATGGATTTCTCCTATGAAGTCAAGTCCCCATTGTTGAAATGGGGCTTCAACAGTGATTGGATGTAGAGGCAGGGGTATCAGTTTTCTTTTGCCTTCAAAAAGTTGACATTTATGACAGGCTAGGATCATCTTGTGCGCATCATGAAAAAGAGTAGGCCAATAGAAACCAACCCTCAAAATTTTGTTGGTTGTTGTCTTCCAGTACAAATGACCTCCACACTCTCATTCATGGAACTGGTATTTAACCTTCTATGCATCAAACTCAGGCAAACATTTAAGCAATAGACCACTTGCATTTTTCCAATAAAGACATCTATCTATAATGCAATAGTTTACAACTTTCAATTTTAGGAACCTTGCCTTTGTTTTTGTCAAACCAGGAGGTGTATTCAAATTAAGAAAAACATAAACAACATCAGCATACCAAGGGGAATTCATAAAATGGTTTTCAACAATAAGAGTTGAGACTTCCTCTTGATCATCTAAAGCATTAATCATATTAATATCAAGAACTTCAAAATTGGATTCAGCCATTAATTTAGCTAGACCTTGGCCTTTGATGAGTTTAGTGGGTTTTATCTCTAAAACATATTCAAGGATAACAGCAATCCACTTACCTCTCTTACCATCTGGGTCCTGTGTTAAAATGTCTTTAACAACTGAGTTTGGGGCAAAGGCAATGATGTGTGAGTGAAGGATGTACACTCTGAAGTCTTTCAAAGCTTTAACCAAAGCAAAAGCTTGCTTCTCCATAATGTTATATTTCAAAGGGGCATCCCTCAATGCCTTAATAAAGAATGTAATAGGCTGCTCTTGTCCTTGTGGATTTTTCTGCAAAAGGACAGCAGCTATGGTATATTCTGATGCAAATGAAAAAATATAAAAATCTTTTGAAAAATCAGGACTTATGAGAATTGGTGTTTTAGTTAACGCTTGTTTCACCAGCTCAAAGGATTTCTTTGCTTCCAAGGTCCATTTTACCCCTTGCTCCTTCTTTAACATGTTTGTGATATTCCTAAGGAGCTCAGCCAAATTGGAGATGAACCTTCTCAAAAATTTAATCTTTCCAATGAGAGATTGCAACTCTTTGATGTTCCTAGGTTGAGAGATTTTCAATATGGCCTCAATCCTCTTTGGATCTATCTTTACACCCTCCTCAGAAATAATGTGCCCAAGAAGTTTAAAGGGTCTTTTTAGGGTTTACCGAATAGTGTCTTTTTAGGGTTTAAATATATTCCAAACTTTCTGCATTTCTCGAAAAATTTTCTTAAATGTTCTAAGTGCTCTTCATCTGTTTTTTAAAAAAAAGTGACATCATCAAGGCATATAATGATGAAGAAGCCCAATTCCTCCGAGAACGCTATGTCCATGGCTCTTTGAAAAGTTGCTCCAACATTCATTAGACCAAAAGGCATCTTCACATACATGAAAGTGCCCCATGGTGTAGTAAAGGTTGTCTTTAATTGATCAGCAGGGTGAACTAAAATCTAATTGTACCCTGAATAGCCATCCAGCAAAGAAATTCTTCTAGACCCTACCACCCTTTGTAAAATATGATCCATATTGGGTAAAGGGTAGTTGTCTTTCAATGAAGCTTTGTTTAAGTCTATAGAGTCTATACAAAGCCTAATTTCTCCATTTTTCTTCCTAACCGACACCAGATTAGACACCCATTCAGAATATCTAATAGGGACAATAATACCAACTTCATACATTTTTATGATCTCCTTTTGAACCAAAGGAAACTGTACAGGGTTTATTCTGCGCAATTTCTGTTTGAATGGTTTTTGGTTTTCTTTGAGGGGAATTTTGTGTTGTATTATTTCAGTGTCATAGGATTTAAGATCTTCGTAACTCCATGCAAAAACATCAGAAAACTATTTAAACGGCTCTATGTATTTAATTTTAATGTGAGATGGTAAAGTTTTAGATAGTTTAATCAATTTCGGTTTAAGTTCACTGCCTATATTTCACTCTTTCACTTCAGTCTCTACAGGTTCCAGTTTTGGTTTATTTTCCACATCGTTAAAAGCAAACAACTCTTCTAAAGGGGCCAGACCCTTAGGCAAACTTTCATCTTTAGAGTGCAGAGTTTCTAACTCCTTTGTTTCTAACTCTGCATTCAATTATGTTTTGTTTATAAGTTTTCTTGTTAACAAGTTTATATTAGTAATTTTAGGAGATGGTTCTTCTTCATCAAGAAAATTTTCTTCCCTGCAGTCTGTTTCATAGTCTGAGTCCAAACTGTTTAGTTCGAATTCATTTCTGAATTGCATGAAGTCTTCTATTTGTTTGTCATTTTTAAACACCTGCCAATATTTCTCATTATCAGGAACAGCTGGTCTAAATTTTATTTGAGTCGTGCAGTCTTTGGTGTTATATGGCGTTAAGCATGTTCTAGCTGCAAAGACTAAATTGTGGGCCGCAATATTTCTTTTTCTTGGGACAAAAAATAGTTTGGACTCCTCGAATGTTTTCAAAAGGTCCATGACATCGTTTCAGTAGGCTCTAAGTCTGGGATGATTTGCGTTATATTCCCCATTGACTTGCCTAATGACTAACTCTGAATCACCATACACATTGATTCTTCTGGCTCCTAACTTTTTCAATAGGTGTAAGCCTAAGAGAAGGGATTCATATTCTTGTACGTTATTGGAACACTGAAAGTTTAATTTGCAGGAAATTCTTTCTATGTGGTTGTTTTCAGTGTTAGTAATCCAAACACCTGCACCAGCATTGTTCTTTGTGCAGGATCCATCAAAATACATACTCCATAGAGGACATTTCTTAGTTTCAACCTGGTTACTGTCCTCTTCAACTAACGTGCTCAAAGGTTGTTGTGGAATCTCAGCACTTAGTTGTATTTGTTTTGATTCCCCAATATTTTCATTTATTTGAGGGTTGTTTGGTGACTCTCAATGTTTAAAAGTGAAGGACACGTGCCTCGTAGCTCAAGACCTGTGTTTTGTTTGCTAGATTTTACAGGTTCAGCAAACTGTTCAGACACACCTACATTGTCTTGTTCCTCCTCTCTATCTATCATTAATCCTGTTATAGTGACCTGTTCACTAAATGTTGCATCGTTAAACATAATAAAAGAATCAAGGCCTGTATTTACAGAATAGAGGGGAGATTTTTATGGTCTGTCTTGACTTGTAACTATGAATTTCATATGGGACTCCCTATAAAGTCTTCTATTCTGATTGAAAACAGGGATAGTCGCATAGGTCATGTCCATTTGCATAGTCCCTTGTAACTTAGCCCCCCAAGACCTTGATAATAACATTCCATACTTTGGGGGCACATTAGCCACAACAATATCCATGACTAAACATTTGGCTGGAATTTGGGCTAAGTTAACACAGAGGTCTTTGATTAATCCTAAACATTTTACTCTGCTGGAATCAAAGGAGTAAAGGTCTTTGTAAGTTTTGGTGATTTCTAAACCCAGGCTCTCCATTACATCTTTTGGCATTAAATTATGAGAAGCCCCGGAATCATGCATAGCATTGTGCAAAAAAATTTCGTGAACGTTTAAACTCACATAAAAGGGAGGAACAGGTCCCTCTTGATATCTACCTTCAATCTTATGACCAAAAATCAGCTCGGGCTGGTCATCATTAAGATTTACTGTGTCCTCATTTTCTTCTATTTTTAAAGCCTTCAAAATTTGGGTTCTATATACATGTTGGGTAGCTAACTTAGTCAAGGGAAAAGAGATTTTGATTTTTGAAATTTCTTGCTCCAGGCTGAAAGGAATCTGGTTCTTTAAAGTGTTGGTTTCAGCCTTATTAGTTGTCACTCTATCAGCAACATTAGCTTGCTGATTTGTTTTATTTACACTTGACAAAATTGTTTTCACAGGAGTACTAGCTGAAGTGTTAGTACTACTAAGGTCTGCACTCTGTTTTTCTTTGTTTTGAGGGTCTTTCTCTTTATCATTACCAGAATTTAAAGCCACTATTTTATCCTTTTGTTTGACAACTCTAGGCTTGGTTGTAGTGTTGTTTTGTGAAGATTTGTCAGAGGTTTTGTTGTTGGGGGTCTGTTGACTGGTTTTTCTTCTAAGGTCATATTCTTTTTGAGATTCTATGATGACATTTTCCATGTCTTGATAATAATTTTCATCATCATCTCTTCTGTCATCATAAGGTGTGTATATACCTTGTTTTCTATCATAATGGATCTCAAAGTCATCATTATCTATCCCTAGCATGTTGATATCATCTTCCTCTGTTATTTCATCTGTTTCCTCAACCTCACTTACATAGTTTTGATGAAAGGGAGGAATGATCTGCTGATCATCTTCCCTAGGTCTGTTTGGAGGTTGATTCTTTCTAAAATTCTGATTCTGGTTTTGATTTCTATTTTGAGGAGCAGTTTGGTTTTGGCTCACTTGTGCTCTCTTAATTATGCTCATCTCTTTCATCATCTCCTCCATCATTTTCTCCATCTTTGAGTTGGAAGTAGAAGGTGTGGCTTCCTCTCTAAAAGATACTCTCTTTTTAGTTTTCATTCTTGCTCTCTTCTCCATTAAGTTGACTTCCACAGAAAGAGCACCTTTATGCATATCTTCAAGAGTTGCAAAATCTCTCTCTCTCAGCTGATAGGTCATGTCAGAGTAAAACCCTTCAAGAAACTTGTTTAAAGATGAGCCCTGTGGAGGGTTTAGTTCTGGGGAAAGTGCATTATACACACTATTGAATCTAGTGCAATAAGCTTGCACACTTTCCCCAGTGTTTCTATGGAGGTTCTTGCAGTCAGAAAGGACTTGGAGAGGATTCTTCTTTACTTCCCATTTGTTTAATAATGTTTGATGGAAGGCTTGGAGATCATTAGTACTATGGGGGGCTAGGCCTTTGAACCACTTTCTTACCCCCCTAAGCTCTGAGCAAATAATCTAAGATTGACATAATCATCATCAATTTCATTTCTATCAAAGTAGTCATTCATTTTATCCACATGTTGTGATGCAGTTGTAGCATTGCTAGCATCATATAATGGAATTTTGGACTGATAGTCCTGTGGAAGATTGACTAGTGGTACAGGAAGGACTAATGGAACATACCATGCTGCCATGATATGTGGTGGGGGTGGATTTACAAGAAGTGGATTAACAAGAGGAAAAGTGGGCTGAAGTGGAGTGGTTTGAACAGTGGATGTAGGGTGAGCAGAAGTGGATGGACCAGGAATATATTGCTGAGCTGATCTTGGATGACAGACACCTAAATTGTGAAGGAAATGCAAATCAGGAGGTGTTGTTTCTCTACTGCCAGGATGTTCACTTGTTTCAGGAGATGAAAGTGAAGACTCAGAATCTAACTGATCTAAATCACCAAGAGACCTAGTTGTAAAGAGATTTACTAAGTCAACTTGTGATTTTTGTAGAGCTGGAAGATTTTCAGGAACTGAATTAGCTCTCCAGGGTGATCTGAAAACAGTTGACAATTTAATCCTAGGAGACTTCCTAAGAATACTTTCTGGGTTATCAACTATCTCAGGTGGATCAGGGTCAGGATAGGCTCTAGTGTGAATCTTTCTAGGAGCCACTATGCTGTGTTTTTTAGACCCAAATAAACAAGAAAAGTTTAACCAGGTATGACAACCTTTTAGAGGTTAACTAATCCGTTTACAGAAATTTCAATCCTACAGTCCTCTAACTGAGTTTGACTAATGTTACAATGATGAGGGTACTTCCCAGTGGAGTCTTAAGGTTTGCTAAGGATTGTGGAGTCGCCAAGTGGAAGTTTTTTGCTCCTAAGGAGGTAAAATATTTTATGGTCCACTACCATAATTATTGGATACCAATCTGAAATATTTTTAGGTTTTCTTCTGAGTTATCTTTTAGTTGTATGGTTTCTAAGAATATCCTAACTCTGTTTCAAAACTTAGCTACGGTTATGAGACAAAGACAGTTTACTCTTATGGCTACGCCAGCTGATTTTTCAAGGTTAGATAAAGTCTTAAGAGAATCCTAGGTTTTACCTAGTTTGTCAATGACTCAAACAAGTTTTACCATGATTACCATTCTTTGGTAGTGCTTAAAAAGGCTGCTTTTTACTCACAATGTTTTATAAAAAATGAAAAATATTCTGGGTTTCGTCCCCAGCGAAGTCACCAGAAATGTTAGGAATCTGTAATTTTAGCAGATTGGTGAGACTAAAACTGTAGAAGCAACATCGTTTCAACCAACTTTGGGATTCTAGGATCTAGCCCTCCTGAATCCGGAGAGGGATCTCTCCAATATGTGCAAAGATGGATTTGTCTTTGAAGTTTGGGGTTATGATATTAGGCTAGTTATGAAGGCCAAGGGTTTGTTTTTTTTTTGGATGGTTGAGCATAAATACTGCTTGAGGTGGAAAGTCCTAAGTGCAAAGAGTTTCAAAGGTGAGAAGTTGTAATTGAATGGAACAATTAGGCTAAAAAGATAGATATAACGCTGGTTTTTAGTCCATTAGGCTATGGAGTCATAACAGGGCTTTAATTGAACAACAACATCAAGACTGATCCAAGGGGCAAGTCATCTACATCACAAGATTATTTAGATTTCTAATGATGGAATGGAAACAATAAAGTGTTGGAGAGCTGAAAACTGATAATAATTTCACAAAGGATTTATAGTCAGTCCAAACAAGAAAATCCTCTTAAGTAACTGTTTAAAACCAACCAAGTGCGGGGCTAACCATTGACCTCTTGGGCAAGTTTGTATTAAAGCGGCTTAATTGACAGACAATCCAGTAATCCACATAATTACCTTCAGAAAGTATGAAAAAATATAAGAGAAGACAGAGTGTAAACTTAAGATCAGATAAAGTACTTTTAAACCTAGTCTGCTTTCAGTCAACACCAAGGGAAACTTTCAGAATCTGCTTTTGGAGAATAGAAGCTAGAAACAGGGCAAACCATCACTTTTCTAATCTAATTTTAATAAGCAAATAAGGAAAATAACTTTCAAGAACAATGTTTAAAGCAAACAGTAGGACGAGGGAAATCTAACATTCCTAACTGCTTAAATTGTATTAAATCATTCTTAAACAAACAAATTGGAGGAAAATATTGAGATAAAGCTTTTCAGTCAGAGAAGGCTACTGATATACAGTAGGTCCTAACTCTATAAATGTTGTTCTTTATCAGAGAATAGTGAAAAATATGACATACATAGAAGGAAAACAATAACAAAGAAAGGATCACTTCACCAGTGATATAGACCAAGATCCCAAGAAACAGCTTGTTATTGATGTCAAACCAGTTACAGTACTCAGGTCCAATGTTTTAGTTCAGCAATCATCTTCACTATTCAGCCTAACTAATATAACACAAACAGAGCTCCAAGGGCCAGTGAACACTATTTCCAATCAGAAGTTTAAGCTCAAATGTATTTCAAAGTTCTGCAACCAACCCCTCACTCATCCTCTGTAGAAGTATATATAGAAGAATGAGGAGGTGAGATCTGATAAAATATCTCCAACTACAATTAATACAATGGCTTCTTGGCCTTTGAGGGGCTCAATGAAGAAACTTACATGGGTGCACTCTGTATTAAATGTTTTACATAAATTTTAAGCTCGGTGGGAGCTTTTGTTGACCTTTGAGGCTCTGTGTGATGTCGGGGTTACTCTGCAGATATCCTTTGCATTAAGTTTCCTTGCAGAAGTAACTTTCTAGTTGCGTTGAGGAAAATATCTTCGTTTAATCAATAACTTCAGCCTCTGATTGAGTACTTTGAGGTACAGGTGGCATTTTAGTAGCTAGGAGGAATCA
Source organism: Pinus albicaulis (assembly GCA_034641835.2). Taxonomy (NCBI): domain Eukaryota; kingdom Viridiplantae; phylum Streptophyta; class Pinopsida; order Pinales; family Pinaceae; genus Pinus; species Pinus albicaulis. The sequence continues at coordinate 1,262,789,916 of CM076574.1, read as the reverse complement.
ATTTGCCTCAGATGTGGTGGTGGAAGCGCTCCTGTTGATAAAACCCTAAAGATCTTCTTTAAACTATGTTTTAAATCGGGGACTAGGCTTTTGATAAGCATCTTAGACGTAATCCCCACAATAGTTGTCTTCAATCTTCTATCCTGGCATATTTCTGGTTTTTCTGCACTGATACTATTTCACTATGCTTGATTCATGTTTTTCTGCGGGTGTGCAGGGCTACGCAGGGGTCGAATGGCATCAATGCCTTGCGAATCATTGATAAAACGTGAAGTCTAAACCCTACAATGATTTTCTTTAGTGAATTGAAGGCAGGAAGATCGTCATCCTCTGCCTTCGAATTTTCTTCAAAAATGGAGAGAAAACCATTTAAACCCTGCAAAATACAAACAAATATTAAAAAATCCTGCATATATAGGTTTATTGATGCGGAGGACGTGTGGGGGAAGCGTGGCCGTTGGATGGCATCATCCAATGGTCGGGATTGATCGGGATAAAACATAGAGAGGAGGAAGAATTGTTTAAATCAAAGCCGTCGATCACGCATAGATCGACGGTCGGGAGCGGAAATGAAAAGCCAAAGCGGAAGACATTGACTGGGCGATCGAATCAGGGCGATGGAATATGGACCGTCGATCTGCATATCAGATCGACGCCGAAGATTTATTGAATGCCACGCCGTAGCTCGGTTAACTTTCGGGCATCTTCGGTGAGCGATAGCCGTCGGATGGGCAGCCCCAGATCGGATGGTGGATGTCAATATCGCACGGAGTCCACGTCCGAATGTTAATGCGTGATGGATGGCGGTTTTATGAACAGTGCCCAGGACACGTGTCAACCGTTGAATGGAATCGCTGCCAATCGGAGAAAAAATGCCCTCGCCCAAAGGCGGTGCGATGAATACTGCGCGGTTTTGCAATTGTTAGTGGATGGCGGGGACCACAGGAGATATGGACTCCACGCCATCCGATCTTCAGATCAGATCGACGGTGCGGAACGATTTAAAAATGGAACTGGCGGAAGTTTTATAAAATAATAAAGACGACAATTTTTAATATATAACCAAGGTTTTAAACTTTGGCCAGGAAATATTTTATTTGAAACGAATAGGCGCCCATCTGCGGGGCCGAAGGTTATATGAAGGGTAGTACGACCGGGGGCTTATGGAGGGGGGGGTTAAAAACTTAGCCCAAGGGGGCTTAAGTCCACACCATAAAAATGTGATTTTTATGGTTTTTGAATGATTTTCAAAGGAAATTGAGGGTTCCGATAAGGCAAAGAAGCAGTGTTTAAACCTTATAAAAGGGATTTTGATGAAGGGAAATGGGAAAAACATGAAAATGAGGGATTTTCATGGGAAAAAGAGGGATAGAAAATGAGGTTAGCTTTGGAAAAGGGGAAAAGGGAGAAAAGGGTCTTGCAGTAGTATTCTTTCTTGGGAATCAGCAGGATTTCTAAGGGGAATAGGCAACAGTAGTGAAGATTTGAGGACAGAGGTAGGAGGCCTTCAAGAGTCTTCAAGAGCCAACACTTTTTAGTAATAAAATTTGTTCCTTGAAGGCTCAAAAAAAAATTTAGCCAGCATTTGGTATAAAAAAATTTATAGCTGGCTAACAGCACCCAATTTGGTCCAATAATGAGGAGTTATGGAAAAAACAAATTTTTCCCAATATCCCTAAAAAAACTCCTCCAAAACTGGAGGAACTCCAGTTAAGAGTACTAATTTGGGGATAACTCCGAAATTGTCGGACCCGCTCCAAATCTGGCAGACGGTTAGTAATGGCATTTAATATTATTTTAAATTTTGAGTGGTGGTCACATGGCTTCCATTTGAACCGTCGGCGGAATTAATGTTAACCACATCTAGTTAAAACCATGGCATTAATTATTACACGTGTTGGCCACATGGTCTCCGCCGCCATAGCCTTAACCGCTAACACGTTGTAAACCCCAGTCTTGGGCTCTAGTCGCGAGCTCTGGTCATGTGAAGCGGGGCTAGTCCTAAGGGGCTAGCCCTTTAACTTTTCCACCCATTATAATATAACCCTTCAAATATGATTTGATGACTACGGTTTATAAGAACCACCCCCATGGCACGATGGTAGAATGTTGCATTGTCCACCATGAGGTCCGGGGTTCAACTCTCGTGGACTCATAAATTTTTTTGAAAAGCTTGCTCTGATACCAACCTGATCTAAAAATGGTCTGGATAACTTTTTATGTATTTCAAGAACCTCCCTCTCAGTTTAACAATTAAATGATCTAGCTTGTACTTGAAAATTTGCATAATTTATGCTTGAAAGTGGTGTATGATTTTTTAACTATTTATGTGTCTTAAGTTCATTTGTTCTTGCTGAAATTTAACATGTATAACAACAACATGATGCAGCAATAAAACATTTAAACACAATAGAAAAATTAATCTAGGATTTCACCCGAATCTCGTGGACTACGTCTCCTTTGAGCTTTGTCATATTGACACGGCTCTTTGGGATTATGGTAAGGTTTCTTTTACAAGTTCCACACTTAACTCCAATGGACACTAAACTGATCCAAAGGTCTGAGAATACCATCTATATCCCTATCATGGCTGTCCAAACTCTGCAAACAACTTTAGGCTCCCTTTGACACGATTCCTTCTATCGGTGCACTAAGCTACATTAAGCTTCTTCTTCACACTAAATCCTTCAAAATTCTGTTTTTGTCACTAAAAACACTCTTGCTATATCTAGCACACATCAAACACCAAATATCTACTAATAAATTTCTCAAATCGAGCACTACATCCCCAAACTAGGCTATCCTCCACAGTTTGCCCAGGGCTGCCCAAAAATTCACATCAGATTATCAAGCTCTAGAAGTTTTCAAAATGTTAAGAAACCTCTTTCATTGGTTCCAAAATGTCTAAAATAGTCAATATAGACTATTCATTCATCAAAAATGGCCTTCGGCTGATCCGGTTTCGCCTCCAACACCTGTCGGCACCCCTTGGCACTAGGGTCACTGAAAACTTCTCTTCAACTTCTACAACCTCCATAAATGGATTCAAAATGCTGATTACAGTCGTAAATGACAAGTTCGCTGCATAAGGCCTACTGCTCCCCTAGCTAGGCCCTGAACTACTGTAGGCAAAAACTGGCACTGATAGCCCCTGTGACTTCACTGAAGTTTTTCGTTCTTCAAAAGTACTCTACAGGCTCGGAAAACCATTTCATCAGATTCAGAACATCTGAAATATCAAATTTTGACTATTGGATCTCTAAATAAGGCCTCTAGCTCCCTTGGCTAGGCCTCAAACTGATTCTACCTCCTAGTGGCCCTGGTGGCCCCTTGAACTTCATTAAAGCAAAAATCTTTCTTAGAAGCTCTTTGATGGCTCTGCAACATACTCCATTGAGTCCAGTAGACTCACAAATTTTTTTCCATGCCATCCACCTTGGGCCTGGGGCCACATGGCAGCCTCCGGGCAAGCCATGTGGTGCCCAATGATTAGCCCAAAACAACTATATGAAAATTAAATTTTTTTTTTATAAAATTTTTCATAAAGTCAAACTGAGTCAAAGGTCCATTTTTGGAGTTTACTAGGCATTTTTAAACCTTAATAAGTTCTGCATACGACCTTTTTTTTTCGAACTGTTCATGGTGCTAGAATCACAGTGACGAGACCTTTTCAGTCATTTAGGTTGCAAATATTTCTGAGCACTTTCATTTTTGAGCATTTTTTAAAACTTGGACTGATCTCTTGATCACACCTCCCCACTGGGAATATTCTGGACCCCAAAATACTGATACACTGATATGTACAGTAGATGAGAGTACAACACCCTCTTCTCTTCAACCTCCAAACACTTGCCTTGCATGGCTAGTGACTTTGAACCACAACTAGAAAGCAATTGACACTTCCCTTCCAGGATGAGCTTGTCCTCCTATCTAGAACTGTCTTTCTTGCACTCACTCAGAAATTTCTGGAGAGAAATTTGCAGAAGGAAACTAAACATCGCTACCTTGATCAATGATCCAAGGTGGCTCAAACAAACAAGAGATTATAGCATAAAATACAATCATACAACCGAAATTTTCATATGTACAAAGGAGTATGTCTTACTGCGTTAAGAAGTCCATCCACTTCTTACCAAGCCACTTCCATGGCGAATTTTTCTGCTGCAACTCTTCTTCATGTGAAACTTCCGTTTTCACATCAATAATGGAATCCTTGGTTCCATCTTCGCCAGTATTTTTTTCCTCTTGCTGCATGTGCTTGGGATGACTAGTTGGATGCAAAGTCCAACAATGGGAAACAACATGTCCCCTCTTCTGGCAATATGTGAAAATATTATGCACATTCTTTGAAATTTTCCTTTTCCTCATTTGATACCAACCTCTGATACCACCTGATCTGAAAATGGTCTAGATAACTTGTTATGTATTTCAAGAACATCCCACTCAGTTTAACAATTAAATGATCTAGCTTGTACTTGACAATTTGTGGAATTTATGCTTGAAAGTGGTGTATGATTTTAAACTATTTATGTGTCTTAAGTTCATTTTTTCTTTCTGAAATTTAACATGTATAACAGCAACATAATGCAACAATAAAACATTTAAACACAACAGCAAAATTAATCTAGGAGTTCACCCAAATCTCGTGGGCTACGTCTCCTTTGAGCTTTGTCATCATGACTCGGCTCTTTGGGATTATGGTAAGGTTTCTTTTACAAGTTCCACACTTAACTCCAATGGATACTAAATTGATCAAAGGGGATAATAATACCATCTATATCCCTCTCATGGTTGTCCAAACTCTGCAAATAGCTTTAGGCTCCCTTTGACATGATTCCTTTTGTCGGTGCTCTGAGCTACTCTGAGCTTCTAAATGGCACAAACTCCTTCAAAATTCTATTTATAGTCAAGAATTATTACTGGTTCGCTGCATATGGTCTCTAGTTGCTCTGGCTAGGCCCTGCACTCCTGCTGGCAAAAGCTGGCACTAATGGCCCCTGGAACATTATTGAAGATTTTTGACTTTCTAAAGTTCTCTACAGGCTCTGAAAACCATATCATTAGATTCAGAACATCTGAAATGTCCAATTTTGACTATTGGACCTCTGGATAAGGCTTTTAGCTCCCCTGGCTAGGCCTCAAACTATTCTGCCTCCTAGTGGCCCTGGTGGCCCCTTGAACTTCATTGAAGAAAACACTTTCTTAGAAGCTCTCTAATGGCTCTGCAACATACTCCATTGAGTCCAGAATGTCTGATATAGTCGAAATTAACTATTTTTTCACTCAATTTGGTTCAATAATGAGGGAGTTATGGAAAAAACAAAATTTTCCCAATGTCCCTTGAAAACCTCCTCCAAAACTGGAGGAAATCCAGTTAGCGCTCCCAGACCTCCTAGATTGGAAGAACCACGACCTAAATAGGTGGTGGAAATAAATTTCATGGTTTTAAAAAATCCACTTTCACATGCGCACATTCTGCTGATGGTTTAACTGTTTGCGGATAGGTTTGAAGACGTGCACCCCTGGTCACAGTTGAAGGTCACATGGTATAGGGGCTAGCCCTTGGGCTAGCCCTTTTTTTTCTCAACCCGTTCCAACTGGAAAGCTTATATTTTCCCGACGCCTGTAGTGGTTAAGAAATACCACTAGGCGGGCTGGTCGGGCCTGTGCACTCACATGCAGGAGGCCCGGGTTTGATTCCTGCGAAGACACAAAAATTTTGATACGCCATACATATTCGGCCTAGGGCCACATGGCAGCCTCCGGGCTTGTCATCATGAAAATTTTGAATTCTCAAGTAGACCTCTAATTGCCTAATCCAATTATCTAGCTTTTCTGCATTTACTTCACCATCAAACTTTGGCAATTCAAACTTAACATCAAGTTTAAGAAAATGAATTTTACCCATGTTCTTGACTTTGTGATGTTGAAAATGCAGCAAGATGATGGAGCTTAGTGAAATGAAGTCGCCTTCACTAAGTGGGCCCACAGGCAAATTCTGGCGCAAAGTCTATTTTTAGACTATGTCTATTTTGAGACATATGGAGCATGGTCCAGGGGTTGCAGTATGTTATTCTTGGAGTATTGGTCATGTTGGTAAAAATAGATGGACCTCTATTTTTGGACCTATAGGTCGAAGTCTATTTTTAGACTGCCTATCCTAAAATAGGGAAGTCAAATATTATTTACCCTTAATAATATTTGGACTCTAAACTTCAGTTTACTCTCTTGGAGCACTTCAGTTCGAGCTACAGAAGTGGCTCATGCATCTGATAGAGGAATTACACTATTCCTAGGGGTTTGGTGAGCTCATGCATGGTTGACTTCAGTTAGGACTTCAGTGGCAGAAGTTTGGTGGAGTTGATGAGACAGTTGGTGGAGTTGTGTTCGGTTTAACCTAGTTGAACTAGTTGAGATTAGTTTAACTAGCTAATCAACTAGTAATGAGTGGAGTGAATTAAATATTATTTAATTCACTAATTAGTAACTCATTATTCAACTCAAGAACACATCAGTTCACTACAGTGCATGGACAGTTCAGTGGAGACCAGTGGAAGAGGTAGATGAAAGGGTGAGTACAACTATCAGTTGTGACATCAGTTGTGCATGAGATTTGCACCACACTTGGAGGCAATTTCCCATGATTATTGTGCTGTCAAGCCAAGGATATTCGAACCTTGGATCTCTATTTAGACAGGCCATGATTGCGCAATAGAGGCAGGTAATTAGTGGATGTGTTTTGAACCCGTGACTTGTTCAAAACCAAGCTAGTTTGTGTGTAACTTCATGAGATAGTACTGAGTACTTGTGAGGAGTATTGTAATGATTTTGTTACATGTTTTCTCCATTATAATATACACAATAGCTGCGGGGTTTTCAGCTATAAGCTTTCCCCATACATACTGTGTTAATGTGTATGATGATTTGATGTGTTATCGCTTGATTTTATTTCCGCATGTGTGATGATTTGAGTTGATCTGAGTGGAAGAGATTATGTGTTGCATATAAATTCGAATTGTATGTGATCAGGATAGTCTCGGTGGATAATTAATCATTATTCAGCAAATTTCTACATGGTATCGGAGCTATTGAAGTAGATATTGATCATCACAGTGATTACAAACTTATTTCGGTAGACAGAGTCTGCATGCGGGCCAGGTAGCCTCTGGATCCATCCTTTCTTTGAAAGGTGATATATCCAGTAAATGCCCCTGCAGTCGATCTTTGTGCTAGAAATAATTTGTTCTCACAGATCAAGGGCGGTTGAGCTTTGAGGTGGAATTCGAATTTTGCAGCAGTTTTTTTTTCTTGGTGCCGGAGTTGAAAATGTCTTTCAACGGTTTGCGACTCGAATATGCTCTTGAAGGCAGTTCAAATTATGTTGCATGGAAGGATCGAATGGAGGCAGTATTAGAAGATAATGGACTGAAGGAGTTCGTGGATACGGATGTCCAAAATCCCACTGATCCTGCTGAAGTCGAAGCATGGCAAAAGAAGATGGAGAAATTTTGAAGGATCCTGTTGGAGGGCGTCAAGGATCACATTGTATCCAGCCTGCATGGAAAAGCTTCTCCATTTTTGATGTGGAAAGCGTTGACAGATCTATTCCAGAGCAAGAGCGACCAAAGGAAGCTGGCACTCAAGGACAAACTCAGAAACATTAAGATGGAGAAAGGCTACGTATCGCTGGGAATACCTCACGAAGTTCACTCAATGCAGCAGATGAGCCGAAAGTGTGGGGTGACCTGGCCGAAGATGAGGACACAGTCGACCTCGGTTTCTCGGGTTCTCTCGCGTTCGGCACTCATCAAGATAGTGTCAATGGCCTGTCAATGGTCGGGAGAAGCTGCCGGGATGGGAGCACCTTTGGGCGGATCTCATGCAGGAGGAGATAAGGAGGACTACCAGGGACGGATCTTCATCAAAGGGAGCTGATGAAGAAAATTTCACTTTGGCTGCCAAAGCAAAGAAGGGGAAGGGTAAGAAAACTTCTCATTCTGGTGCAAAGGGAAAGAAGCAGGATATGGCGAAAGTGAAGTGTTTTCACTGCCATGATCCCAGACATTATGCTACAAATTGTCCGAAGAAGAAGAAAACAAGCAAGCGGGAAGATCTACAGATGGAGAAGCTTTGGCTTCACAGTTCGAGCTTGAATTTTCACTGATCGCATGCTTGGTTTCAAGTGTGATGGGATCGGTGTGGTTCTTGGACAGCGGTGCGTTATTTCATATGACGGGAGATCGGGATTTTTTCTCAGATCTGGAGGACAAAGATCTGGGTGTTCACATCGAGATGGGCAATGATGGTAGATACAGTGCGACTGGTATCAGTACCATATCCTTTCAGAGGGAGTCTGGTAAACCCTTCGTGTTGAAGGATGTCATGCATGTACCTGGATTAAAGAAGAACTTGATCTTTGTGGTGATGTTGGAGGATAAGGGGTATGATGTGGTCTTCAGCGAAGGAAAAGCCTTCCTGCGCAGTAAGACTACTGGAGAGACCCGGAAGTAAATTCGAACCAAGAACCCTTTATCAACAGTGGGCAGATGGTCGCGCAACAATGGCATGCGGGCAGGGAGAAGTGGTGGGGACGGTGGGATGATGATGGCGAGTTGTGGCACCAGAGATTGGGCCACCTTCAGCATGGAGCTTTGAAGATACTGCAACAGATTTATACTAGGCTTCCTAAGGGCACTCTTGCGCAGTCAGATCAGTGCAAGGGGTGTACCTTGGGAAAATTTGTGAAAGCCACTTTTCACGAGAAGGATGGTCGCGCCACGACGATCCTTGAGAGAGTTCACAGAGACGTGTGTGGACCTTTCTTAGTAGCTTCGACAACAAAGCACAAGTACTATGTGATATTTGTTGATGATTTTTCTCGAAAGTTGCTTGGCCTCAAAATAGTCCCTATTTTCACTCCATTATTCATCAATATCTTCACATTTTACCTTCATGTCACCTCCATTCCACCTTCATATCATTACATTCACCTCATTATTGGGTCATAACTATGTTTTCCAAAGTTTATTAATTCTTAACATTTTAAAGTGAATTTATGGCTAAAACTTAGAAAATAATATGCTTATACTTATACCTAACAATTAGCATGAGTTTGTTGACATGTGTAGGCTCAAAGGATGCTTCCAAGACACCTTTATGTGGCCTTGGATGATCAAATTCGAAGTTAAGAAGATAAACCTCATGGAAAAGATCATGTAGGAGATCATGGAGGATAGGGTTATGTGTCTAGATGGTTAGAGATATTAGTGGATGATCATTATGAGTTTGTTACTCCTATCATTGTATAAATAGGAGTACCTCCTCCATTCCAAGGGGAGGACTCTTAGAGCATTGTATCCAATTGATGATGGAATAGAATAAAGCTTCATTTTTCATATATTTCCATTATGTAGTTTTAGATGTAACTTGTGTTAATGTAGAATATGAATTTATGGAATTTATGTAGTTTTAGATATAAGTTTCCTTAATGTAGTATATGGAATAATTTGTCTTGTTCTTAAGAGAACTGAGCTCACTCTAAAAGGATGAGAGAAACATTTTATTTCATATTAGATTTTGTTTCATTTCATTTCTTAGATGTTTAAGGATTTGTGTGTGATTGATGAATGAATTATAATGGAATACTTTACATGTCTCTTAAGTTAAGCGCTTCTTTCATTAATAATTTATCCATCTTAAGTTCTTGGTTTTAATCTCTGATTCATAAGTGGTAATTGAGGTGAAAGTGGATTCCTTGAGTCAAGAACCATTTCAATATTATTCCTCTTTTTAAACTAATTGACTTAGAGTTATAGAATATATTACTTTCAGCTTTTGAATAGCCTTGTCTTTATTTCAAGTTTCTGGTTTTATGAATGATTTCTCTATGATACTATAGGGAAGGACAACCAGGACCTCCTACGTTAGGAGCCTCTTCCCTTGCATATTATATTGAATCATAAATAATTTAGTTAGACATAGAATTAGTTGCCTACTCTTGCATATATATTGCTGGCACCATCACAAGCTCACTAGTTTCCCTGGTCGATAATTTAATGCAAGAATTTGTTCAAACAAATTGCCCAACATTTTGAATACGGGATGGTGCTAAGGGATTAGGCATTAGAAATTTAATTTAGTACTAGCATTTTTCTTTAGACAAAATAATTTTTGAACCCTGGTGACAGCAGGATCTTCACAAAGGAGTTTAAGTTTGAATTTTCTGATGTTTTAATGTTAGCTAGTTTTAAATTTCGTCATTTCAAAAACACCCCCCCTGCATAAATAAAAACAAATCAAGCGATGAGTATGCTCTCTTCCTGCGCTTCGTGTGATCAGGAAGATCAGAAAATCTGTTGATTTTGTTCAAATAAAAATACTCTTGCTAGAAAATTAATCTGCGACGACCTTAAACTGGAGACCTAAATCCTCCAATGAGAAAAATCGGGTGGAATAGAAATGGGATGCAAGAAATAGTGGTGGCAATTGCCTTAAGAGTCGTTAGTTCTCGCTGCAAAAAATCACAAGTCCGAATTTGTTCTTTCGCTGTAAACACATTGTCAAGTTGTTGGCGTGAATGACAATCAAATATAGATCAAAAGCTTTATTTCATTCCTTAAATTTTTTACCTTCGTATGCTGGACTCCATTACCATGCACAGCAATTGATTTCTATTGCCAAAAGCTTCACGAAATCGCATCAGTTTCAACACGCGATTTTAAAATGGATTTTCTGAGCAAACTAGGATGAATTAAAACAAACTGAGACATGGGTTTTCTCCAAAACGGGGGTAATTAGGTGACTCGTGAGAAATTTCCTGAAATTTGCAGCGGTTTAGGAGAAAATTAAGGTTCTTTCAATCCTAATTTAACATATTGCGCCCAGATCCGTTTTTTTTTGCATTTCTTTTGGTTTGTTTTATATTTTTAGATTTAATTTGTTTTTGTTATAAATTGTATTTATTTTGTTTTGAGTTAGTTATTTATTTTTAGTTATAATCTATGTTAATGTTTGTTATTATAATTATATTAATATATTAATATGTTAATATAATTATAATTTGTTATGTTTGTTATTATAATTTGTTGTATATATTTAATATTTGTTATGTTGTAATTAATATAGTTGTAAATTTTTATTTTATTTATTTAATTGAAATTTGTTGTATATAATTGTAATTATGAAGAATACAATATACTCGTTAATTATGTTATTTAATTTTTAATTAATGCTTCTGTTATAAAATTGTATTAATATATTAATATATCGATTGTATTAACTATATTAATATATTAATATATTTTATAATCGCATTAATTAATATAGTTATAATTTGTTGTTATAGTTATAATTTGTGTTTTGTTATTATTATATGACTTTCTTACATTGTTTTAGATTAATACCTTTAATAAGATTGTCATCATTTAAAAAATAATAAAAATAAAAATAAAAATAAAAAAATTGGTTAAAAGGATTTTAGCGATTTAGAGGGTGAAGATTTGAAGGATATTGGCAAAATCATGAAAATTACAGAGTCGACAGCAAGAGTTGGTACAAGTGCAAAATTAAAAAAAATTAATTAAAAAAAAACACTTTCCACAAAATTCATGCAGGTTTGAAAAATAAATAATGGAACACTTGGAAACAAATTTCAAGGATCGATTTATCAAACATTTGGAGGATGATTATGTTGTTTCGATAGCTTCAAGTTGGAATTAAACTCATAACATTTTTCTGTTGAATGCTTTTATGTGACATACTAATATGCAGAACACAACAGATCTTTCTAATGCCAATCTTTTTGTTGAGCAAATTTCATGAGTTAACCGACACAAACAGGGAGTATTACTTTTCATGGTTATTTTTAAGAATGGATTGATATTAATATCATGATTAAGTCAATTTCAACACCCTTGATTGTCCTTAATTTGTTTTATTTGGCATAAAAATTTCGCATGAATCAAGAAGGAACTGGCCATTCCTTCTTGAACACACTTATGCTTTCCACAAGTTTTTTTACAAAGTTACGGTGACTATTAAAACAATGGTCATTTTATGACCACATCATGGGACGCACAATTAGTCTTCCAAAGACTAAATTCATGAAAATTTTCAAGACAAATCCATCTCCCACAACCATTACCTTCCACCTCCTTCTCGAAAAAACATTTTGAATCCCATCAATTGTACATCTATACCACAACATTTCCATGTCCATTTTTCATACAAGAGTTCTTCTCTTCATTCACACCATGCTTCTAACTCATCAATAAAAACCATTTTCCATTTCCCCTATTTTCCCTTTCATACCATTTTTCATTTCCCGCCAACAAAACCCCTGCTGGAGTCAAAGTCCTAGAACCTAATTATCTTTGTAAAAACACCTAGAGGCTTGCATGCCTTAATGGAAAGTACTCTTGCCAATGAACAATGGGAGTACATTAATATCCCTTGTTCATTGGATCTTGTAGGTGACTCGACCACAACAAACTTATTCGTACCTACACAGATGTGTTAGGCATCTTGACTCCCATTGGAATCAACGGTGGGAGCTCTCGTGTTGACTAGTGGCATTCATTAACGGCCATTAAGTCAACAACTTCTTACTATGTTTGACACCAACACATTTAATCACATAGTAAGATTTGTGCCATCGAGCGTTGAAGACTTGAAGACCTATATTTTGTAGCAGATGAAGCAGATTTCCTTTCATTGCATTTCCATTCATGGTATTCATTGTATTTCACTTGAGGACAAGCTGGTCAGTCATACGGAGGAAAATTCTATATTTTGTATACCTTCCAAGCCTTATAGATTTTCAGCCATATTCAAAGAACCTACTCCTGAGATTCATCATCCAGCTGTTATATACAACTTTCAGCTATGTCAGCAGTACTCCTCGTATTTTTCTATCTTTAGTAGCAATGATCCAAGCACTGATACGACAATACAGATCCATCTTTCATCCACCATTTTCACAACAAATATAAACACACATGCACGACTCACCTATTTTTGGAAGGGTGTTAAGGTATGCTATTTTCTAACTTTTAACCATTAAATTCCTGGAAATGTTAAAATAATAATTTTTAAAAACTTCACTTTTCCTTTCATTGCCAAAGCCATCCGTTTAATGGGGAGGATACAATTTACATACATGCTTTGTCACATTCATCTACGCTTATATATCACATTCTAAACCCACTTACCTTCAAAATATATTTACTATTACATGCGCATACAAATGGCTTTGTCTAAAGTATTTAAAAGTTAATTGGATGCCAATAGAATCATGGTTGTTACACAAGAACCAACCATGATGCATTCCAACAAAAATACTCTGCCATAAAATGCACATTATCATTATGCAAAGATCATACAATGAACGCAACAAACAAAATATAGTTGAAACACAAGAACCAACCAAGTTGTAGTTCATCAAAATAACGCTTTGCAAAAGTTAAGTAAATGATCTCATGCAGAGTTTAAGCCAAAGCTCAAGTACCAGAAAGTAATGTAATAGATTGCATGAGGACATGCAATACCTTCAGTTTGGGGGTATGTTGGGCCTCAAAATAGTCTCTATTTTCTACCCATTATTCTTCAATATCTTCACATTTTACCTTCATGTCACCTCCATTCCACCGCCATATCATTACATTCACTTCATTATTGGGTCATAACTATGTTTTTCCAAAGTTTATTAATTCTTAACATTTTAAACTGAATTTATGGCTAAAACTTAGAAAATAATATGCTTATACTTATGCCTAACAATTAGCATGAGTTTGTTGACATGTGTAGGCTCAAAGGAAGCTTCCATGACACCTTTATGTGGCCTTGGATGATAAAATTCGAATTTAAGAAGATAAACCTCATGGAAAAGATCATGGAGGAGATCATGGGGGATAGGGTTATGTGTCTAGATGGTTAGAGATATTAGTGGATGATCATTATGAGTTTGTTACTCCTCTCATTGTGTAAATAGGAGTACCTCCTCCATTCCAAGAGGAGGACTCTTAGAGCATTGTATCCAATTGATGATGGAATAGAATAAAGCTTCATTTTTTATATATTTCCATTATGTAGTTTTAGATGTAAATTGTGTTAATGTAGAATATGAATTTATGGATTTTATGTAGTTTTAGATATAAGTTTCCTTAATGTAGTATATGGAATAATTTGTCTTGTTCTTAAGAGAATTGAGCTCACTCTAAAAAGATGGGAGAAACATTTTATTTCATATTAGATTTTGTTTCATTTCATTGCTTAGATGTTTAAGGATTTGTTTGTGATTGATGAATGAATTATAATGGAATACTTCTACACATCTCTTGCTAAGAGCTTCTTTCATTCATAATTTATCCATCTTAAGTTCTTGTTTTTAATCTCTGATTCATTAAGTGGTAATTGAGGTGAAAGCGGATTTCTTGAGTCAAGAACCATTTCAATATTATTCCTCTTTTTAAACTAATTGAGATAGAGTTGTAGAATGTATTACTTTCAGCTTTTGAATAGCCTTATCTTTATTTCAAGTTTCTGGTTTTATGAATGATTTCTCTATGATATTGTAGGGAAGGACAACGAGGACCTCCTAAGTTAGGAGCCTCTTCCCTTGCATATTATATTGAATCATAAATAATTTAGTTAGACATAGAGTTAGTTGCCTACTCCTGCATATATATTGCTGGCACCATCACAAGCTCACGAGTTTCCCTGGTCGATAATTTAATGCAGCAATTTGTTCAAATAAATTGCCCAAGAAAAGTGCTGGATCTTCTTCATGCAGAAGAAGAGCGATACATTCGCGAAGTTTTGTGAGTTTAAAGCACTGGTCGAGAAGGAGTCAGGGAAGAAGGTGATTGCTCTAAGGAGCGACAATGGTGGTGAATTCATCTCGGCTGAATTCAAGGAGTTCTGCAGCGCAGAAGGGATTCGGAGAGAGCTCATCGCACCCCATAACCCACAGCAGAACGGGGTGGCCGAGCGGAAGAACAGAACGATCGTGGGTGCTGCACGGGCGATGTTGCATGATCAGGGCCTACCCCTTCACTTGTGGGCTGAGGCATGCAATACAGCAGTGTATGTGCAGAACCGTTGTCCTCACAAGGTTCTTGGCATGAGCACACCAGAGGAGGCTTATTCTGGCAAGAGGCCTGATATTTCCCATTTGCGGATTTTCGGATCTCCTGTCTACATGCATGTGACAAAGGATGCAAGAAGGAAGCTGGATCCAACTGCTGAAGTTGGAATATTTGTGGGGTACACTGATACACCTCACAACTATCGGGTGTATGTGCCAGACAGTCGCAAGACTGTTGTGCGACGGGACATAAAATTTCAGGAGGAGAAAGCCATGCAGTGTTCGCTTGAGAGGGAGCTACACTTGCATGCAGATGAGGAGCTGTTAGTTCCTAAGGAGGAGCTTCCGGATGTGGATCAGCCACAAGAGGAAGTTCAGGAGGTAGAAGAAACCACCCATGCAGTGCCAACCATCAGAGGGCGCATGCGCACTACAGAAGCTGAGCGACTGGCTCGAGATGCAAAGAAGGTTGTAGGACCACCTACAGCACAGCGCAGACAGAGGCAGTCACCGGATCGGTACACTGGATACATGGCTCTTGTGAGTCAATGTGTCGTGACGGAGCCATCCTCTTTTGAGGAAGCTGTGGAGGAACCCGTATGGGTTGATGCCATGATCGAAGAATATGATTCGATCGTCAGGAACAGTGCATGGGAGATTGTCCCAAGACCGGTGGGGAAATCAGTGGTGGGTTCGCGATGGATCTAAAAAGTGAAGCAGGCGGCTGACGGGAGTGTGGAGAAGTACAAGGCGAGATTTGTCGCCCGTGGCTTTTCACAGATCGAGGGGATTGACTATGAGGAGACCTTTGCACCTGTCGCAAGGTACTCTTCCATACGGACGATCCTTGCTCTCTCAGCGCAGATGGGGTGGCACATTCATCAGATGGATGTGAAGACTGCGTTCCTCAACGGATTCATTGAGGAGGAGGTGTACATAGAGCAGCCTGAAGGTTTTGAGATCTTCAGCAGTGAGTCGCATGTGTGCCGACTCAAGAGAGCAATGTACGGGCTGAAGCAAGCACCTCGTGCTTGGTACACTCGGATAGACAGCTACTTCACCGGGCTTGGATTCTCCAAGAGTGAGGCGGATCCAAACCTGTACCAGATTGTGGTGGAGGGGAAGCTGTTGATCATCGTACTGTATGTAGATGATCCGATTTTGACTGGCGACGAGCAGTTGATACTTTCATGCAAGGAGGATCTTGCACGAGAGTTTGAGATGAAGGACCTGGGCATCCTTCATTATTTCCTGGGATTGGAGATTTGGCGGCGCAGTGGAGGACTGTTTGTTTCTCAGGGCAAGTATGCCCGGGAGATTCTGGAGAGGTTCAACATGCAAGGCTGCAAGCCTGTTGACACTCCTCTTCCTGGTGGTTGGAGGAAGGAGGATGCTACTTCAGCGGAGGTAGTGGATGCCACCGTCTATCGACAGTTGGTGGGGTCGCTTATGTATCTGGTCAATACACGACCCGATATATGCTATGCAGTTAACCAGCTTTCGCAAGCTATGGTTAAGCCTACCAAGCTCTTTTGGAAGGCAAGCAAGCATGTATTGCGCTATATTAGAGGCACATCGGGATATGGTCTATGGTACAGATAGGAGGATGGAGCGAAGCTTTTTGGCTTCACTGATGCAGATTGGGCAGGGAGCCCAACGGACCGGAAGAGCACATCTGGAGGAGTTTTCAGCATTGGGTCGACAGCAGTTTCCTGGTACAGCAGGAAGCAGAGATCCATGGCACTCAATTCAGCAGAGGCCGAGTACATGGCAGCTAGCTTGGCTGCATGCGAGGCTATTTGGATGAGGAAGATCCTCGTTCGATTGTTCGGGTTGCATTTGGAGCCTACAGTGATTTACTGTGATAACCAAAGTTGCATTAAACTCTCGGCTAATCCAGTATTTCATGATAGATCCAAACACATAGACATCAGGTACCATCATATCAGAGATTGTGTTCAGCGGAGAATCATGATGCTTTCATATGTTCCCACGGAGGATCAGGATGCCGACATCCTGACGAAGGCGCTCACCAGGAGCAAGTTCGAATTCCACAGAGGCAGGATAGGGGTTGCAGATAATCCATATCTTGCCGAGAGGGAGTGTTGAAAATGCAGCAAGATGATGGAGCTTAGTGAAATGAAGTCGCCTTCACTAAGTGGGCCCGCAGGCAAATTCTGGCGCAAAGTCTATTTTTAGACTATGTCTATTTTTAGACATATGGAGTATGGTCCGGGGATTGCAGTATGTTATTCTTGGAGTATTGGTCATGTTGGTAAAAATAGATGGGACTCTATTTTTTGGACCTATAGGTCGAAGTCTATTTTTAGACTGCCTCTCCTTAAAATAGGGAAGTCAAATATTATTTACCCTTAATAATATTTGGACTTTAAACTTCAGTTTACTCTCTTGGAGCACTTCAGTTCGAGCCTTGGAAGTGGCTCATGCATCTGACAGAGGAATTACGCTATTCCTAAGGGTTTGGTGAGCTCATGCATGGTTGACTTCAGTGGCAGAAGTTTGGTGGAGTTAATGAGACAACTAGTGGAGTTGTGTTCGGTTTAACTTAGTTGAATTAGTTGAGATTAGTTTAACTAGCTAATCAACTAGTAATGAGTGGAGTGAATTAAATATTATTTAATTCATTAATTAGTTACTCATTATTCAACTCAAGAACACATCAGTTCACTACAGTGCATGGACAGTTCAATGGAGACCAGTGAAAGAGGTAGATGAAAGGGTGAGTACAACTATCAGTTGTGACATCAGTTGTGCATGAGATTTGCACCACACTTGGAGGCAATTTCCCATGATGATTGCGTTGTCAAGCCAAGGAGATTCGAACCTTGGATCTCTATTTAGACAGGCCATGATTACGCAATAGAGGCAGGCAATTAGTGGATGTGTTTTGAACCTGTGACTTGTTCAAAACCAAGCTAGTTTGTGTGTAACTTTATGAGATAGTACTGAGTACTTGTGAGGAGTATTGTACTGAGTTTGTTACATTTTTTCTCCATTATAATATACACAATAGCTGTGGGGTTTTCAGCTATAAGCTTTCCCCATACATATTGTGTTAATGTGTATGATGATTTGATGTGCTATCGCTTGTTTTATTTCCGCATGTGTGATGATCTGAGTGGAAGAGATTATGTGTTGCATATGAATTCGAATTGATATGTGATCAGGATAGTCTTGGTGGATAATGAATCATTATTCAGCAAATTTCTACATGTGAGAATGATGTACTGAAGATGATGTAGAGGTTGATGAAGATGAAGATGAGGATGATGATGGCGACTTTCCACTGTCTCCATTTCTCCATTACCCTTCTTGGATTTATCCTCATCATTATGGCCTCCTGAAAATCCCTCTCCTTCTTTGTGAAGTTTGGATCCTTCTCCTTCAAGTCTCTCATTCCTTTCTTGATAAAGGACTCTCACCATTTCTGTCAAATCAAGGAATTCTTTTCTAAACACCCTTTCTTCCTCTTTGGGATCAAATTCTTCATGGATATCTCCTTCCCTTGAAGACATGCTTATGGCTTCTTCTGCTTCTCTTGGAGGTGAAATTGAAGGTGGAGATACTGGCACTCTTGCCCTCCTTGACTAAGGATTATTGTAAGTCCTTTCCAATTGACCTTCTCCTCTCTTAAGCTTCAGCCTAGTAAGCATCAAATACCTTGCAAACAGTTAAACAAACTTTGCGCAATAACAATACAGAAAGAGTTTCACTCTCCTAATGCTCAACCTGAGCTCTGATACCAAATGGAGACAGTGGAAATTCACCATCATCACCCTCATCTTCATCTTCATCTTTGTCAACCTCTACATCATCTTTAGTACATCATACTCACAAAGTCAAGAACACGGGTAAAATTCATTTTCTTAAACTTGATGTTAAGTTTGAATTACCAAAATTTGATGGTGAAGTAAATGTAGAAAAGCTAGATAAATGGATTAGGCAATTAGAGGTCTACTTGAGAATTCAAAATTTTCATGATGATGAAACTAAAATTCAGCTAGCTTCTTTGAGAATGGAAGGTGCAGCTCTTGTTTGGTGGGAAGCCAAAACAAATGAAGAGATAAAAAAATATGGTAAGATTATCTTATTATGGTATGATTTCATTTCTGCAATTAAACAATAGTTTTATCCATTAGCTCACATGCAAAAATCCATAATGGATTGGCAAAATTTCAAACAGTTGAAAGGACAAAATTCTCAAGTTTATACTCGAGAATTTAGAAGAAGAGCTCTTTTACTAGGAATTGATTTTCATAGCCAATAAACTTTACTCAAGTATATAGGAGGTTTGCATACTTACCTAAGACATACCATTCTCATGTTTAACCCTACAATATTAGATGAGGTTTGTGTTCAAGGCACACATTTAAAGGCAAGGGGTAAACAAACTTTTGATGGGAATGAGCAAAGTGAGTTTAAAGGCAAAGGGAGGAAAAAAAGAAATGCAAATTCTAGGAAAGAGAAGGGAAATTTTTTCTTCAAACATTGTTCTAAAACAAGCCATGATGAGGACCATTGTTGGAAACTTCATCCAGAGTTGAAACCAGAAAATTTTAAATCCAAAGATAAAGCCAAGGAGAAAGACAAGACAGTTGCAATAGTTGAACAAGACTTAGGGTCTGAATGAGGAGATGAAAAAAAAATAATAACTATGTCACTAAAGAACTTGAAGGGGAAAGAGAATGAAACTAAACCCAGTTCTAGTATTTCTAACTATCACATAGAAGCTCCAAGTGAAGAGAAGAGAATTGAACTGTTTCATGTGAGGGTCATTTCCAAACATACCAGGGTTGACAGACTATTTGACAGTGAGTCGCAAGCGAACCTTATTTCTGAAGACTTAATCAAGAAACTAAACCTTGAAGCTATTCCACATCCTAAACCATTTCCTCTTGGTTGGATTTGTAAGGATGCAAAATTACAGGTTTCAAAGAAGTGCATGTTGTGCTTCGCAATAACAACACATTTTATTGACACAGTTGAATTAGATGTTGTTTCGCTTGATATTACAGGTGTGGTGTTGGGCAGTCCTTACTTGTATGACAGGAAAGCTATCTTTCATCACCATGAGAACAAGTATTATTTATTCAAGGATAGTAAGGAGTTTATTGTGAGAGCACATCGCAAAAAACTAGACTCTTCTTTAGTGAATGCAGGGCAGATGAAAAGGCTTGTCAATGCAAGTCAAAATTTGACTTTATTGATGATTAAACAAAGAGAAGTTGTACATAATCCTTTTCATGTTAATGTTGATGTAAATAATTAGTTGTTTCAATCTAAAAGCAGGTTGTCTTTGAAAGAAGATGACAAGAAGTTGCAGCAATTGTCTTTGGTGTTGATCGGTGCAGAAAACAAAGTGTCAGTGCAAGGAGGTGAAAAAAATCCAAGAGAGGGTAAAGCATCCAAGCAGAGATGGCACAAAGTTCAGCAATTATCATTGCTAGTTTCAGAATGGCACGGCACTATTGCAAGAAACTTGGTCAGGAATTGACACAAGTACAAGGCTAATTCAGCAAAAAATCACCATAAGGACAAGATGCAAGGTGAAAGTAATTTCCAATTTCCTTTGAATATAGACCATTGTAGAAACAATTTGTTTACTGAAAAGTTAAGTTTTTGTTCAGCAAGTTTCAAAAATATGCAGCATGACAAGGTCAAAGTCAGCAACTGTTGGTCAACAGATTCAAGGAAAAATTTGTCGTTTTATGATAAACTCCAATTAATGAAATCAGGGAAATTTCAATAGATCAAGATTGGAGGAGTGGAGATTCAGTCTCCTCATCTTCAGGTTCAGTAGTCTAGAGAGATTTTAGGGTCCAAAAGCTTCCCAGTGGGGAGGTGTGATCAGGAGATCATGTCCCAGTTATGAAAATTGCTCAAAAATGAAAGTGCTCAGAAGTGGCTGCAATTTGAATGACCGGAAAGGTCTTGTCGTTGCGATGTTGGCGCTGCGAATGGTTCACAAAACTGAGGTCGTATGCAGAATTTATTGAGGTTTGAAATTGCCCAGTAAACTCCAAAAAAAGGACTGTTTGACTTTGTTTGACTTTAGATAATTTATCAAAAAAGATATTATGGTTTGAAGTCATTTTTGATGTAATTGTGGAATCCAATAGCAGTGCGCCACGTGGCCCCAAGCTCTAAGCATAAAAGGTTAAAAAATTGGTTTTAACCCGACACTGTGGGTAGTGCAACACGAGGGCTCAGGTCGCCTCTACATGAGAATTCATTCAGGTTAGTTCGGACCACGGGTCACTCTGCATCAAATCCGTTCAACTCGGGTTAGACAGCAGTGTTATATGTTCAACCAAAAATGTGGCATTGCAGGGGTTCAAACACGGGCCTCGTGCCCACGAGCACACAGTCCCGACCACTCAAGTTGTGCATTAGTCCTTGTAAACCATTGCAGTCCACATGTATTTGAACTAACATGTAAAATCGGGCGGAGTTTTAAAGGGCTAGCCCCATCCATAGAACCACTGTGCGGTGACCAAGGGATGCGGCAAGACTTATATGCCCAACCGTTAACAGCTAGCGCCAAATGCGCATGTGAAAGCACTAACTAACCTACCCACCAACATAAAACACTCCACCAATCTAGCGTGGTTTCCGCCATTTCTGATATGTCCACCAATTTTGGGATTTTAACTAGACTTCCTCCAATTTTGGAGGAGGTTTTTGAGGGATATTGGGCAAATCTTGTTTCTGCCATAACTCCCTCATTATTGAACCAAATTGGGTGTAACAATAGTCAATTTGGGGTATTTTTGACATTATGAGAAGTTTGGCATAGGTTTCAGGTCGAACAGAGGTCATATTCAGTAGTTTTAGCTTCGAGAAAGATCAAGGAGCCATTAGGGCCATTATGGAGAAGACAGTGTATTGGGATTTTTTTATCTGTTTTATGTCAATGAATAGTCATCGCTGGCTAATTCGTACCTTATGAAGTTGATTTTACAGATATTTTTTCCTATTGAGGCTTATTTTCACTTGTACTTACATGTTGAGCAAATTAATACATAAGGGACATGCCATTGGGAGCTGGACCATCAAATGTAGCCCAGGAGGGGTGAACTGCTTCAACAACTTGCTAAGTAATGTGTTTTTTGAAGTTTATTTCTCTATTATTTACTATTTTAAAATGATAAACAGTTAAAATACTTAATCAATCCTCACACAGAAATCTGAGTATCAAGGCCATAACTATTTGTTTAACCTGCAATTTAAGGAGAACCTTATGCACACATTATTATTATTGTTTAGATACTTATCACAACAAAACTAATACATTCCATTCAGATCAAGTTAGTCAATTTCGAAATTTACCATAATGACCCAAACCAAAACTTGATCTTAGAGGGATCGTCAGGAGGCCATAGTGATGAGGATAAATCCAAGAAGGGTAATGGAGGACATGGAGACAGTGGAAAGTCACCATCATCACCCTCATCTTCATCTTCATCAACCTCTACATCATATTCAGTACATCATTCTCACAAAGTCAAGAACACGGGTAAAATTCATTTTCTTAAACTTGATGTTAAGCTTGAATTGCCAAAGTTTGATGGTGAAGTAAATGTAGAAAAGCTAGATAATTGGATTAGGCATTTAGAGGTCTACTTGAGAATTCAAAATTTTCATGATTACGAAACCAAAACAATAATCATAATGATGAAACCTACTCCATTGAGTTCAGAAGGTCTGAGTTAGTCGAAATTGACTATTTTTTCCCTCAATGATTATCCAGACCAAGTTTGACCAACAATTTATGAGCTGCTCATCACCTGTCAGTATCAGATAATCGAAATAAAGTACGATAATCAAAATATTACCATCAACCACAATATGATATAGGTTCGCATCTGCTTCACTCTTGGTGAAGCCCAACCTGGTGAAATAGCTATCAATCCTGGTGTACCAAGCAAGAGGTGCTTGCTTTAGCCCACACAATGCTCTCTTGATTCTTCACACATGCGACTCCCTGTCTAAGGTCTCAAAACTTTCTAGCTGCTCAATGTACACTTCTTCCTCTATAACCCCATTGAGAAAGGATGCATTTACATCCATCTGATGTATCTTCCATCCCATTTTCACTTTCTAGCCTTGTGTTTCTAAAAACTCCCATCTACTGCTTGCTTCACCTTGTAGACCCACCTAGTTCCTACAAATGACTTCCCCATTGGTCTTGGGACAAGTTCCCATGCATTGTTTCTAATTATGGATTCATACTCCTCAAACATGGCATCAACCCACACTAGCTTATGCACTGCTTCCTCAAAAGAGGATGGTTCTATCTCAATACCTTCGCTCATAAGAGCCATGTATCCAGTGTACTGCTCTCAGGACCTTCTCTGCCTGCAATGTGATGTGGGTGCTCCCACATTCTCTCTTGCGTCGAGGAATAGTCTGTCATCCTCTCTAATGTGCTTCCTTCCATCTCTGTTAGATGGCTCTGCATGAGTGGTTTCTACCACTCTTTGTTCCTTTTCTTGTGGTTTATCCACATCTTTAGGTTCATCCTTTGGAGCCAAGATTTCCTCAAATGCATGCAACTCAAGCTCCCTCTCAAGGGAAAATCGCATGGCTTTGTCTTCATCAATTCTCACATCTCTTCTGACCACTGTAACCATGTGTGCTGGCAAGTACAGCTGATATTTGTGAGGTGTATTAGTGTACCCCACAAATATCCCCAACTATGATGTTGGGTCTAGTTTCTTCCTGGCATATTTTATCACATGGAAATAAATAAATGAACCAAAAATTTTAAAATATGACACATCCAATATCTTACTGAAAAAGCCTCCTTTGGTGTACTCATCCCAAGTATTCGATGATGACTTTTGTTCTGCACAAATGCTATTGTATTTCATGCTTCTGCCCACATATGCAATGATAGGCCTTGATCATGCAACATAGCTCGTGCTACTCCCACACTCGTTATGTTCTTCCTTTCTACAACCCCATTATGCTATGGGTTATTAGGTGCAACAAATTCTCTTCGAATTCCTTCTGAGGAACAGAAGTTCTTGAATTTGTTAGAGGTGTATTCTCCACCATTGCTGCTCCTCAGAGCCTTCACCTTCTTCCTTGTATATTTTTCAACAAGTGACTTAAACTCACAAAACTTGGAGAACATCTGATCTTTCTTTTGCATGAAGAAAATCCAACACTTTATTGAAAAATCATCGACAAAAATCACATAATACTTGTGCTTTGTTGTGGAAGTTGTAGAGAATGGTCCACATACGTCTGATTGAAATCTCTCGAGGATCACCTTGGATTGGCTTTCCTTATCGTGAAAGGTGGATTTGGTATACTTCCCCAATGTACACCCTTTTCATGTGTCTCTCTGTGCAAGTGCACCCTTTGGAAGTCTTGTAGAAATCTGTTGCATGATCATCAAAGTTTTATGGTATAGATGGCCAAACCTTCTGTGCCATAACTCACCAATGTCTCGGATTTCCACCTTATCTGCTTTACTGATCGGTGCTGCACAATCCTCTACATCCAGTTATAGATATTTTTTACTCGAACCCCAATATTTTTCACCTATCTAGTGGCTTTGTGATGAAGGAATGTCTTTCCTTCACTGGAGATCATGTATCATAGGCATGATCTTCCAACATAATAACATAAACAAAATTATTCTTTAAACCATGAACATACATTAAATATTTTAATGTGAGTGGATTATCTAACTCCCTCTGAAAGGTAACTGTACCTACACCAATAACGTTATACCTCCCATCGTCACCCATATCAATTTTCATATGGAGATCCTTCTCCTCCAAGCTACTAAAGGATTCTTTGTTGCCAGTCATATGGAATGAAGCTCCACTATCCAAGTACCACACATATCCCATCATCGATGAAATCATGCATGTGATGAGGGTGAAGTCCAACTCGAATTGTGAAGCCATTGCTTCACTTGATGCTCCTCATGAGGCCTTCTTGTTGTTCTTCTTCTGTGGACAATTTGGGGCATAGTGACCATGCTCATGACAATTGAAACATTTTACCTTCGACAAGTCTCGCTTCTTTCCTACCTTTCCAGTCTCAAATTTTGAATGGGATGCCTTTCATTTTCCTTTCTTCGCCTTGCTATCCAAGGAAAAGTTCTCCTCATCATCAATCTTTCATGAGGATCCATATCTAGTGCTCCGCCGAATTTCTTCTTATGCTAGATCATACCATAGTCAATCCCAATCCGGCAGTTTCTCCCTCCCATTAACAGATTCCTGGTAGCTATGCAAACTCTTGGGAAGGCCTAAAAGAGCTAGGTTCACCAAATCATCCAAGGCAACAACGATCCCAACGCTTCCAAGCTCATCTTGACACTAAGGGAAATTTGTCAATTATTTTTTGATCGTGTCACCCTTCTCCATTTTGATCTTCCTGAGCTGGTTTTTTAGTGCCAACTTCCTATGGTCGCTGTTATTATGATACATATATGTCAAGGATTTCCACATCACATATGGAGTCACGTTCTCGTGGAGACTCGAGACAATATGGTCTCGAAATCCCTCTAACAAGACCCTTCTCGCCTTTGCTACACTCTTCTTCCATGCATCAAGAAGTTGAGCATCTGTTGTTGCGGGTTGTAGAACATTAGTATCTATGAAAGCCTTCAATCTGTTTTCCTCGAGCACTACCTCCATCCTATCATTCCATGCAATGTAATTCAAATTTCCCTCAAGTGCATATTCAAGTCTCAAACCATTGAAATACATCTTGATATACTGTCGGATCCTAAAGAATGAATCTGCAAATTTGAACTTGATCAAAACAAACTATGTTATTCTCTTCTTATTCGATTCCTGGCGCTTTGATACCATGTAGAAAATATAACAATGAGATTCAAACTAATCTTGTAATGTACTAAAACAAGATACTAAATCCTTCTACAATTTGTGGAAACAAAACACGATCGCACAATCAAAAAACAAGTAAGAGAAAGAGACAATCAATCACACAAAACAATATGTATCTAGGGAAGGCACACTGCCTAAAACCCCACTATATTTATATTGTATAAAGTCAAGATCATGAAACAATAAAATTATTTTCTCTCTCAAATAAATTCTTGCACTTTGCCAACTGTCTCACTCTAATCTAAGAAAAATTAGTCAATTACTTAACCAATTCTCAGCCTCTGCTCAAGGTGCCTTTCTCACGCATTCCTAGAGGAATCATCGCCTTATTAAATAGGAAATTCCTTCTAATTGATTTCGCAATGCATCCTTGGCCTCCACATGACTCTATAAATGACCTGTACAATTTTCTAATTATACAACTGATAGTTATCATCCATTTAACCTCAGTCTTAACTAGGCTTTCCTTAGAATTGACACGCAACAACTATTTATAGTGAATTATCAGTTAATTGATTTATCACTACTTGTGAATTAAATCAAATTTAATTCACTGGACCTCTCAGTAGCTCATCACTCAATTTCAATTAGTTAAATTATTTTAACTCAATTTCTTGAGTTGACTAATTACAACTCGCAATTAACTGTAACTAGACCGCCTTAAATCATGGGAGAACTGTACACGTCTACTCTCAAATCCTCAACTCGAATTTCCTAAGCTAACTTAGTCATCCTGACTTAGTTAACTAATACAAGTTGTCATGAGATGAAATTATAGCTTCTCTTCCAATTTAATTAAGGGGAATTTAAATCAAAAGCCCCCTTTGGGTGCCATTTCAATAGAATTGATTACGAGGAGACCTTTGCTCCAATAGCAAGTTACTCTTTAATCAAATCAATTCTAGCACTTTCAACGTAGATGGGATGGAAAATATATTAGATAAATGTAGGAACAACATTTCTCAAAGAAGTGGTTGAGGAAGAGGTGTACATAGATCAACCGAAAGGATTTGAGACCTTCAACAGAGAGTCACATGTGTGCAGACTCAAGCGAGCAATGTATGAATTGAAACAAACACCCCATTCTTGGTACACTAGAATCAAAAATTATTTCACTGGGTTGGGCTTCACCAAAAGTGAAGTAGATTCAAACCTTTAGCATATTTTGGTTGAAGGTAAATTATTGATTATAGTATTATATGTCATTGATTTAATTCTAACAGGTGATGAGAAGATGATAAAATCTTGCAAAGAGGATTTGGCAATAGAATTCGAGATGAAAGACATGGGGCTCATGCATTATTTCCTTGGTTTGGAATTTGGCAAAGGGATGGGGAACTGTTTGTCTCTCAGGGAAAGTTTCACATGGAGAGCAACAAACCCATGGAGACTCTTCTAGCAGGGAATTGGAGGAAGGAATATGCTACTTCAGGAAAAGTTGTAGAATCTACCATTCACAGAGAACTTGTGGGTTCACTTATGTACTTGGTGAACACACGACTGGACATGTGTTATGCATTTAACCAAATTATTCAAGCAATGGTTAAGCCAACCAAAATCTATTGGAAGGAAACCAAACATGTGTTGAGATACCACACAATTGTTAATTACTTTTTTTTTCCTGAGAAAAAATCAAACTTTTTATAAAAATTAAAAAGTTACATCGTATATGTCGTAGCATTCCATAAGAAATAACGCCCCAAAGGACACCAGGCCACATAGACCATAAGCAAGTCTGAAACAAGGCCGGACTCATGCAACAAGTTGCTGCAAATAAAAAAATAAGAGGAAAGAAAGAAAGACTGACAACACAAAACATTTCCAGCCACCCGAGTGAGGAAAAGGCTCGCAAATCAGGTTTTTCTTCCTTTTTTTTTCTCAACCTTAAGCCATCCACCTTGTGATGGCACAGAAGCAGCAAGGACCATCTGAAGATTTTGTACCTGGGTTCCATTATCCTTGTTAGAATCTGAGTTGTCTGAAAGATGAGGTCGTTTGTTCTCAACATTTCCTGTGTCCTCCGAAATCATGTCTGATTGATTCAGAAGAGTATGAGGATTAGGTTGAGCATTTGAAGCACACCTAGTTACCTCTGGTTCTTTCATTGTCTGATTATTTCCCACAGGGACAGAATTGTCCTCTACTTCTGCCTCATCCTCCTCCGACTCAGGTGGGGGATACTGCCAACCTCTTTTTTGTTTCCCATTTTTCTTCTTTTTGTTGTTTTCTTTTTTGGCCTCAGGACATGTGTTTTGTAAATGTCCCGTCAGCCTGTAGTTTCTACATCTAAACACTGTGTTTTCATAGTCAAGGGACTGCAACCAGTTTTGTTGTTTGCAAATCATCATTATATTCTCCGGTAATCCCTTGTTGAGATCTACTTCCACACAGACACGTGCGAAAGTGTAGATTCTCTCTTCTAATCTCTCTATATATGTTTTGATGTATCGACCAATGCTATTCCCAATACCTTCAAAGACATAGTCGTTCCAGAAATGTAGGGGTAGATTGTACAATCTGACCCATACCCGCATTCTAGTGACAACCATTTTGTTTGCGTCAAAATACGGGAACCATGGGGTGATAAACAAGCTCGTGGATCCCCAGAACCATGGTCCTTCCCATATAATGATATCTCTATCCTCAGAAGATAGAAATTTTACAATAAAAAACCCCTTGGAGCATAGGTGGATTTCACATTTTATGGTCCAATGTGTAAAAATCCAATGGAAAATCTCCATTGGTTTAGGCCAATAATAGTTAAAATGACATATTAACACTTGGGCTTCATACTTCGTGCAATACCCCTATGTTTCTGGACTGTCTATTTTTAATGCTGGTGTTTGACCCAGCTGTTCTACTATGTATGGTCGTGCGGAATTTCCAACTTGTTTTGGTGGTTTTGTTGCAGGTTTTTTCCCCTGCAAGATATTCTTTTATGATAGGCCTCTATTTTTTCTACTCCTGAGATTATTGTTTCTTCCCATTTTCACCCCCAACAAGTCTAGAGGTGTCCAGGTCGGCAACACCCCCTCTTAGGCGAAGGTTAAGGGTGATGGTCGCCCCTTAAATAACAGAGTGGTCCTTCAAAGACCAGCAATCCTGAAGGGACCAACCTCCACCAATAAGAGGCTGCAGATTGACAGGGTACCCCATCATCTCCCATATTTGTTGTTTTAGATGGAAAACACTGTGTGAGGCTTGAACCCATAATAAGAAATATTTTCCCACTGAGGGCCTAATAAAATTATGATAAATAGAGGGGGTTACCTGTCCCATTTTTGGGGGATCTGAAGCTATTTTGTTGTCTTCCCTCTAATCCATTTCTGGGATCCGTGGTGGGAGAGGATTTAGTGAATTATTGTGGCTTAATACTGGGACATGGAGCAGAGAGAAACTTCCATCATAATGGGAGCAAGGTACTAGAGCCCCCACAAACCCCAGAATATCGAGAGTAAGGACTGGTATGTAGAAGCCCTTTGTTACACCATTTTTTGGTCATCTAACCTATTATCATTATATGGATCCAATTACACTATGTAAGACCAATTTTACCCTAAGTAAAATTGCTTTCACTATAAAAATAACTTAGTAAACCACCTTTATTAAGTTGTTTATGGTCTAAACAAGAAACCCCATGAGGAAATATTAAATAAATCTAAATTTGTTTGATTTTCCTCAAGGAATAATTAATTAAACAATAGTTTGATTAATATTCCTGGTTATATTTAACCCAAAACAAGGAAATTAATTAGATAAATCATTATTTATCTTATTATTTCCTAAAGAATAGTTATTTAAACCTTATTTAAATAATATTCTTTGTTAAATATAACTAAATCACCCATAAATAATTAAATAAATCATTATTTATTTGATTATTACTCAACCACATCCTGAAAAATGATAAACAAATCATTTATTTATTTATTATTTACAAATAAAGGGATTTAACCCATCAAATCCCTTTTCCCTCCAACAAGTATAATAAAATATTCCATAAAAGTTGGATCTTGATTTGGTTAATAATATTTTAATTATGCACCAATATCTAGACTAACTCAATATTTGGTTATAAATAGAAGGGTTTTTTCATTCATTTATCACCTTTTGTTGCCTAAAGATCACTCTGGATCTATACTTTTGGTCTGACTATTGATCCACCATCATAGTCATATTTTGCTACCATTTTTTGTCTGGGTTTTCTACACCATCAAGAGAGAGAGAAGTCTTAGATCTGAAGTGTTGAGGACTTACAAGAACCCATCCCATTGAGGAGAACTGGTAACACCCTTCTGTGTTTTCCTCCCAGGTGCCCATAATACAAAATTCATTCAACATATTCTTGTCTTGTCTATTAGATGCATGGAGTAAATCTTGTTTTTTCTACTGTTTAATGTCTTCTAATGCATAGATCTAGATTTTTGCAGCATTTATCTTGATCACCTAACTACAGATCTGAAGATATTGGCAGTCATCTTTGTTGTTAGGGTTGTTTGTTATGCACAGCTAAAGTGGTATTTTTTCATACGCTTGGAATTAAGATTCATACTAACAACTGGCGACTCCACACGGGTTTACGATTACGACCGCTGTCATTTTTCTAATCCTTGCATATCCAGCTGCTTCAAACCCTAGGATTTCTCTTCAGCCCCTTGTTTTTTCTTTTCTTGATGTTTTTTTTTTTTTTTTAACTGTAACGGGTATGATTTTATTAAGTAAGAAAGATTATGGGTCTTTGCCGAGGCAGCCCCTTTTACAAAGCAGAGATCTATCTACTGCATCTAACAGTCAATAAGTACTTTCAAGGCATTTGGACGGTGCTTATATTGTTTACAATGATCTGCCCTTTCATGAGCGAGCTGCCTTTGCTTGCCATCTCATCTGCTTCGTTGTTTGACGTTCTCAAAATGTGATGAAGTTTACACTTGTCAAAGTCTCGAAGGACTCTCTTCAATCTGTCCAAAGTTTTGTTGAGGCTGGCATTGCTGAACGGAGTCTCCGTGTTTATATTTTTTATTATCAGTTCTGAATCACCGAAGACTTGGAGCACTTTGATTCCCTTATCTCTTGCGATAAGACAAGCTTTTAGGAGCCCAAGGATCTCTGCGTGATTGTTGGATTTCTTGCCAAGTCCCCAGTAGAACCAATCTTTGGAAGACCCACCGGGAGAGTAAATAACTCCACCCGCACCAGCAGCACCGGGGTTCCCCTTGGACACCCCGTCGAAAAAGATAGTGGAAATGTTTTGGGAACTCCACCAATTTTGAAAAAAATCGTCCTCATCTCTTATGCGCCATTCAGGATTGTCACCTTGTGGGGGTTGAAGGTACTTACGTGGATGGGTCGCAAGCATACCAAGCCAGCGCTTTTCTTCGGGCAGTAGCTTCTTGATGTTTTTTTTTAACCTATAAAACCCTAAAACAATAAAAATTCTAACTTCTGTGTGTTTTCGGACCTATTGTGCAGGTGACAGACATCAGCCACAACTGAGACGACAACTTTTTCTGAAATCTGCCGCCGAGAGTGCCGAAAGTGCAGGTCGCACTTTTTGGCCCAAAAACTGTGACTTGGACCCTCAGGATGCACCTTTCAGCCCAAAATCTGTGACCTCTGCTGAAAACAGGTAAAAAACTGCGACCTGGACTTTTTGCGGGAATTTTTCTGAAAGTTTTCTAAGTTTGTCTGAGCCTCTGTTCAAGGTTGTCTGACCTCTGTCTCTGCCCATTTTGGACTTGTAATTGTTCTGTTTTTCTCAAATAAGTGGGAACCTATCCCCCTAGGGCTTCAGTACCCTCCACTTCTTTTGGAAGAGTTTTTGCTGTTGCAGGTTGTCTGAAATTTCAGAGTCTTTAGCCATTTTTTCAGATCTGATACCTCACCTTCAGATCCGCTTCAGATCAGCTTGTTATCCATCCAAATCACCTCGTTTAGCTTTGTTTGGGTTTTCCTCTAGGGTTCACTCTATTTTCCTCCTGGAGATAGCCTGTCGCCACCTCTTTTTACAACAAATTTTCCTCTGATCTGTTGTTGTTTCTACACCACTTTCCAGCAGATTTTGTCCTTTAGATCCTTGTCCCTCCTGACCTTAGATCTATTGGCTATTTTAGTGTGTTTTGATTAGTTTTTTACTCACCTACAGACTAGTTGTTGAGAGGCCTACCTCCTTGGGTTTAGATTCTTACATTATTAGCTATTTATTTTATGTTTTTGCAGGCTTATATACTATCATTACAAGTTTATTTGCACCTACACAACACAATTTTTCTTTTTCTCTACAAACTTTTGGGTTTAAAAATTAAAATTTACACACTTCACACACACCCTAATTGAAAAAGGGCTTGGTTAACACTGCCAAGCAAAGACTCTAAAACATTGAAATCAATTGATCCTGCACCTCTTTGCCCTTGTTTAGACATTGTAATCAATTGATCCTGCAGCACCCTGCCCTTGTCGGTCTCTTTTTCCTTTGTGCCATCTTTGTGTCGTCATCATTGCGCCACCAAGGCATTTATCCTGGAGACTTCTTGGCCTTCATACTTAGTTTCCAGTAGGAAGACTTACTCCTCTGCATAAGATTCGAGTTAGTCCTCCACCAAGTCCGCACTCTGACTCTTCTTTTGGTCCTTTGGGTTCTCCTTCTCGCTTCACCTTCAGTTCTCCCCCTGACACCTCCACCATGTCTGGTAAAGGACCTAATTCTGGTGGTAACCCGAGCCCTCATGCCAGGAATACTACTAGTGGGACCGCAACGGAAACTACCCCGACTGCACCCTTGCTCCCCTTCATGGCAAGCCTCAGCCTTCCCGATTTTGACCAGTTTATAAACGACCCTATACACCATGACGCTAGTTAGCCTGCCTTGCTAACAAAGCTCCCTTCCGACATCCCAAAGTTTGAAGGCCTTGCTGGAGAAGATCCTTCAAATCATGTTCGATCTTTCCACATGTGGTGTTCATCTAACTCCATTACCGATGACTCTGTCCGTCTTCAATTGTTCCAATGAACGCTGACATGTGAAGCTTCTAAGTGGTATTTTGATCAGGCCCCTTCCTCTCATACCACCTTTGCGACTTTTGCCCGAGATTTTCTATCTTACTTCTAGTTTCCCCTTCGTTATGACACTGGTACCGAACTCTTGACTTCTTTCCATCAATCATCTATGACCCACCTTTCCGATCATGTCTAGGAATGGTGGAGAAGAAAGAGCCTATGTTGAGCTCCTACCTTCGAAGACTGTGTCTACATGGGCTGGTTCATTAGATCTCTTTTGCCACCTATCGGAAAAGATGTCACATCACACTTTCCTCAAACCGAAGAAGCCGCTCTCCAAATTGCGTTAAAATATGACATGATCTATGCTCAGTCGGGTTATGTTTATACTATTCTACCTGATCTTCCCGGACTCAGTGGTCCCAACACACCGGGGGCATCTCACGTCACCGATGGTATCGTTGGAGCGCTCTTTAATTTGTATGCTCAACCTCCCATGGGCTATGCTTTTCCTCAGGGGGGGGGGGGGGGGGGGGCAACATATCCTACACTTTTCCCCCTCCCGGTAACACGTATCCAGGATACAGCATGCCTCCTCTTTTTTACCAACCTCCTATTTACCACATTGTTACCCAACCTCCTTATTATCTGTATCCACAGCTTGGTGCTCCAACTCCTCTAGTGATCAGGTGATCATGTCCAAGCGGGAAAAAATGCTCAAAATTGGAACTGCTCAGAATTGGTAATAAATTGATCGATCGGATAGTTTTCATCATTGCAATCCTAACGTCGTGAACGGAACTCAAATCCGATGTTGGATTTGGAAGATATTCAAGTTTTAATTTGTCCAGTAACCTTCAAAACAACACTTTGTAATTTAAAAAATGTCATCTTTAGAAAAAAAATTATGGCAAAAATTTCATTTTTTTATGAAACATGGATGTCCTATCAGAGGGTGCCATGTGGCCTGCCCGGAGGCTACCACGGGGCCCCAGGCTTAAAGGTTCATAACTGGTTTAAAAAATTTGGTGTTTGAAAATTTCATGGGTCAGCCCCGACCCGAGCTGAACGCTACAGGTCAGTCGGGCTTGACCCGACCCGATGGGTCACGGGTCACCCGTGAATGCATCTACGTACAGGTTGGTTGGAGTTGAAAGCCGAGGGGGTCAGTAGTGAACGGGCGGTGTCTACACGTAAGGTCGGGCGAAGTTTACACGCCTCATGCAGAGGCTGCACAAAAGATCAGGTGGAGGTGAACAACGGGTTATGTTTGAACGCATCGGGTCGGTCGGGCGGAGGATGACCCGACCTGAACGCGTATTGCTCAGCATTGAACGGAGGTGGATAGCCCTAGGAATTAAGCATTTTCCATAATACCATTCTGCCATGACCCAAGGTTTCTTCCGGCGACTAAGCAGACAGTTCCAGCGGGCGGTTTGAAACCGTTATATGTGACCACGTCCAGTTTCAACATTAAATTTCAATCTAACCGTGCAGCTAAATTAGAGCGTGCCACCAAATCCAGCAGAGTTTGGCCAATTTTTCGGAGTTAACTGCAGTCCTCCCAATTTTGGTGGAGGTTTTTTAGGCCAAACTGGACAAATCTTGTTTTGATCATAACTTTCACATTATTGAACCTTTTTGGACAAAATTTTAGTCAATTTCAACTATTCTAAGCATTATGGAGCCATTGGAATAGTTTTTAGAGCCAACAGAGGTGTCTTTCAGCCATTGTTACTTCAGAGAAGCTTGGAGAGCCATCATGGCCTTGAGGGGTATGGAGCTGCATTGGACTACACTTCACTGTTTTAGGTGAAATAAGAGTCATTCTTAGCTTCTTTCTGCATTTTTAATTCATTTTCGCAACTTTTTTGGTCTGTTTAGGCCTTCTTCTCACTGTATTACCAATTTGAGCATCATAATATATCAAGGACATGCCCATTGGGAGCCTTGGACCCAACAGATATAGCCCAGGAGGGGTGAACTGCCTCATCATGTTGTTGTGTGTTTATGGTGAAGTTATTCTACTGTGTTATTCAGATTAAAGTTGTTAAAAAGTAAATTAAAACAACACTCACTCACACCTAAATTCATAAACAGTTATCAAAAACATTTTGTTTCACTTGCAAGACCTTACAAACACTTTGCACACTTAATTTAATGGAAATGAATACTTTGAACAGTAGTACAAATACTTTCATTTTCAGATCAGTTGGTATCAGAGCAAAGGTTTAGAGCCTTAGAAGCTAGATTTTTTACTCAACATTTGTTTTGTGCAAAGATATAGTTATTTGTTTGCAAGTTTTCATGCTTACTAGGCTTAAACTCAAGAGAGGTGAAGGAAACTTGGATAGTGCACAAAATAATCCACAACCAAGAAGGGTCAGAGAACCACCTCCAAGAGCCATAGAAGCAGCTTCAAGCATGTCTTCAAGAGAAGGAGAAGCTCCTGAAGAGATGGATCCCAAGGAAGAAGAACGGGTATTCCGGAAAGCTTTCTTGGATATGACTGAGATGGTGAGGATACTCTACCAAGAAAGGAATGATAGGCTTATTGGAGAAGGGTATAAAAACCAGAAAGAAGGAGAGGGTTCCTCAGGAGGAAAGAAGAGTGATTTCAAGTCAAATAAAGGACTTAGAGGAAATGGTGATCTACCATCCCCATCTTCATCCTCTTCCTCTACATCGTCTTCCTCGACTTAGGTGAATCAATCTCACAAGTCTAAAACCACTGGTAAAAGTCCATTTTTAAAGCTTGATGTCAAATTTGAATTGCCTATGTTTAATGGTGAAGTCAATGCAGAGAAACTTGACAATTGGATCAGACAATTGGAAGTTTATTTAAGGATACAAAACCTTCATGATGATGACACCAAGATACAGTTAGCCTCGCTGAGAATGGATGGAGTAGCATTGGTATGGTGGGAAGCCAAGACCAAGGATGAAATTAAAAAACATCGTAAGGTTACTTTATCATGGGCTGAATTTATTACTGAAATCAAAAAGCAATTTTATCCATTAGCTCGTTGAAAAAAGGCTATCATGAATTGGCAAAACTTTAGACAGCTTAAGGGACAAAATGTGCAAGACTATACCCAAGATTTTAGGAGAAGAGCACTCTTATTAAGGGTAGACTTACAAAGTCAAGATACCTTCTTGAAATATATAGGTGGTTTGCACAGTTACCTTAAACATACTATCCTTATGTTCAATCCTACTAGTCTAGACGAAGTTTTTGTACAAGCTATGCATTTAGAGGCTAGAGGGAAAAACACTTTTGATGAGGGTAGAAACAAGCCTTTCAAAGGGAAGAACAAAGATAAAACCTTTAAGGGAAAAGGCAAAAAGAATGCATCTATCAAACAAGAGGGTGAAAAAGTTATATGTAAACATTGTTCAAGAGAGGGTCATGAAGAGAAAAACTGTTGGAAATTACATCCTAAAAAAAGAACTCAGTTTAACAAAAACAAAGGAAATAAGAAAACTGCAGCTACTACAACTACACCTCAAGATTTAGGTGATGATTCAGGTGACAAAACCAAAATTGCAGCCATGGGTTTGAAAAGTATGAAGGGAAAGGAAACTGAAACTAAGTAAAGCACTAGTACTTCAAACTGTCATGTACAAGCTCCAAATGAGGAAGAAAGAATTGAATTGTTCCATGTGAGGGTAGTCTCAAAACATACTAAAATTGACACACTATTTGACAGTGGGTCACAAGAAAATCTCATATCAGAAGACTTGGTCAAACAGCTTAAACTTGAGACCATTCCACATCCAAAGCCTTATCCACTTGGGTGGATATGCAAGGATGCAAACTTACAAGTCTCAAGAAAGTGCATATTGTGATTCGCCATTACTGCACACTTTATTGACACAATTGAACTTGATGTAGTACTGCTTGATATATCAGGAATTTTTTTGGGAAGTCCTTAATTATTTGACAGGAAAGCGATCTTCCATCGCCATGAAAATAAGTATCATCTCTTTAAATATGGCAAGGAGTTCATTGTCAAAGCACATCGCAAGAAGGCAAATATAGTGATGGTAAATGCGGGACAGGTAAAAAGGCTAGTAAATTCTAGTAAGAGTTTTGTACTTCTTATGGTTAAGCCCAAGGTTGATATGAATCATGAATCATTTGAAAATTTTGATTCCAAGCTTAAATCAGATTTATATGTTGTAGTTGATGCACATCATGAGATATTTCGAGAACTGACAGTTTTACCTCCTAAAAGGGAGATTCAGCATGAAATCCATTTACATCAAGATTGTCCTCTTCCTAACATCGGCATGTACCTCTTGTCTATTATGGAGAATGTTGAAATCAAGAGGAAAATTAAAGAATTGTTGGACAAAGGATTCATAAGACCAAGCACTTCGCCATGTGGGTCACCGATAGTGTTGATTCCAAAGAAAGATGGAACTTGGTGCATGTGTGTGGACTTCAGGGCATTGAACAAAATAACGATAAATAATCATTACCCACTTCCAAGGATAGATGATTTGTTGGATCAAATGAAAGATGCTTAATATTTCACTAAGTTAGACTTACGTAGTGGTTATCATCAAGTTAGAATTGCAGAAAGTGACATTTGGAAGACAACATTTAAAACCAAACAGGGACTCTTTGAGTGGCTTGTTATGTTGTTTGGTTTATGCAATGCACCTGCAACTTTCATGCGGGTAATGGATGATGTCTTACGTCCTTTTCTTGATGATTTCTTTATTGTCTACTTAGATGACATCTTAATTTTCAGCAAGACTAGAGAAGAGCATGTCATCCATGTTAAGAAAGTACTTGATATTTTGAAGAAAAATCAATTATTTCTTAAAATGTCAAAGTGTGAATTTGGAAAGACTTCTTTGGTTTATTTGGGACACATAGTAGGAGGAGTTGCATTGAGAATTGATCCTTCCAAAGTAGAAGCCATTGTGAATTGGCCTACTCCCAAATCCAGTATAGAGGTAAGAAGTTTTTTGGGTGCAGCTTAGTATTGGAGGAAGTTTATTTCTAACTTCTCTGCCATAGCAGCTCCTATGCATGCAGTGACTAGTGTGAAGCGTGCTTTCCAATGGGGAGGCAAGCAACAGAAAGCTTTTTAGTCTTTGAAAGAGAAGATAACTTCAGCTCCAATCCTTGCATTACCGAACTTGAGAGAGCCATTTGAGATTCAGACAGATGCTAGTGATTACGGCATGGGTGCAGTTCTCTTACAGCATGGTAAGCCTATCACATTTCATTCTGAGACATTTAATGGTGTTGTTGTGAATTACCCTACATATGATAAAGATTTGTATGCGTTGGTACAAAGTGTCAAAAAATGGAAACATTATTTGATGGGCAAAGAAACAATTGTTCATATCGACCAGCAGCCTTTACAATACTTGCAGTCGCAAAGCAAATTGTAGTAGTCATGACATTTCAGATGGATGGGTTTCCTACAACAATTTCACTTGGTAATAAGGTACAAGAAAGGTATTTACAATAAGGTTGTTGATATGATTTCAAGGCCTATTATTAGTGCTAGTACTTTACTTAAGAATGATTCTATTGTACATGAGAGCTACATAGAATAGTATGCATCAGATGTTGATTTTAAGGATGTGTATGCTAACTTGAGTGAAGGGAATCATGTTGAGGAGAATGATTATCATTTGCATAATAATTTTTTGTTTCATATGGGCAAGTTATGTATACCACAGGGGGAGAGACTAAGCATCATGAGAGAAGCTCATTCTTCTCTTATTGCTGGACATTTCGGGGTAAGCAAAATGGTGGCACATTTACAGACGTATTGTTATTGGCCTCGCATGGTAGATAGTGTTTCATGTTTCATTATAGGTTGTTCATTATGTGCTACAAGCAAGCCTAGCAATAGGAATCTTGGTTTATATACGCCATTGCCGGTACCTTCTAGACCATGGGAAAGTGTTTCTATGGATTTTGTTGGAGGTCTACCATTATCTAGAAAACAACATGATTATCTTTATGTAGTAGTTCATCGTTTCAGCAAGATGTGTATTATTATGCCATGTAAGAAATCTATAACTGCTAAACAAACTGTTGATTTATATTTTCAACATGTATGGGTTCATTATGGCTTGCCTACTTCTATTTTTAGTGACAGGGATTCCAGATTTGTTGGGAATTTTTGGTCCAATTTATGGAAGATGATGGACACCAAGTTGAAGAAGAGGACTTCTTTCCATCTACAAACAGATGGCCAAATAGAGGTAGTGAACATAACCATTGTACATCTTTTGAGAGGTTATTGCAGCAAGCATCCCAAGCTTTGGGATGAGCACTTGCATTACATTTAGCATGCTTACAACCGGGCCAAGCACTCTTCTACAAATACTTCACCTTTTGAAGCTTGCTTTGGGTATTTTCCTAAGTCACCTTTAGATTTCATTCTTGAGAAGGATGTGGCCATTGATGGGCATAGTGACATTGACAAAGCTCGCATGTTCATTGAAATAATTCAGCTCATACATTAGCAGGTTCAAGAACAGCTTGAAAAAAGTCAAGGCAAGTATAAGGAGAAGCATGATAAGCACAGAGTTGATCATAAGTTTCAAGAAGGGGATGAGGTATGGCTGCATATTAGTAAGGAAATAATGCAAGGAGAAGGTAAAAATTTGAAGCCTATTCGTTATGGTCCATTCAAGATCCTTAAACAAGTTGGAAATAATGCTTTTCAATTAGATTTGCCTTCATATATGCAAATGTATTCTGTTGTGAATGTGGAAAATTTACGTTTGTATGAACTTCCTTTAATGTTGATTATGAAAGTGACATTCAGCTACCATCCGTAGAGGATTTCTCGCCATTGGATGAGTTGAAAGAGGATGCTATTCTTGATAGAAGGACACACACTTCAAGGAGGGGAAATGTTGATTATGTTTGGGTTGGTCTTAAAGGTAGCAAACCGAGTAAGGCAAAGTGGATTGAGGTGGAAAAGGTGAGGGACCTATACCCTCATCTTCTTAACAAGTAATTGAAGGCTTTTGGGGTCCAAAAGCTTCCCAATGGGGAGGTGTGATCAGGTGATCACGTCCAAGAGGGAAAAAATGGTCAAAATTGGAACTGCTCAGAATTAGTAATAAATTGATCAACCGGATATTGTTCATCATTGTGATCCTAATGCCATGCACGGCACTCAAATCTGATGTCAGATGTGGAAGATATTCAAGTTTTAATTTGTCAAGTAACCTTCAAAACAACACTTTGGAATTTAAAAAATGTCATCTTCAGAAATTATTTTTATGGCAAAAATTTCATTTTTTTATGAAATATGGATGGCCTATCAGAGGATGCCACGTGGCCCTAGGCCTAAAGGTTCATAGTTGTTTTAAAAAATTTGGTGTTTGAAAATTTCATGGATCAACGTCGACCTGAGGTAAACGCTACGGGTCAGTCGGGCCCAACCCGACCCGATGGGTCACGGGTCACCCGTGAATGCAGCTACGTACAGGTTGGTTGGAGGTGAACGCCAGCAGGGTTAGCAATGAACGGGTAGTGTCTGCACGTAAGGTCGGGCGGATTTTACACGCCTCGTGCAAAGGCTGCACGAAAGACCGGGCGGAGGTGAATGGCAAGTTATGTTTGAACGCGTCGGGTCGGTCGGGCAGAAGATGACCCGACCCGAATGCGTATTGGTCAGCATTGAATGGAGGCGGATAGCCCCAAGACTTAAGCCGTTTCCATAAGACCGTTCCGCCATGACCCAAGGTTTCTTCCGGCGGTTAAGGAGACAATTTTGGCAGGTGGTTTGAAACCGTTATATGTGAGCACGTCCAGTTTCAACATTAAATGCCGATCTAAACGCGCAGCTAAATTAGAGTGTGCCACCAAATCTGGCAGATTTTGGCCAATTTGTCAGAGTTAACTGCAGTCCTCCCAATTTTGGTGGAGGTTTTTTAGGCCAAACTAGACAAATCTTGTTTTGATCATAACTTTCACATTACTGAACCTTTTTGGACGAAATTTTAGTCAATTTCGACTATTCTAAGAATTCTGGAGCCATTGGAATACATTGCAGAGCCAACAGAGGTGTCTTTCAGCCATTTTTACTTCAGATAATCTTGGAGAGCCATTAGGGCCTTGAGGGATATGGAGCTGCATTCGACTACACTTCACTGTTTTAGGTGAAATAAGAGTCATTCTTAGCTTCTTTCTGCATTTTGAATTCATTTTCATAGCGTTTTTGGTATTTTTAGGCCTTCTTCTCACTATATTACCAATTTTAGCATCATAATATATCAAGGACATGCCCATTGGGAGCCTTGAACCCGAAAGATGTAGCCCATGAGGGGTGAACTGCCTCATCATGTTGTTGTGTGTTTATGTTGAAGTTATTCTATTGTGTTATTCAGATTAAATTTGTTAAACAGTAAATTAAAACAACACTCCCTCACACCTAAATTCATAAACATTTATCAAAAACACTTTGTTTCACTTCCAAGACCTTACAAACACTTTTCACACTTAATTTAATGGAAATGAATACTTTGAACAGCAATACAAATACTTTCATTTTCATATCATCCAGCATTAGCACCTCTCCTCCCTTGCCTTCTCAACCCCCGCAATAGCAGCCACCGCCCCCTTAGGGGAAGGTGTATACACAACAGGGCACGACTAATCCTCCTCCCTCCAAAAATAAGAGGAAAGGCACTCAAAATCAGTCTGCTCCTGGTAATCTTGGACCTAATCAAGGTAATGCTCCTAACACTACGAACTAGCAACAGAGCACTCAACCCAAGCAGGACAGGCCTATTCGCACGAACAAGCCCTGTTCTTGTTGTGGTGTTTATGGCCATTACCCACATGATTGTCCTCTTTTGCCACATATGCGATAGCTGTGGGAGTATTAAGAAACTTTGAGAGGACAGCAAGTCGTCCCATCCATTCCTCCCAGTCTTTCACCGAGTCAACCGACTGTGCTTACCGATCCTTTCCCTCAGCAAGGATTTGTGGCTACCCAACCACCTGAAGGTCAGGTGGCCACTCAACCTCTTCCATCTAGTACTTCCGATTACCAGATTCTCATGATGAACTATGTTCCCAACTCATCGAATGTTTGCATGATGCAATCGTCTCGGGCTGCTCTCAAGCGGCCTGCCTCGGCTAGTCAGCAACCTCCTTGACCTCTGCGGCCTACTCCTAGCCCTTCGATTCAACCTTCAGGACCTCCTCCTTCTGGCCCTTCAGCTGGTATCCAGGAGCCCCTCTTCCCTCCTGGAACAGTTCCTCCAGGTCTTAACCATTTAGGAGTTGTCCCGCCTGGCCATTACCCCTTCGGTCAGATACCGTTCATAGCCCCCCCACCAGGAGTTTATACAGCACCTGTCATGGCCACCCTCTCCCTTCCTAACCTGACCATTGGGATTCCTGTTTGGTACCTTGATTCTCCAGCTGCTACCCTGCCTGGTTAGCCCAAACCTTACCTTGCTTTGACCCCGGTTCAACCGGTCCCCATGAATTCTCTCGCTGCAACAGTGCCTCAACCACCTCAACAGGAACCACCTTCTGTTGCGACCGTTCCGGGTAGGAAGGGAAAATCTTGCATGGGGGCAACCAAAGACAAGGCCACTCCGACAAATCCTGCCCCTCCTCGGCCACCAAATGCACTATCCAATGTGATTTATGTGATATTGTCGGTCATGCCACCCATACTTGTCCAGAGTTGCCTCACCTTAATTCCATGGTCAATGAGACATTTTCGGAGCCTGATATCCCTAAGGTTTATGTCACTATATCCGATTCAATCACAAAACTAAAAAACTTGTGCACCAATCACCCCTGTGCTTTGTGCGACTTCCATGGCCATTACACTCACCTCTGCCCCCGCCTTGAAGAGTATCACTCCTCCTTGGAAGCCTTCTACCAAACCAAGGCCAAGCATGGAAATTTCACCTCTCACTTGTCTGCAAGTTCTACTCCAGCAAAACCAAAGGATTGACCTGCTCCCATTGACATTCCACCTCCTGATGTCAAGATGATGTAGCCTGCGGCCCACATTTTCTACCTATCATCATCCATGAGACCCTCGGTAGAAGTCCCCTTGGAGGCTTCCCCTGACATGTCGTTTGACCTCCCTTCAGCGATCACCCTGGGCTAAACTTCGGTAGACCCTTTATCTGCTTACTCTTCTTTCACCCCCCATGACGTTGTGCATGTGAGTCTCTCTTCACATGATAATGAGTTAGGCAGTTCTACCACGTCAAGAGGTCTCTCTTCCTCCAGTCACCCCATATTTCAGTCCGATGAAGACATTATGGAAGCTATGACCGTACCTGACTTTCTGTGGGAAAATATGCACCACCGCGCATACTTCCTCCCACAGCAGTCCCATGACCAATATGCTGTGAAAACTAAAGAGTTCATTCCTAATGAGGTCGATTGGTTTAGAAATCCCATCCCTGCACCTAATGCTTTCGAAGAAGGAAATATGGCCAATCTCTCTCCTACCATTAAAATTGACATTTCTGACAAACCAGGGATAGAAGAAAATATCACCTTGGGCACCAATTTCACCTCGGAAGAAGTTGAGGCTTACACCAAGCTATTCAAATACTTTCATGATATTTTCGCCTGGTCCTATTCAGAAATTCCTAGATTCGATCCTGCCATTGTCGAACACCATATCGATACATGGCCTGATGCCAATCCTGTCCGTCAAAAGATGATACCCATTAATCCTTCCCGAAGAGAAGCTGTCAAAGCCGAAATAGAAAAGCTCAAGCAGGTTGGCTTTATCTATCCCATTGAATACACCACTTGGGTGTCTAACCCGGTTCTCGTTCTCAAGAAACAAGGCACCATTCGTGTCTTCACTGACTTTCACGATCTGAACAAAGCTTGTCCCAAAGACAACTTCCCCACACCATTCATTGACCAAATAATTGATGAGTGTGCGGGGCACGAGGTTCTATCCTTTATGGATGGTTTCTCTGGGTACAGCCAAATTGTTATCTGTCATGCTGATCAACTCAAAACCGGGTTCATTATTCCATGGGGAACCTTTGCCTATCGATTCCTGCCATTCAGCCTTAAAAACGCAGGAGCCACTTTTCAGCGGGCTATGTCGTACTATTTTCGTGACCTAGCTCATATTATCCTTGCTTATTTAGACGACCTTACTGCACATTCTAAACATCGGGCGCAACACCTTCATGATCTGCGTACCGTCTTTCTCCGATGTCGCAAGTATAATATCCGCCTTAACCCACTGAAGTGTGTCTTTTGTGTGTATGTCGGTCGTCTTCTAGGCTTCATTGTGTTTAAAGATGGTATCACTCTTGACCCATTAAAATTTCAAGCT
Organism: Pinus albicaulis; assembly: GCA_034641835.2. Taxonomy (NCBI): domain Eukaryota; kingdom Viridiplantae; phylum Streptophyta; class Pinopsida; order Pinales; family Pinaceae; genus Pinus; species Pinus albicaulis. The sequence goes on along the minus strand of CM076574.1, from coordinate 1,262,745,616 downwards.
GCCATCCTTGAGCTTCCTATCCCCCGCACTTTACGCCAGTTACAAAGCCTCCAAGGCAAAGCTAATTTCCTTCGTTGATTCGTACTTGACTATGCCACCACAGCACATGGGTTTCTTAGACTTCTCCGCTCTAATATCCCTTTTGTATGGGATGCCTATGCTCAAAAGTATTTTTATGCCATGAAGCATGCTCTCACATCCGCTCCCTTGATTTGTCCCCGTGACTTTGATAGGGATTTCATCCTGTATATCTCCGCTTCCACCCACTCGATCGCTGGAGTCCTTATTCAGGAAGATGACAATGGAATTGAGCATGTTATCTATTATGTCAGTAAGAACCTGGTAGGACCTCCTGTATCCTACTCACACGAAGAGAAATTATCACTGGCTGTCGTGTTCTCGGTCCAGAAACTTCGTCATTACATCCTCATGCGTTCCACCAAGGTTGTGACTAATTCCAACCCCATGGCCTTCCTATTGAGTCATCGAATCATCAGTGGGAAGTACGCCCGTTGGATTGTGATCCTCCAGGAATTCGATCTTGAATTTGTCACACCAAAAATTAAGAAAGGTTTAGCCCTCGTTGAACTCATTTCCGAACTACCTATAGGTACGCAGGATCCTCCAGTTAATGATAATTTCCCCGATGAACACTTATTTGCCATTACCACCGATGACCCCTGGTATGGGGACATCCTCACTTATTTGTGAACTCAAAATTTCGCCCTCCATCTTGACCGTGATGCTCGACGATGTATCCGACACCAGGCCCCCCTCTACCTTCTTATCAGTGACGACCTTTATCGTCGTGGTGTAGATTTTGTCCTTCGTCGTTGTCTCACACACGCTGAAGCAGAACAAGTCCTCAATGCCTGTCATAGCGGTGCTTGCGGTGGCCACCTCTCCGGTCTGGCCACTGCCCAGAAAATCATGCGCGTTGGGTACTTTTGGCCTTCTCTCTTTGGTGATTGCATTGAGGCAGTCAAACACTGTACCAATTGCCAAAAAATTTCCCCCAAGGCACGAGCCCCTCCAGCGCCCCTCCATCATGTCATCTTAGTTGGTCCCTTCTGTAAGTGGGCCATAGACTTTATAGAGTGTCGACCATCATCGACTGGTAACCATAAGTATATCATCGTGGCAGTTGACTATTTCACCAAATGGGTCGAGGCCATGCCAATGTTTAACAACACGGCAGCTACCGCAGCCCTCTTTTTCTTCAACCACGTAATCGCTCGATTCGGAGTTCCAAAAAAATTGGTCTTTGACCATGGCTGACATTTTGAAGATGAGATATGGCGTGAGCTATCCTCACTGTTAGGCTTTGAGCACCAATATTCCTCCTCTCATTACCCCCGAGGTAATCGCCAAGTTGAAGTAGTCAATAAAATTATTAAAACTATGCTTCAACGGACGGTGGATAAGCACAAAACCAACTGGCACCTTATTCTCTTCCCTGCTTTTTGGGCCTATCGAACTTCTGTTAAAATTCCCACCGAGTTTACTCCTTTCCACCTTGTTTTTGGAGAGGAGGCATTCTTACCGATCGAGTGTGAAATCCCTTCCCTTCATCTAGCTGTCGAGCTTCTCCCTGACACCCAACCTTTCGAACAATGACTTATCATGCTTGAGTGTGCTTCCGAAGACCGTCGTGTTGCATTGAAAACCCTTGAGGTGGCTAAGAAACGCACCAAAGCTCAATATGACCGAAAAGTCCACCCTCGTACTTTTCACGAAGGCGATCTTGTTCTAGTGTATGACCAAGCCCATGATGTACTTGGTCATGGGAAGTTTGACTCATTATGGCTAGGACCTTACATCATCAATAAGGATCTAGGTCAGGGAGCATATCTATTAGAGGACTTCGAAGGCCATCCCCTTCCTAATTCTCGCAATGCACTCTATCTGAAGAAATATTACCCTTAGCATTCCCTTCTGGGAAGGCAAGTTTTATTTTCTTTAGGTAGCCAACTCATGTTTTTGTGATTTGATACTCCACCAAGACACATTTTGTCAAAGAATCTTCACTTCACCCCTCCTCAAAATCGAATTTCTTCACTTGCAACAATCGTACTGGGGGCACCACTTTGTCTCCATACTTGTCCACGCTAGTGTCGACTTTCGTCGTGAGTCACCATCTTGTACTCATGTTTTTATGGTCCCCATTGGACCTTTTCTGTGTGGCAGCACCATCGATTCACCCTTATTTAGAGCATCTGAGTTGAGTCATCATTGCATTCATGGAGTCTATCTCGAGTCCCTTTGCATCCCGCTATAGCCCTCCATCCTTTGCTTGGTCCCTCTCTCATGTCACACATATGGCCTTCAATCCCACTGTCCCATATCCCTCATGATATTGTGTCAGTCACCCCCAGGTCATCCATGCCCTTTATGCTCTAACAAGGGAAGTCGTCCGCCCGCTACTCAGTAACCCCCATTTTTCATCATCACCCCTGATGTCCATCTGTCAGTCGCTCTACTATTTTCTCGCGTACCTTAGTTGAGGACCTCTTATTGCCTCACCTATGGCGGACTTCCTTCTATCGACATCAGATCATTTATTCCAGAAGACAAGTCTAAAGGGAGATGTACCTTGGTTCCAGCTCCCACTCTTGTTCGGTGCCTCGGATCAGGAAAAAGAACTCCTTCTAGCCCTTTGACTTGATTGTTTCTCAGCTCCAACTCCTTTCAGCATGATTGAGATCCGTATAATTGATGGTTTAGTGATGCAGCAGATTGGACCGGTGATTCCCGGGTGTGTGTGGGATGTTTCAACCCTCATGAAGGGGTGGCCCTATAGGTAGCCCCCCACATACCCGGACGACTTCTTCACTTCAGCCTTCGATGTAGCTCCACATATTTGATGATATCGGCCTCAGCCACTTGCAACACCTTCTTGATTGTATATTTCAGTCAGATTTTCAGAGCCCTTTCCTATTTACAGGGGCGTCTGGGTTGTATTTGTATCTCATGTACTCAGATATTATTGTACAAGTCCTGGCTATTATCCCAGGCACAATATGTATGTGGGATTCATTATCATGTTATTTATCTGGCTCATGTTTATGCCAGCATATATTATAGTGGCCAGTCCCATGGTTTTCCGGATGCCTTATTTTTTGTATTATTGCCTCGGCGGGCATAGGTATGCCTTCCCCGTCGCCTATAGCAAGTACTGCCTTATAAAAGAGACTTGTCGCACCTGTAAGTCTCACCTCCTCAGGGTCTAGTCCTTTCAGCACTTTGGTATACCTTATACTTCTCTCTCTTTGACTTCCCCTTCGGTGTCTAGTGATTGAGTTCTTACAACGTACTTCAGTCATACGATTAGATCCTAATGCTCGCACACTAGGGGGCAATCTGTTACACCATTTTTTGGTCATCTAACCTATTATCATTAGATAGATCCAAGTACACCATGTAAGACCAATTTTACACTAAGTAAAATTGTTTTCACTATAAAAATAACTTAGTAAACCACCTTTATTAAGTTGTTTATGGTCTAAACAAGAAACCCCATGAGGAAATATTAAATAAATCTACATCTGTTTGATTTTCCTCAAGGAATAATTAATTAAATAGCAGTTTGATTAATATTCCTGGTTATATTTAACCCAAAACAAGGAAATTAATTAGATAAACCATTATTTATTTTATTATTTCCTAAATAATAGTTATTTAAACCTTATTTAAATAATATTCTTTGTTAAATATGACTAAATCACCCATAAATAATTAAATAAATCATTATGTATTTGATTATTACTCAACCACATCCTGAAAATGATAAATAAATCATTTATTTTTTATTATTTACAAATAAAGGGATTTAACCCAAGTCAAATCCCCTTTCCCTCCAAAAAATATAATAAAATATTCTATAAAAGTTGGATCTTGATTTGGTTAATAATATTTTAATTATGCACCAATATCTAGACTAACTCAATATTTTGTTATAAATAGAAGAATTTTTCCATTCATTTATCACCTTTTGTTGCCTAAAGATCACTCTGGATCTATACTTTTAGTCTAACTATTGATCCACCATCATAGTCATATTTTGCTACCATTTTTTGTCTGGGTTTTCCACACCATCAAGAGAGAGAGAAGTCTTAGATCTGAAGTGTTGATGACTTACAAGAACCCATCCTATTGAGGAGAATTGGTAACACCCTTCTGTGTTTTCTTCCCAGGTGCCCATAATACAAAATTCATTCAACATATTCTTGTCTTGTCTATTGGATGCATGGAGTAAATCTTGTTTTTTCTACCGTTTAATGTATTTTAATGCATTGATCTAGATTTTTGCAGCATTTATCTTGATCACCTAACTGTAGATTTGAAAATATTGGCAGTCATCTTTGTTGTTAGGGCTATTTGTTATGCACAACTAAAGTGGTTTTTTTTCGTACACTTGGAATTAAGATTCATACTAACACATTTTACCTCCAGACCACTCCTGCGTAGTAGGTCCATCCTTCCATTCCCAAAAATATTCCAGCTTCCATGCGAAGCCACCAAGAAAGTGGTCGAAAAGTTGACATCTGTCAGCGGAAGGCCGTGGCCCAACAAGCAAAAAATACCCCTGCTGCTCTGCCTAGCCAGAGTCTTGCGGCATCAAGGGAAACCCCAAGAGGAGTCCAACAGGGTTAAGACCGCCACCGCAAGCCTCAGGCAGTAAAAGTGCCCAATGTTAAGTCCCCCTCTCTGCACCAACAGGGTCAGGAGGCCTGGATTCCAAATGAAAACCTCAAAAGTGGGAGCCCGTCTATCTGAAACAGGGGCCAACAACTCCTTATGCTTGTGAGGGTTAGGCTCATCGGTCAGTTCCAGGGGACTTCGACAACAGAGAGCCGAAGATTGTTTAATGTTTAAGAGCATTTCGTCATAAACAATCCAAACCTCCCACCGCTTGCATCTCCTCCTGGCAAGCACCACAACCTTCTTCGTCGGTGCTTCACTAGTTTTCGCAAGACCTAAGAGCGTCATTTTTCAGTTGTTAATTACTTAATCAAATGTTATTAGTAATTAAATTATATATTTTTTAAACTATCAGACACTTACAATTTTAAAGTTTGCATATGATTATTGATACTTACATAAATTTTAAAATTTCCAGCTTTAAGGCTCTATCAAGCTCCTAACCCAAGGTTACATAGGAGCTTGATCAAGGGCTTGTTTACTCGATCAAGCTCCTAACCCAAGGTTACATAGGAGCTTGATCAAGGGCTTGTTTACTCGATCAAGCTATTTTTCTCGATCGAGCACTAACAAATTGCACGATCAAGCACTTACAAATTGCTCGATCGAGCATCCTTTTTTCACCAAAACGCGCCCTCATTTCGCCAAAAAGTATAACCAAGCTTCATGCTATAACCCGTAACGCCTACCCATTTTCTCCGTACTGAGTTATAGTGTGCCTCTTGATGCAATCATTATAAATAAAATATTTAAACTAGAAATACATAATGTATTTTAACTATATTTAATCAAACAAACTATACTAATATCTATACAATTACGAAATACATTAAATTCGAATATTGTATAATGACGGGTTAGTGAAGATATTATACTAATTGGATATATATATATATATATATATATATATATATAATCTTTTAGCATTTAAATCATAAAATATATTGAAATCGTACTTCATTATATTATGATGGGACTTAATAAAGGACTTTGGCTAAACAATAATTGACAGTTACTTACAATAATGATGGCATACGTATTATTATAGATAATTCATGTAGAATGTTTTTCTTTGGCCAACTATTATGATGTGATGAATGAATTCAACATCAATGTGTTGATATTGTTTGGATGTTTTTTAAATTGTTGTAGATATTCTATTGGATAGTTTATCACAAGAGATATGAGAAAAATAAATTGAAATATATACTATGAAAGTTGATTCCATTAGATCACTGATTTATTAATTATTGATTTATTGTTTATGCATGAAATAGATAACATGCGAAAAATAGAGAATAACAAAGTATAATCACACATTAATCATATTGAACACAAATATATGCTTTGGGGAACTATTATAGGAGAAAGGCAAGTTAAAAGGTGAAGTTATTTTTCTCTCTTTTGTTTGGAATGGAAATAATGCAAGTATAGAGGAGAAGACACTCTCTATGGGGTCACTTGCGGGTTGTGGCCTAATAGGTTAGTATAAAAAACTAAACCCATCTATTATGCTCTCTCATCCCTACTTCTCGTTGTTTTTCTTTGCTATGGAATAAGATACAATTGAATAGAATGGAACCCCTTCTCCTCCTAATTGTCAAGTTTTAACATAGCTTGATTGCACCAAGAGGCGCAATCTACAGCCCAGTATGGCCCTGATGTCGGGTATGTCACGTTCTCAAAAAAATAATAAATTTTACTTTTTCTACCAAAGCATTAACCTAATCTTGAATTTTACATAACTTGAATATTTAGATTATATATAACTTTTTTAACTTATTACTGGTCCGAGATTAACTATTAAAATACAACTATGATTATTTATATAATTTGAATGGATAGTAAATTATATACATGAATTTGAATGGATCATAAATTTACCTTTAACAAAAAAAATTACCACATTGAATTTCCAAATTAAGTAAAATTTTATACATCTTTGCTCTTTACTAAATCCAATACCATTTTCTAAATCAAAGGAAAGGAGTTAATTCAACACAAACAATCAAAATCCAAAATCTTTTAATATTTCTTTTAATTAAATATTTATAAAATGAATCTTTAAAAAGAAAACCCATATTCTATGGATAAATTAAAATATTTAAAGACATAAATATTTCCCCATCAAAGTTCCAATATTTTAAAATTTAAATAAATATAAGTATAAATAAACATGAGGTATGGTAAATAAATAAAACCTATTTTTATACTTACTCCAGAGCTATGGTAAATAAATAAAAATATATATAAACTAGATGTATGGTAAATAAATAAAAATAATTATTATATTTACTCCATAAACTTTTTTATATTTAAAAAAACTTAAAAAGGAAGTTTTATTTAGATGAAGCCTATGGGATGAATACCATGGGACAAATTAATATTGATACCATGGGCCAAATACCATATTTATAAAATAAGTATGGTAAAAAAATAAATATAAAAGAGGTATAAAGAGGTATGATAAATAAATAAATATAAAATAGGTATAAAGAGGTATGGTAAATAAATAAATATAAAAGAGGTATAAAGAGGTAAGGTAAATAAATAACAATATATCAAATAGGATTATAAATAAAAATTTAATTATATAACAAGCCTATGGGCCAAATACCATAGTAAATAAAAGAGGTATGGTAAATAAATAAAAATATAAATAAATCAGAGGTATGGTAAGTAAATAAAACCTCTTTTCATATTTACTCCATAATGTGCTTTATATTTACGAATATTTATGTTCATTAGTTTACATAACTAAGAAGAAATAGAGAGAGAGAGAGAGAGAAGTGGAGAGAGAGAGAGAGAGTGATAAGGGAGAGATGGAGAGAGAGTGTGTATGTTTAGGGGTGAGATAAAGAGACAAAGTAAGATGTATGGAAAGAAGGGGGGAGAGAAGAAGAGAGAAGGAGAGAGGGAGGGATATAGTAATGTAGTTGGAGAGAGAGAGGGGCGGAAAGAGAGAGAGAGAAAAAAAGGGAGATGGGGGAAGATAGAGGATTATAGAGAGGGAGAGAGAGAGATGGGGGAAGAGAGAGGATTGGAGGGAAAAGAGAGAGGGAGGTAGGAGAGAAAGGGAGAGAGAGGAAGGATGAGAGAGAGGAGGAGGGTGATGGGGGAAGAGAGAGAGAGAGAGAGAGATCAAGGAAGAGAGAGGGAGTTAGGAGAGAGAGAGAGAGATCAAGGAAGAGAGAGGGAGTTAGGAGAGAGAGAGAGAGAGGAAGGATGAGAGAGAGGACTTGAGAGAGAGGAGGAGAGAGGGATCAATTGAGAGATGGAGTTGGAGGGGGAGAGATGTAGGAAATAAGAAGTATAGATAGTGAGAAGTGGAGAGAGAGAATGAGTGACAAGGGAGAGCCAGAGAGAGAGTGTGTATGTTTGGGGCTGAGATAAAGAGACAAATAAGGAGAGATGGAGATAAGGGGGGAGAAGGAGATATAAGGAGAGAGGGAGGAATATAGTAACATAGTTGGTGGGTGAAGAGAGAGAGAGAGAGGGAGAGAGAGATGGGGGAGAAAGGGAAAGAGAGGAAGGAAGAGAGAGGATGCGAGAGATTGGAGAGAGGGAGGGAAAGAGAGATGGACTAGGAGGGGGAGGGAGAGGGAGGTAAGAAGAAAGACATAGAGAGAGAAAGGTGGAGAGAGAGAGAAAGAGTGAGTGATAAGGAATATGGAGAGAGAGGGAGAGAGGAAAAAAGGAGGAAAGAGAGATATTAGTAGGGGAGAGGGAGAGAAGGGGAAGATAGAGATATAGATGGAAGGTGAAGAGAGGGAAGAAGAGAGAGATGGGGAGAGGAGGGGATTGAAAAAGAGGTTCATATATATGGAGTGCGAGAGTGTGTGTTTTAGGGGGGTGAGATAGAGAGACAGAAAAGAAGAGATGGAGGGGGATATAGATATGGATGGAGGGTGGAGAGAGGGAAGAATATTTCTCACACTAGATGCATTGATATAAGTGGAGATGGTGATTTACAATCCTGTTTAATTATTTGCAATATATGCATCAATTTTAGTGTAGATATTTATTTCTAATGATATTTGATTACTTGCACTAGATGCATTGATTTCAGTGTAGGTGGTGATTTCTAATACAATTTGATTGCTTGCACTAAATTTGTTGATTTCAATTTAGATGTCGATTTATAATTATATTTGATTACTTGAACTAAATGAATTGATTTCAATGTAGATTATTTCTAATCCTATTTGATTGTTTGCACTAAATGCATTGATTTCAGTGTAGATGGCGATTTCTAATCATATTTGATTTCTTTGAGTAAATGCATTGATTTAAGTGTAGATGTTTGTTTCTAGAGAGAGAGAGAGCGAGTGATAAGGAAGATGGAGAGAGAGGGAGAGAGAACAAAAGGAGGAAAGAGAGATGTTAGCAGGGGAGAGGAAGAGAAGGGGAAGATAGAGATATAGATGGAAGGTGAAGAGAGGGAAGCAGAGAGAGATGGGGAGAGGGGATGATTGACAAAGAGATTGATATATATGGAGTGCGAGAGTGCGCATGTTTAGGGGGGTGAGATAGAGAGACAAAAAATAATAGATGGAGGGGGATATAGATATGGATGGAGGGTGCAGAGAGGGAGGAATATTTTTCACACAAGATGGATTGATATAAGTGGAGATGGTGATTTCTAATCCTATTTGATTATTTGCACTAGATGCATCGATTTTAGTGTAGATATTTATTTCTAAATATATTTGATTAGTTGCACTATATGCATTGATTTCAGTGTAGCTGGCGATTTCTATTACAATTTGATTGCTTGCATTGAATGTGTTGATTTCAATTTAGATGTCGATTTATAATTATATTTGATTACTTGCACTAGATGAATTGATTTCAATGTAGATGATTTCTAATCCTATTTGATTGTTTGCACTAAATGCATTGATTTCAGTGTAGATGGCGATTTCTAATCCTATTTGATTTCTTCGAGTAAATGCATTGATTTCAGTGTGGATATTGGTTCCTAGAGAGAGAGAGAGTGAGTGATAAGGAAGATGGAGAGAGAGAGAGAGAGAGAGAGAGAGAAAGGACAAAAGGAGGAAAGAGAGATATTAGCGGGGGAGAGGGAGAGAAGGGGAAGAGAGGGAAGAAGAGAGAGATGGGGAGAGAGGGTGATCGACAAAGAGAATGATATATGTGGAGTGCGAGAGCGTGTGTGTTTAGGGGGGTGAGATAGAGACAAAAAAAAAGAGATGGATGGGGATATAGATATGGATGGAGGGTGGAGAGAGGGAAGAATATTTCTTGCACTAGATGGATTGATTTAAGTGGAGATGATGATTTATAATCCTATTTGATTATTTTCACTAGATGCATCGATTTTAGTGTAGATATTTATTTCTATTGATATATGATTACTTGCACTAGATGCATTGATTTCAGTGTAGGTGATGATTCCTAATACTATTTGATTGCTTGCACTAGATGTGTTGATTTCAATTTAGACGTCGATTTATAATTATATTTGATTGCTTGCACTAGATGCATTTATTTCAATGTAGATTATTCCTAATACTATTTGATTGTTTGCGCTAAATGCATTGATTTCAGTGTAGATGGCGATTTCTAATCCTATTTGATTGCTTTGAGTAAATGCATTGATTTCAGTGTAGATGTTGGTTTCTAATCTTATTTGATTGATTACATTAGGTGCATTGATTTCAATGTAGAAGTTATTTTCTAATCTTATTTGATTGCTTGCATTAAATGCATTGATTTCAATGTATATGTTGATTTATGATTTGACGTAATTGGATATATGACAGTACATTAATTTTAAAGTGATTGGATTAACAATATGCATTGATTTTAGTATAAGCACAAAAAGTTATTGACAATGTACATTGATTTTTGTGTTATAGTAATTTAACCTATTAATATTGGAGAGCAAGAGAGACAAGGTATCATGTTTACTACAACAGCTCGAGCTAAAGATTTAAATGGTTTACGATTTAAATTTTCTTTTTCATATAATCGATATGAAAAGATAACCAAACTAACAAGGGTTGCAATAAGAATGGTAGAAGAAAATAGTTTAAGATTAATCACAATGAAGACTATTTGTAACATGAGTACATTCTTATTATTCACATTTTCTAGCCTTCAACACTATTATTGTCACTTTGCGTTCAAAAAAAAATTTCATCATTTTTCATCATTATAGTTATTAACAATATTTATCATCTCAACAAACTGAGGTAACTAAGAAAATTTAAAATTAAAATGACCAAGTTAATCTTAGAAATATTTAGCATATTTAAAATGATTATATTAATATTTGATATATTTACAGATTATTAATAAAATTAATCTTATCTTCGATAGATTTTGCTTGGTAGCGCACAACTGAAACCAACCTAGATCCATCTTAACTCTGGATCTATCAAGTGCCGAGAGGGATCAAATCTCTCGAGGTGCAAACCCTTCCTCAAGTTTTGCACTCAAAAAAGAGGGTTGCACCTGAGATTTGATCCCTCTCGACGCTTGATAGATCAAGAGTTAAGATGAATCTATGCTGGTAGCCAACTAAAAGTCAAGTTTGACTCCTTCAACTCTCAACTAGAATTACAACTTTGACTCTTTTAAAATTTTATTCATAGTCCGGTAATTAATCTATAATTAATTTTTTTTGTGTTATAAATTTGTTGGTTGGTTAACTCAGATTTTAAGCTGGTTAACGCATTTAACCAGAGATAAATAGTCCAGGGAATTGGAGAAATACCGTTTCATATGGTCCGTCACTCGAATACAATAATTCGAAGAAAAACTAGGGCATGAGCAGTACAATTAAATTTGGGAAGATATTTGTGGCTGCTTACTCATGTTAAAAAACGGACACGCATCCAGGCAATCGCAGGCGAAGTCGCAAGCATACAAATCTGAATTTTGAGAACTCAAAGGAACTTTGAGATTCTCTTGTAAATGGATGCGAAAACTTGTGGGAAAAAAATTGGAGATCTTTTACGCAACACTCTTTAATGGAAATCTTTTCAATAAAAAATAAAAAATAAAATTAATTTCTCATCTTCTTGAAGTTTGATACACCATATGAAACTTCCACTGAATTGTTTTTTCTCTGTAGCGTCAGGCCAGTGGAACACAGCTTTGAGGCAATGGGTTTCAGAAGAGGATCGACTGTCAACAGAGATATCCCAGAAACACAAGACATATATGAATAATTTTAGTGAACCAACTCGTGGTTTTATATATTTTCATCCTAATATGAAAAATGACTGAATTAAACAGATATGAAGAAGTACACCAGACTTTTGAAAACATCATTCACAGGCCAAGTACACCATGTAAAAACACGTGTTTTGGCAGTTTCAGACCTTCAACTATGGAATGGGACGCATTTTTCTGTTGGCTACCAGTTAAATACTAGGAGTATTAATACCTGCACCATTAAAAATGAGTTTCAGGAGGGGAATCCTGACTATGAGAATCTAGTAGCATTGTGTATGAAGGGAAATGTAAAGGAAGCTGTTGATATTTTGCATGGAACCTGCACAAAGGCGGGCTTCAATACCTATGCTCTTCTTGTAAGAGAATGTGCCAACATGAGATCTATTGAACAGGCCAGGAGAGTGCATGAGCACATGAATATAAATGGATTCCAAGGCCATGTTTTCTTAGGGAACAACATGATTGATATGTATATTAAATGTGCGAGTCTGCAGGATGCATGCCAAGTGTTTGACAAAATGCCTCACAAAAGCACCGTGGCATGGAATGCAATGATCTCAGGATATACTCAGCATGACCATAATAAAGAAGCGTTAAAGTTGTTTTCACAAATGCTTTCAGAAGGGACGAATCTTCCTGACCTGTTTAGCTTTGCGAGTGCTCTCCGGGCATGTGCCGGGGTCAAGGCAATAGAAGAAGGGAAGCAAGTTCATGGGTGTTTCATAAAAGCAGGATTTGAGATTAATGTGTTTGTGGGCAGTGCTCTTGTTGACATGTATGCCAAATGCTGGTCCGTAGAGAATGCACGCGAGGTGTTTGACAAAATGTCAATACTAGATGTGGTTTTATGGACATCAATGATTGCAGGATATGTCCAGAATAACCAAGATGGAGAGGCCTTGAAACTCTTTAGAAAAATGCAGAGGACGGACATGAAACCAAACCAGTATACCTTTGCCAGTATATTAAGTGCATGTGCGTCAATAGCGACTCTGGAAGAAGGCCGGCAAACCCATGCAAATGTCATCAAGACGGGATATGAAGGTTATAACTCTGTGCTGTCTGGCCTTGTTAACATGTATGGAAAATGCAGGAACATAGAGAATGCACAGAAAGTATTTGAGAAAATGAGCGAGCATTGTGTAGTCTCCTGGACTGCTATGATCACAGGCTATGAACAAAATGATTACGGCGAGGAAGCCTTGAGGCTCTTTTGTCGAATGCAGCAGGCAGGCATAAAACCAAATCAGTTTAGCTTTGCCAGTGCTCTAGGGGCATGTGCTAGGTTAGCAGTTTTGGACCAGGGCAAGCAGGTCCATTCTTCAATTCTTAAAAATGGATATGAAAAAGATATTTTTGTGCAGACTTCCCTGGTTGTTTTGTATTCAAAATGCGGAATCATCGATGATGCACATATACTATTTGAGCAAACATCCAAACGAGATGTGGTTTCATGGAATTCAATGATAGTTGGTTATGCACAGAATGGTTTTTACAAGGAGACCGTCCAACTGTTTGAAGAAATGCAACAGTCTGGCATGAAGCCGAATGCTGTAACGTTTGTTGGCATCCTGTCTGCATGCAGTCATGCAGGCCTTTTAAATGAAGGGCGATACTTCTTTAACTCAATGATTCAAGATCATGGCATTGTACCTACTCTAGGTCACTATGCATGCATGGTTGACATTCTTGGGCGTGCTGGGTGCCTGTCTGAGGCTGAGGACATGATCCAAGGCATGCCATTTCAACCTGATTCTCTGATATGGCGGACCTTACTTGGTGCCTGTAGAATGTATGGCAATGTGGAGATTGGTAAACACTCCGCGGAACGTGTGCTTGAATTGGAGCCAGAAGATGATGCAACCTATGTTCTACTTTCAAACATATATGCTGCAGCTGGTAAGTGGGATGATGCTGAAAAGGTGAGAAACACAATGAAAGCCAAGAGAGTGAAAAAGGAGCCAGGACTCAGCTGGATTGAGGTTAAGAGCAAGGTGCATTCATTTGTTGCAGGAGACAAATCCCACCCACAAACGGAGGAGATTTATGCAAAGCTGAAGAGTTTGACTGCACAAATGAGGGAAGCAGAATATTTGCTGGACTAAAAAGTTACATATCGACATATTTGAGAAAGGGCAAAAAGTCGGCCTTTTTTAATTATTACAGTGAGGATCTGGCCACTGATTTTGGGCTTATCTGTAGCACGTACACCCCTAGGGGAACCAATTTATGTAATGAAGATAACTAGCGTGTGGTGACTGTCACTAAGTCAATCAACATGATCTCTAAGATTGTTGGGTTATTAATCCTTGTGGGAGATTATTCCCCATTCCATCAAGGTATATGAAGCAAATAACTGCAGGAAACATTTAGCTTTTGGCAGTCGGGAGGCATTTAGCAACTGGTGTTAAGAGTCAGGACCATGAAATAATTTAGTTGCTTTCATTGTGTAATATATATATATATATATAATTTTTTTTCCTGGGATGGAAACAAGAAGAAATGTTGATGAGTTACCACTGCGCTTTAGACATCTAACTTGAAGGGGCAATGAATGAGGAGGGGATGTTTTTGCTCGATAGAGAGACCCGTTACTGACAACATGAACATGGCACAACATTTTGATGGAGAACATGAACAAGAACGTAGCTTTGATTCAAGCTTGGCTGGACTGTTGATCGTCATATTACATGATATTTGATTCCCATGTAATGATGTAATTATTGCATACATGTTGATGGAGTATGCCATGCATATTCACAGGTTTCAAGAATGCAAATAAAGAATTGAATGAGACATGAACGGCTATGTTGGACTGCTATTTGCATGATGACGATGAGATCATTATCAGCGTAATTTATAATATATTCCATGGAAAATTGAGTGGTATAGTGCTACTGTTGAACAGTTTCGTTTCACATATGATTTTGGGTAAGCAAACCTTAAGATGATGCCTGGGGTTGTTCCATTCTGAAACTAATGTTACACTGATTCCTATGTATTGTATTACCCACTAATAAGGTGTATTGCCAGGTTACTGATGTTTCACTTCATTTCATATGAAAAAAAATCAACTTTAAGCTATGGTAATTTCGGGGCCTAAACAAAGTAGGGCAAGGTTATAGGTTTATGGATCTAATTCTACAAAAGATGAAGAAGTGGGGTAAAACAAGGGAACGCAGAAGGCAAAGTTTATGAAGAAACCAAAAGAGGACAAGAGACAGAAGAGCAGCCGAGAAAAACAAAGATGGAACACTGGAGAAGTAAGCCAGAGGAAGAAAGAAAATAGGTGAGCCCATGGGGGTCTCAACAATCATTGAGAAGGAAACCAAGAAACTCCATGGGAAAGGACAAGGAAGAAGAAAACAAGAGGAAGAGATGACTAAAAATTATAATCATTCTTCATGAAATCTTTAAGTGAAATATGGCTGATGCAAAATTTTAAAAAACACGATCTTGAATCATAGTTTGCTTTTTGTCTTTTTTTCAAACTAGGCTGAGCCTAGGCTAGGTCAGCCCCAATGTTGGCTGGAATAACGATTTGCCCACCAGTAGGATGCTATCACCGAGATTGTGTGAAGCTCAGTCGAACTTGGATGCCCCTTGAGATAGTTTAATTCCCCCAATGATGTCTCCCATACTCAACCCATCCCCATCCCCATGAGATTTGAACCTGGGACACGATGGATCTCCAATCATAGTTGTCATTGTCAAGACCATAAACAATCATATGCCTCATTCATCCAAGGTCCTATTATCACAATTTGAGATTCGAGATTAAAAGCTTCAGGAACTTGAATAGTTGTTTAAAGTTTTTCTTTAATAAGTTTTGAAAAGCCCTAACAATTATTTTGTTAGCGCTGGTTTAAAAACAAAATAAAGGGAATAACTAACAAATCAAACGACAACGATATGGTCCATATGCTAAAACGAAGGCGCTGGCAAATTAATGGTTAGCGCAGCCTATTAGCCAACGACAGTTGGCACTGACAAAGCAAACGTCAGCGACATGATTCAGTAATTGGTGCGGGGTACTGGGCTGACAGTTGATATGATCTTCTTCTAAGCTACAACATCTAGTAGTCATGAATTCATTACAGGTGAGCGACGAATTTGATGATTAAGGCATGAGACAAATATTTCGTTATCATTCCCGGACGAACAACCAACAAATCTGGTTCTTCACAACACATAAGGTCCATGCACTTCGTTTTCTTTCCAAATATCAGCGCCACCAATTTTGCATTATCTATAGATTTTGTGGCCTATTGTTAGCGATCATGGGGAAGTCGTTTGCAAAGAGGAAAGTTGGAAGGCCCTGAGATCCTTGAAGCCATCCCAAAAATCCAGGAACAATTTTGACAAGCAGGCTGGGAAGAATTCTGTTTCAAATGTGATGGTTATCATAATGGAGTGGCTCAAGCTTTTGTAGAGGGGTTCGATGGACAAAATGTTAGCATCGTTGACATTTCCTTCCCGGTTACAGAGGACACAATTTCGAAGGCTACAAGACTCCCGATCGATGGAGATCGATGGTTTAAAAACCGAACCTTGTAGGTATCGACATTCCATTTTTTCTTAAATATGAGCATAGAGATAAACCTTGGTGGTTAGATGTGCAGAGGTCATGGCTTAAAAAAGACTAGCACGTGACCCTGAATGTTATTCGAAGATATTTTACCTGCGAAGGGCGCTACCATAGAATGAGTATGTACCATTTTATGTTTCTTGCTCACATTTATGGGCAAGTGCATATGAATATGTTATATTTTTTGTTAATGAGTTTGAGAAAGATGTTTGCTAAGGTTCGAACTAGGCCAAAGTCACCTTCCCACTCTATTTTTCATAAATCCTTGATTAAAGTGTTGGATGTTGATCATTTCAAGAAGATAAATCGAACATGGGAACATTTTTTTGTTTTAGGGAGGGTTTGGAGAGTCGGTATCCCCCAAGCCTAAAACCAGTGGTAAGAAAACAAAACCAAAGAGGTTTGCTCAGAACCCTGGTATCCCAAGAACCTCTTCAGTACAAACCAAAAGCAAAAAGAAGATCTCTGCGATTCTATTTCCTGAGACTGCAGAGAAACAATCTAGTGGAACAGGGGAGGGTCAGTCTGGAACAGGGGAGAGGGAGCTCTCTCTAGCTGAAATTTATGGGGTCAGAAAACCACATACCAGGCCCATAAACAAGCTCAGACTAAAATTTAAACTGAAAGAAAATTCTGCTCTAGCAAATCAGGTCATTGACCTAGATGACACCCCCCACAAATATTTACTGATAAACAAGGAGAAACCTACAAATTCTAAGAAGAAAAAACATCAAAGGAAGTAGGACCCCAAGGCTAGAAAGACTAAAAGGGTGAAAACAAATCAAACTGGTGAGGTAGATCTTTTACTGAGGGCAACAGAGTAGCTCAAGTGAGATTTTATGAGTCACGTTGCCAATTAATTTGCCAATGTTCATTTTGATAGTTTTACACAAAGCACTGACAATTATTTTTTCAGCGCCAATTTTGTTTTGTTTTGGTAGCGCTCTGTGGAATTGCCTCCTGATATATATTGCCATTTATTTTGTCAGCAACCAGAAAAGGCTATTTTTGAGGAAACGATAAAGAGTTTTGGAGAAGATAAGATTTATGAAGGATGGATTAACACTCCAAGTGACAATTTTATGTTCCACGCAACAATATGATATGCTTTCGCTATTTTGACAAAGGTAGAGAAAATTTTGTGGGATAAAACATAGGAGCTCTAGATTTCACTGCAAGATATCAACAACATGGATTTTGTCTTCTACATCAACCATATTTTCAGCTACAACTCAACTTTAAGTTTCAACGACTTATCTTTTTGTTTATAATTAAACAAAACAAGTTACATTTAAAAAATTTGTATACAATGTATTTGATTCCTGTTAGACATTTACGTAGATATTTCAGACTTTGTAATTAAAGTTTTCTAATAATATGGTCACAATTGTGATTTTTTTATAAAGTTAATTGTGAAGAAGAACCAAGGGTTGGAATTTTTTTGAAAAACACAGACCTTGTGTAGACTTTTGATATTAATATATTTTGCTATAACCAATGTTACAAGTGCAATTTCCAGAGGTTCATGAGTGAATGGTTTCCTGCCCGTCTTTCTACTGCGCTTATTTTCTCCTTAGTCAAGACTTTGATCATTAAACCTTCAATATTTGAATAAATATATATGAATTGGAATTCTAGCTGAATCCCCAAATTCATGTTATTCAAAATACCTATGTGTTTTAAAACATAGATATCATTTGTAGAAATCATATTACTTTGTTTTTGGTATTTATTTTCTACATGCTTCTACCATACCTTGATGATAATTTGTCTAAGAAACCATAATCTATCTTGCCTTTGTTAGAGTTGTTCATATAACTTGTTGCTAACAAACATCATTTTTTGTCAAAGACTCCATGCCCAATGATCCCTTTTCTTTAGTTTCCAAACCAAAATCATTTGATACAAACTAAAATATGGCCAACCAGCATATTAGTGACCTGCTACTAAAGTGACCTTGAGTGGTAGAGTTAAGGAGAAATTCCTCTCCAGATTGAAGGGCCAAGTTTCAATCCCAAAGCGATTTAAAGGTTTCCTCAGTGAGTTTCCTTCCACAATAAAGGAAAACTTCTGAGTGATAACAATTCCTATGACCTTATCAGAGAATTCATAAAACTAAATAATGCTTGAAATATGGTGCCAATATAGAGTGATAGCCAAATTTCAAAATATACTTGTTTGCCTTTTATAGAAAATTTATAAAAGTAAATAATGCCTCAATATGGTGTCTTATTCGAGTGATAATGTTAGGGTCTCTCCCTAACTTTCATAGTCAAGGTAGTAGATTGTTACATAATGCATGATTAAATTCTATAATCAATAATATAAAGTGGTCTTATTAAAGATGGTGCATTATGTAGTTGATGAACTTTCATTAATGAAGACTTGCCAAGGGATTGAGATTTGGTTTAAACATGCATTATTTATAACAATAGAACTATGTAATTGGGTACCAAGTGATTAATCTTATATTTTGGCTTTGTTCAATTAGACACTACACCATTGAAGGAATACGTAGATATTGCTTCTTATTTAGAATTTCGATAAAAAATTGTTCATTGTTTTAGCTTATTTAATTTGGAACTATATTATTTGCTTTTTGTATTTAAATTTTTGTCAATTTTTATCTATGTTGTTTGTTTGATTAATCTAGGTATACCAAAGTGATATTGGAGCACTTTCTTGTTGTAGCACATGCACAATTTTTAAATAATATTTTTAGGCTAAAGACGTGTTGATATCTTTTAACATGATTGTGTTATTCAGCTATGCATGGGAAGCATACATGTAGGGAATAAAAGTGGGGTCACTTGGGTGGATGCTTTGCACACCTTTGTTGGAACCAAGCGAGTAGTATGACATTAGATAGGGTCCACATATGAATATGATATTTTATATATCTTTAGGTATATTAGAGGTCCTCTAGTTGCACCTAAAACCATTCTTATTTAAACCTATTCATCGTTTGTTAATATAGTACACCGAGCATAGCACTCGAGGAGTTCACTCTCATTTACCATGGAATTAGCTAATATTATCAAGGGTATGGTTTATCTTTCATAATCTTGTGAAAAAAACAACCAAATACTACTGTTGGAAACCCTTGTATATATTGTGTAGCTATAAAATCCAACACTCCTTTGCTCTTATGACCCTGCAAACCCTAGCCTTTGTAGCATGGACAACAAAATTCCTACATAACTTTCAATACAAGGAATTTGAGAATTCAATGAATACACTAAGACTCAAGCAAGAGTAATAGAAATGGGAAAAATTCCCCCCTATCAACCCATCCCATTATGAGAGATGAGTGACTTGTCTCAAAAGACTCCTCTCACAACATTGATTGCATTGATAAATCTCTTGGCTAATGCTCCAGGTGGACCATATGGGACTACACTAGACCAAATCCTTATTGGTGGCCTATATTAACATCGTCTAACAAAACTAATTGTGTTGGTCTACTTCTTTAGTAACCCTTCAATGGGTCCCTATGGTCCCATGACTTGCACTAGAAACATGCCCACCGTGGAATACAACATGAATGAACTAATGTTGGTGATCAAGTTCTTCACATAGTGAGTGGATTGAACCTACTAGGTTCAATCCAAGTTGAGAACCACATGACTAGTGTGAATGGGAAACTCTCACTTTGTTTTGATACATTTTATAAGCTAGAGGGTAAGCATGATGGTGGTCAATGTTCCATAGGTACAAGCTCTCATAATTGCAATCATTTTCCCAACCACTCATCGAATATGTTGCATTGATTACCTAAAGTTATTATGCATAAATTTGATAAATGCAATCCAATAGAGTGGGTTAACCAAATAGAGCATTATTTTACATCCATGTTATAGAGGATGTGTTGATTTTTCCTCGGCACTTCAAAATCAAGTCTATGCCTAAATGCGACAACACCAAGCAATTTGTACAATGGAAAATGTACAACAGTGAATCAATGAAGTACACAATATTTTTCTACAACCCAAAACTTGTTATATTACAAATTTAATGCAACAAACATATAGCTCTCATACTAAGGATCATGGCCCTTACAATTAGCCTTGAGACAAGGAAAACTAGGGCTTGAGATCAACAACTTATGACACTCAATTTACCATTGAACAAGACACACTTGAATTACTTGTTGAAGGAACATTCACACCAACCCTTTCAATCCATGTACCTTGAACACCTAGAAGGTCCTTTGCCACCTCTACTACTGCTCACAAGTACTTTTACTGCTCTAGAATTTCTTGTATCTTCATCTCACCAAATTGACTCATATCAATGGCACTGCTCCTCCAATGTCACTGAACTTAGGCTGGCCTCTAATAATGTCTAGTTTCTCATTAGATCATTGTTCACACGGTTTTATTCAAACTACCTTTTTACAACCCTCTTATTGCTCCAAAATGTCTGATCACAAGCTTCAAGGACAACCCTTCCAACTATCTTCTTGCTACTCCAAGATAACAATACTTAGGGCACACTTGGCAGCCCTCACAATTATGACTCAACACCTCATGAGTGATAGTACTTAGGGCATATCAACACAACCCACTCACAACCCCACACAACTAAATATGACTGATCTAGAGCACAAACCACTTCCAAAACCCTTATGGTCAAATGTGCAACTCTCATCATCTTAACGTCTATCTCCAACGATTCTGCACTGTCACAAGCCCAACTCCTCTATCCTCCTTGTTTGCAGCTCCTATTCACACTTAGAGACAATCAAACCACACTATAAAACCTCCATCACACTTCACTGAGGCCTAACAACCCTCACACATTCACAAAACGGAGGTTGGTAGGGTCTCAACCCTCTTTCTCATACACAAAACTTGAGCGAATTATAAACAAAACCTTGGGACAAAGTTTTAAGAGTATGCAAACTAGGAAAAAGCCCTAACTAGGGCACAAACTTTCATCACAAAGGAGTGTCCTCCTCTTGTACAAACAAGCCTTCATAATGGCACAAAATGTTCAAACTTCAACTCATCCTCGTACTTGAGTTACTCAACCTTCATCCAAGCACATAATAGACCATCCAAACTCCAATTTGTCCCTCCTCAAGGATTTGTGGCTCACTGAGGTACTCACACTCTTCTTGGACAAAAATGACATGAGAGAAGGTGCTCCTTGATGGATGCAAAACGAAATCACTTTTATCCCTTCCTATAGTGATCTTTGGTGGTGTCGTTTCTGAATAAGGCTCACATCACTTTAACCAAGCCACCCTAAGAAATCTTGCTTAAACACTAATTACTTAAGGAATAAAATTCATTTTGTTTGACCTTTGCCTTCACCATTTAAGCCCTAGGTTCCCCTTAGCCCTTCAAGTGTGCCCCTCATGCTTTCAATGATTAAACTATCAATTTTCACCTTGGTATTGTGTCCACAACTTTGGGTACAAAGCCCACCACTTGGGTACATTTCCCACAAACTTCAATTTTTGGGTCAACTCCTCACAAAACCAGTACCCCATGGGTTGTGGGAGTACCTTCCAAGCTACATATTTCAACACTCCCTCTTAGAGAGGGAGGTACTTCCACTGCTCGGAAGTATCTCATCATCGTTAGTGACACTAGCCAAATATTTTGTGTTCACCACTGCAACATACCTATAGAATGAAGCACACTATTCTCGGTAGTATCCCTGCCACTCGAAGATTTCCACTTCTTCTCCTTAAATGCTTTCAGGCCATTCCACAATTCCTTGTTTCCAACATAATTCTCCTTACTCCCCACTAACCATGCACTCTTCTTGGGTTGTGGATTCTCTCTCTAAACTTGCAAACTCTCACTTGAACTTGAATCCCTCTGAGTCTCATGAACCTGCTTCTTCCATTGATCTATAGGCTTGCTCGTTAGCCATTATAGACCATGCTCCCTAACTCCAATGATAGCTCCAATAAAGTTACAGCCTCTAGGCCCAAGTTTCACTTTCCCATCTCGGAAAATCACCGCAAACCATTTTTCCTTGATCACTGAGATAGACAACATGTTGTATCTAAGCTTTGGTACCCACAATACATCTTGAACTTGTAACAAACCACCTGAATCCATCCTAAATGGCACGACACCTACACCCCTGATAACTTTCTGGATCTTGTTTCCAACCTTCGTGTGAAACTTCAAGTCCCATTCAACTAGAGTATAAAAAACTTCATGTGAAGTTGTCATATGCTTTGACACTCCACTATCCACATACCATGCATTCTCGTTGATGACACCCTCAGTGAAATGAGAAACTAGAGAAAATTCCTCCTCGAAACTTCTTGAAAAGTCATCCAGCTCATCTGAATATGTAGCAACGCCAACTACCTCCTTCCCTTTTCACTTCTCATTTACTCCCTTCTTGCGTGAAAAATTGCTCGTAGAATGAACATATTTTCCACATGTATAACACTTCAACTTGTTCAAGTTTTCCTTTGCCTTGCCCTATATCTTCCCTGCAAGAACCACATCATCATCATAAGTCTTCTTCTTCTTGTGAAGGTCCTTGTCTCACAGTTCTTCCTAGATGAAGTAATCCCATAACTTGTTCCAATATGGAAGCTTATCATGAGCGACAACCCCTTTGATAAATGTCATACATTCCTTGGAGAATCCCTTCAAAGCAGTCCTCACTAGCTCATAATCTAGAACATTATCCCCTATGGTAGCAAGCTCATCATGAACTTGAGTATGTATTGTAAGATACAAAGCCACACCTTCACCATCCAACATCTTGGTGTTCTTAAAATTCTCTCTTAATACCAAAAACTAGTTCTCGTTGTTATTTTGGAACAAATCTTGAAGAGATTTCCACATCTCATGGGAACTTTTCTTCCTGGTCAGATGAAGTATCAAGTGATGTTTGACAAAATCTAGGATGATGAGCTTCGCCTTCACATCCAACTACTCATAAACTTCCAACGCCTCAGGGTCAGTCGGTATCTTTATCTCCTTGTCGACAAACTCCCAAGTCTTGTTCACCAACAAGACCAACTTGATCCTTTCCTTACATGAACTATAGTTGCAAAAGCCATCCATTCTATCGTTTTACCTCATACTCATGACAACTTCACCATGCTACTAGTCCTTCAACAAAAAGGAAACCAAATTCCTCTTGAGTTGTACGTTGTGCACACTCTAATTCAACTATCCCTTCAAAGTAGCTTTGATACCATGTTGAATTTTCCTTAGCACTTCAAAATTAATTCTATGTCTAAAACACAATCAGAAACACACTAAAATTCCACAACACTAAGAACTTTGCACAACGAAAAATGTACAACAGTGAATAAATGAATTACACAAGATTTTTCCACAACCCAAAATTGTTATATTACAACTTTAATACAACAAACATAGGGCTCCTATACCAGGGGTCATGGCCCTTACAATTAGCCTTGATACAAGGAAAACTAGGGTTTGATATCAACAACTTATGACACTCAATCTACCCTTGAAAAAGGTACACTTGAATTAATTGCTGAATGAACATTCACACCAACCCTTTTATTCCACGTACCTTGAACACTTGAAGGTCCTTTTCCACCTCTACTATTGCTCACAGGTACTTATGCTGCTCCAAAATTTCTTGTATTTTCAGCTCACCAAACTGCTTCATATCAATGGCAATGATCCTCCAATGTCACTAAACTTAGGTTTCCCTGTAACAATGTCTATATTCTCCTTATATTAGTGTTCATAGGGTATTCTTCAAGCTGCATTCTTACAGACCTCTTGCTGCTCCAAAATTTTTGTTCATATGCTTCAAGGATAGCTCTTCCAACTGTATTCTTTCTTCTCCAAGAAAACAATATTTAGGGCACACTTGGCATCCCTCACAACTATGAATAAACACCTCATGAGTGATAGTACTTAGGGAATCTCAAAACATCCCACTCACAACCCCTTTACACCACTAAATATGACTGATCTAGGGCACAAAAACTTGTTGTCCAAAACCCTTATGGACAAAACTGCAAAACCCATCAAATTAACATCTATCTCCAATGATTTTGCACTATCACAAACCCATCTCCTTTATCCTCCTTGTTCGTAGCTCCTATTCACACTTAAAGACAATCAACCCACACTACAAAACCTCCAACACACTTCACTAAGGCCTAATGGCCCTCACATAGTAAAAAAATAAAGATTTGTAGGGTCTCTTCCTTCCTTTTCATACACAGAACTTGAGCGAATTATAAACAAAAACTTGGGACAAAGTTTTACAAGTATGTGAGCTATGAAAGAGCCCTAACTAGGACACAAAATTTCACCATAGAGCAGTGTCCTCCTACTACAAAAATATATCTTCATAAGGGCACACAAAGTTCAAACTTCAACTCTTCCTCATCTGACCTACTCGACCTTCATCCAAGCATAAAATAGACCACACAAACTCCAATTCATCCCTCCTCAAGGATCCACGGCTCAATGAGGTACTCACACTCTTATTGGACATAAACCACATGAGAGAAGATGCTCCTTGATGGATGTCAAATGAACTCACATCTATTCCTTCTTATAGTGTTCTTTGGTGGTGTCATTTCTCACCAAGGGTCACATCACTTAACCAAGCCAACCTAAGCAATCTTGCTTAAACACAAATTACTTAAGGAATACAATTCATTTAGTTTGACCCTTTCCTTCACCATTGAAGCCCTAGGTGCCCCTTAGCTCTTCAAGGGTGCCCCTCTTGCTTTCAATATTTAAACTTTCAATTTTCACCATGGTCTTGTTCCCAAAACTTTAGGTACAAATCCCACCACTTGGGTACATTTCCCATAAAATTCATTTTGTCCGTCAACTCCTCATAAACCCAGTACCCCCAAGGTTGTGTGAGTACCTCCCAAGCTACATATTTCAACAAGATGATCTGTTGAAACTTAGAATAGGAGTTATATATATATATATATATATATATATATATATATTTGGAGTGTTGGATGTTATCACCCAAAAGTTGATCACTTAGACCAAAAATTCTCATGACTTTATTATCTTTTATTTTCGCTTTATTTATTTATTTTTTTGGATAATTTCAAGAGCAAAAAGTCATAAAATGGTCTTATGACTTTAATAAAGTGAAAATAACCTATGGAAAGTGGTTCCTTGAGTCATTTTAGTGAGCTGAGGGTTTAAAAATGGGTTTAGAGACATGGAAATCATACTATAGAGGTGTATTTTGGAAAGCCTAGCATTTTGGTCTTAGTGATTAAATTTTGGGTGATAACATTGGTAGTGGTGGCAATGGCATAAGAAGGCAACCCCCAGATACCTTTGTTGGAAGTAGTTTGTGAAAGCCCATTTTGCTCACTTTGAAAATGATACTAATTTTGTGGGATAAAAAATAGCATGCCATTGTAGGAAGTGGTTTTTCAAAGCCCAATTTACTCACTTTTAAAATGATGCTAATTTTGTGGGCTAAACAATCTCATACCTTTCCTTGATGTGCTAACCACTAAAAAGGAAGATGGGATGTTAGCACATCAATATTTTAGAAATAAAAATGATACCGAGAGTTACCTCCATGTTGATTCCCACCATCATCTTGCCCAAAATTTTGGTATATTTAATGCACTAGTCATAAGAGCTAATAAAATTTCGATAATGATCACCTTAAGGAAGAGAAAGAAAAACCCCCAACTACAATAGGAATACAGTATTCAGGAGCATATGATAAAATGACATAAGCATCGAGAGGGCTATGAAAAGAGTTGAATGAAGACATCACTCCTAGGGATCTTCAGCATCCAATAGAAATACCTACCTACCTTACATCCATGGAGTAAATGACAAAATTGAGAGAGCCAGTGAGGGAAAAAAATAACAACCTCATTCAAACTTGTTGGAACTATCAAATAGAAGAATGAGCTCAGTCAAAGGAAATATTAACCAATGCCATCTCCAATGGTAAATGCTATATATATATATATAAAATGATGATCCTTACAAAATATATCAAAAGAAAACAAAGCTGCTATTGATAATGAATGATTGCACACCTCAACACTTGCAAAACACTCCATTAAAACCGAACACCATGTTTTCTTAGAGAAAACCAAAATCATTGCAAAAGAAGACCAATATCATAGAGGATGACTAAGGGAGGCTCTTGGGATAATTAAACATCTCAATAATTTGAACAGGGATGATGGAATTGCGATTAGTAGTAACTCGCTCCATTTGATTAGTAACTAGCTCTTTTTCTGCTCTTTTCCCTCATCTTTGGTTCTTCTTTGTTAAGCCCTATATAAGCCCCATGTTAACCATAAAACCCCTTATTAAGCCATATATATTTAGTGATTACATTTCTATTGTTATGTTATTATGTAGGTTAAACCTTTCATGGTCCCATTTTATTATAATTGTACCCTTTGTCTCGTATATATATACTAAGGAGACCTAGTCTTAGGATAATCAAATCTTGTCTTGTAGATTGTATTCATTGAAAAAGGAGGTTTCACCCTCAACGATGATTGTAATTATTAGTTTCTTATCATTTTTAAGGTTGAATGTCCATAACATTTGGTATCCAAGCTTATGATCCTAGGGTTTTGCTACTTCAAATGAATCAACTTGGCATTTTCTCTCTATATATATTTTTTTAATGCTTAAAATGGTGAAATTTGGAGCATATTGAGGAGAAATATTGGGGATTATTTGGTTAAAATTTCAAATATTGATTGGCCACACTTTCATATATATGCTCTGAGGAAGTTAGGATTCTTGAATGCTCTTAAAGTCAATTTCAAATAGGCCAGTTTGAAATTATTGCTACAATTTCTTTTTTGTTCAGGTATGTTTTAGATTGTGAAATTTTGAGGGGATAAAGGCAAGATCCCTAGGTACAATTTCAAACCTTTGTTTTCTATACTTATAAGACAACCCTTATGCAGTAAAAAAATCATTTGGAAGAATGATTTGTTGTGGTATCAAGACCGCTTATACTTATGTAATAATTATCAATTCAAATAGAAGGTCCTTTTCGAATTGCACACTTATTTGATAAGATGAGATTCATGGTTCTTGAAGATATACTATATGACCAAGATTTTTTTTTTTTAGTGAAGGTATTAAAGCAGATAGGCAAAATTTATTGGCTAAATGTTGGGTATGCAATTAAAATAAGGGACAAACAATCAAGATCCCAAGGCTCCTTCATCCATAATCCATACCAAACCAATGTTGGGAAGAAGTTTCAATCAATTTTATTATAGGTTTACGTAAATATGAAGGAAAGAATATGATTATGGTCGTGCTAGTTCCAATGAAAAAATATTCTCATTTTTTTTTATCTCTTTCTTATCCTTTTAAAGTAAGTACAATGACAAAGGAATTCATGAAAATAATCCAAAAGCTACATGGAATACTAAAGATTATTGTAAGTGATAAAGATCCAATTTCTTGTGGAAATTTTCGGATTGAAATATTCTATTGTTTTAGTATTCAATTGGTTCACAACTCATTTAATTACCATCATCAATCTAATGGGAAAACTGAGATTGTGAATATATGTTTGGAAGGTGTTAGTTTCATAATATGCATTCTTCAATCAGTGATCAAAATCACTCTTTTCATATTCATTTTAGGTGTCCCACTCAACATTTTGTTTTTATCATTCCATTAGGTCATGTAAAAAATCGATTCACTGATGGTAGCCCTAGTCATAAAGTCTCACTCTCCCTCACAAATTCTCATTTACTGGCCCACCTTCATGTCTTCCTGAGCATAAAAACACTTTTGAAAAGCTCATTTCACTATGTATTATTTCAATCAAAGTCAACCATTGAGTTAGGTCATTCAAGGTCCCATTAGGTCATTAGGTTTCATTATTCAAGGTCAAAAAATGCACCATTTCATCTCAATAAGGTCAGCAAAAGGTGAGAGAGTGACTCAATAATCATTTCATTATCATCTGCAGAGGATTATCAACATGTAAATATGATATTTTTGAAGTTGTAATTATGGTTTCAAGTATGATTTTCATACTCAAATGCAATTTTATTAAAAAACAGAGCTTTATTTTATTTCATTTTTTTATGTAATTTTATGCTTCCTATATGTAATAAGTTACTCTTCAAAAGTTTCCAACTCCAACTTCATATGCCAAACTTAAGACCACCAAATCAAAGTCAAAGAAAAAAGGATATTCAACATGCTTTCAAAAAAGTGAAAAGGAACATAGGAAAAGTGGGCTTTTGATCTAAATCAAAATTCACTCACGTATTAAAGAATCTTAGACATCAATTTTAAATTCATTTGCCTCATATTCTATCGAGAAAACACTTGAGGAGAGAGAATTTTCGATTTTCTTGGAAAAATTGGAGAAAAACTTAGCAGAGGGCGCATATTCTGAAGGTGTTGTGCACAGGCAGAAGGCACTGCGCACAACCTTAAGGCGCTACTCACAGCCTTAAGGCGCTAGTCCAAAATGCTTCAAAACTTGCCCAAATCAACTCTAGAGATATAGTATCGATCTCATTAGCCTCTAGAAAGTAAGTAAAGGTCAAAATCCATCATTTCTCTCCTCCTTCAAATTTTATAGGTTGGTGTTGTATAATTTGGTTGAAGAATTTGGTGTAAACTCACTCAAAACCCTAGTTTTACTCCCTAACACTCACAACTCCTAAGATCCATTTACCTTACAATCTCATACCCTTTCCACATTGAAAATACTCTTTCCCAAAACCTTTGTTATTACAATCCTGTCCCTAGGCTTTTAAATCCTAAGACCTTAAGCCCTAGGTGATCCTTTTACCTAGGCTCCCAATTCCCAATTCCCAATCCTAAAATTCCCTTTAATCCCCAATTCCCCATCCTAAAATTCCCTTTAATCCCCAATTCCCCATCCTAATTCCTATCACACTATCACTCCTTTTCCCTTCCCCCATTTCTCATATCCCTAATACTATCTCCCACAAATTTCCCTTTCCCCATTTTCCTATCCCAAAAAGTCACCTTCCACATTATCATATACTTTCCTAGGGTTTTGGACATAAAAACACCATGGCAACAGAAGAAGAGCATAATGGAATATACAATGAGGAAGAGGAAATAGAGGCTAGGAGGCAACATAAAGGGGGTAGGATAATTGACTTGAACCTACCAACACTAGGGAACTTTTGGCTTCTCCAATGACAGTAACATGTTTCAAATATGTTGATTGTTATGATTTTTGTGAACAAATTCAGAGGGTTCAAAACCATGACATGTTGACCAGGCTCTTCATATCCAACCTCCACAACAACCAAGTCACTTTAGCTAGAGTAACATTTACTGTCTTAACTGCCATAATTTCAGCTCCACTGGGATCTCGAAGGTTGGGGAGAAGTGGTTCAAAAAGAGTGATTTTGAGGAAAACTAATTTGAGCCCTTCCTGAAACCAAGGTATAAGAATAATAAAAAGAGGTTCTTTCCTTTTTCCCACCTCCAAGATAGATCTGCATTGATGATGAAGATAATCATGAAATACTTTTCATGCGAGGGTAGATTTTCAAGGATTTACACTTATCACATCTGCCTCTTGATGCATTTCACTAGGGTAAAGACGCTGAACATGCCCTACTACCTTTTTCGAAGCATAGATAAGATGGCATTCATTTTCCAGAAAATGGAATATGAACATCAAATGAAAATTATTTTCCATCATTCCTTAATTAAAATCATAGTCCTATATCATCTCAATCAACTAAACATTGCATGGGATACCTTCATAGCCCATGATATATTCAGAGACCCTCCTACTTAGCATGCACAAAATGTGGCTTCATCATCCCTGACATCCACTTCCATCCCTCCATCTCAGCCCATATCATCTTCATCCTCATCAGATCACACTCCTTCACCCATTTCACCCCCTTCATCTCCATTTCATACTGAGATTGGATCACCCAATAGGATTGAGGTCAATGAGCCTAAGAGGGCTATTATGGTTGAGGTTGAGCCATTGCCAAAAACCTACCAGAGAGGTCACATGCATGTGTTTTCTCCACATAGAGTGGAGGGGGCCATGCCTTCTACATCAACAAATCAAGTGGACAAAGGCAAAGAGAAGGTCATTGAGGCAGTCATTCATGATGAGGAGGACACTCATGAAACATAACAGGAATTTCAGCTTGTTGACCTAGATGAGGATGAAAATGAAAAAATCACTAATGCATCCATCAAATGAAAGGATGCCAAGATTAGTGAGCTCCAGACTAATCTTAACAAGGCCAAATATGTCATATAATTCCTTGAGGAGGGGAATGAGAAATTAAATACCAAATGGGTCATTGATGAGGTTAAGTATGTCATTGCTCAAAGGGAGGCAGAAAAGGCCAAAGTCATGCTAGATGAAACACTTGAAAAGTATGGCTTGCTTGATGAAAAGAGGAACAAGTATAAAGAAAGAAACCTAGAACTAGAGGGCTGAAAAGAGCTCTAGCTCTAGAAAGACAAAGGGAAGCTAAGCTTGTTGATCAACTAACCCTAAATGAGAAGCTTGCTATAGTGATCAGTGAAAACAGGGAGCCATGGCTTGATAGAGACAATAAACACTTGGATAAGTTGCTAGAAAAGGCTAATAAAGACAATTACCTATTGAGGAGGAAATTCAAAGACCATGCCCTAAAGGAGAAAATTGCAATGGCCAAGCTCAAGGCAACCAATGAGAAAGCCCTAACCCATAAAAAGGAGAAGGAGAGGTTAGACATATTGCTGAGGCTTCAATCCAAGCCTAGCCACCTCATCAGCATCATCTCCACCAATTTTGAGGCAACTTGAAACATTTTAGAAAATTATGAGTTTGACTGTGTTTTTCTGAACAAGGAAATATCAGAAATTTTTTCATATGTGCAGCACCCTAGGCGCTGCGCAAATGATAGGGGCATTTTTTGGGAAAAAGGTCACCACCAGTGGATTCATAATGACAAATATAGTCATGAAAACCACTTTTCCATCCTTCATTTGCAGATTTATGAGGTCAAAAGGGAAAAAAACCACCAAAAATCATGTTTCGACCCATATTTTTGCCTAGGTGCTACACACAGAGCAGTCTTAGGAGATTGCAATTTTGAAGGGTTAAATTAGCATCATTTTGAGAGATGGAGGCATATGTAGAAAGAGGACTTGAAAATATTTCCAACAAGACATATTGGCCCAGATTTGGACACCTGTAGGTCAGTCAAAAGTTGCATTGAACATGGAGGACACATAGCCTTCAGGCGTTGCGCATATGACAATTTGCTGATCTTTTTGGTTTTCCACTCTAAATTTTGATTTTATCTCAGAAAATCATATTTCTATTCATGTAATTCATCATGGTAAATTTAATTAAGTCAAGGATCATTTACCTAGGGGTAGATTCATTAGGTAAAGTTATCCTTTAGTCAAAATGAATCAGTTTGAATGTAATGAGGGGTGAGTCACTTGGACCATCCTACACTTCAAATTTCATTTCAGAAATTAGTGGATCTCTTCCTCACCTAATGGATTTGACCCCTGAGGATGAGTGAAGCTTGTTTTATGTCTATTTAGCCCCTTTATTGACACTAAGCAAGGGTTGGAATCAATTTGGATGTTAGCTTATTGATCAAGGAACTATTATACTCAGTTTGGCCAGTTAATAAAGAAAAGTTGCAGCTATTTTTTTGGATACTTGTGGTATGATGTTTATCATTGTTTTTTCTTTAGTTTCATATGTTAGAATGTATTTTATTCATGTTCATTACATCTCTATGGTATGATCTCTTTCAATTTTGATAAGCAGAACACATGCTTGCTCATGTTTTGTTTTGGGAAATTGATCATAGTTTGTCCATTTTCCTCTGTTTAGTAAGAATACATCTCCCATGATCTTCCTAGCTTCTCATCAGTCCTAAAAACCATTTCATCACAATCATATTTAAAGTGGTAACCCTTATGCTTACCTTTTCCCATTGAATCCTTACAACCCTATCTCATTTTCCCTGACCTAGCTCCCTTGACCTAATTTCTTCATCCAGTGAAACCCAACCATACTTTCAAACAAAAAAACCCTTCTACATTTCATACCTAGCCTAAAATCCTAATTCCTCCAGCCCTCTTGGCTGTGACCTTGTGGAGAGAGCCCTCTCGGGTTTTGTAGGGCTAGCTACCAAGCCAAAATTTTGGTCTGTGGTTACCTCTGTTGGGATTTATTCTTCAGCCTTGGGAATCTAGTGGAGTTATAACATTTTGGCGCCATTGCTAGGGAATGAAAGATCAAATATTCCCTAGGAAAGAAAGACAAATATCAAATCTAATTGTTGATAGTGAAAAATGATTAGACACATAATAAGGCTGTGCATCATTCACCTGACGACTCCAATGTTGAAGAATCCCAAGGTTCAGAATTCTCATGGCGACTCCACTCTTCAATAATTGGTAGTTTGAAGATATTATTGGTGAAATCACTGTTGTCAAAATGGATTTGATTGCTCGAAGGTATGCTCCTATGAATTGAGCTCATATTCCTAGTTTTACGAATTGTATTCCTCGTATAGATTGGCAATCAGGACTATCAAAATTTAAGGGTCAAGACGATGAAGATGCTATTTTGCATTTGGTCAAATTTAATTTTCATATTCACAGACTAAAGATTGAAATTCCTGAAGATTGTCCGCTGAAGATGTTTATGGCTACCTTGGAGTAAAAAGCGAGATCATGGTATGAGAGTCTACCATCTGCTAGTTTGTAATCTCTAAAGGAATTTCATTTAGTTTTCTTTCAACATTATCAAAGCTCTAATTCTTCCTTGTCGATGATTGATAGTTGTTGTGAGATCTCTGATAATTTCATTGAGTTTCTTGAAAATTTGTATGGGGATGAAGAGTGTCTAGATGATGAGATCATATAAAACCTTAATGATTTTTCTTCCCAACAAGAATCAACAGTTTCCTCCTTGGATGAAGAGATCCTTGAGCCTTTTCATGAGAACCTTTTTCATCACCAAAAAGAATTAGTAGCTCCCTCCTTAGATGAGACAGACTGGGACCAAGAAAGAGAAGTGCCAATTCCCGATCCTGAAAATGAAAATCACCAAATCAATGTAAATTGCTTTAAAACTCAGTTTTCTCCTTTGTCTGAAGATGAAATAGATTAGCGCCTGAAAAATCATGTTATAGCCCAAGTGAATGTGGATTTGCATCTCTTACAGTTTTCACACAGTCAAGAATGTGTGAGTGAAGAATCTTCCATTATTGAAAATGAAAGTTTGGGTTTGAATGATGATAGTCATGAGACTGATGAAGCCATACAGAAATTTGTTGTGAGTAAATCAATTTGTGATGATGATTTTCGCAAGGAGATCAGCTAACATATATTGTTTTCTTTCATGAAGAAGATAGGGTTGTGACATTTAACAATCTTGAAGAATGTTTTCTGTTCAAAGAAAATTTAGAATATGAATTTTAGGAGTATGAGCCTAAGAGAGACAACGTGCAAGTGATAGAGTCAGAGTTTCCCGTGCTTCAGGAATTTGTAGCCAAAACTCAGATAACAGAAATTCATACTTCCCTATGCTCTCCTATGGATCAACAACCAAGTGTTCTTTCAGATCAAAATGATAAGTATGCTTGTATTTTTGTTGAATCTCAAGACAAGGTAACATTTCATATTTTTGAAGATCCTTTTACTGATTTTCTACAATTAGAAAGGAAGATGTATTTTTTTGTTTTTATGGACCAGAAGCACATGTTCAGTAGACACTTGGAGTGGCCTAGTTTTTGTTTTATCTACCTTCTCGAGGAAAATGAGAGCATAATTTCAGTAAGTAACCATGTGATGGATTGGTTACACTGGAAGGATCACTTCACATGATTGTACATGTCTTCAGCAGGCAAGTCGTTTTCATCAGGATTTCAAGTCCTCAAGTCTCGGTGATATGATTCCATCAATAATTTTAGTAAGTTTTTTATTTTTAGTGAGTATTGAGTCAAGTTTCAGAAATTTGAGTTTGCATTGAGTTAGTCTATTTTTCCAAGTTGTTAGTTTTCAGTCAGTTTTAAAGTTAGTTTATGTCATTCAGTTGTCAGTATTTAGTCATGCATTTAAGTTTGAGTTTTTTGACCGTATTGGCCCAATGGTTAGGCACTTGGTCTATGGTGTTCTTGACACCTCCAAGGAGTTGCCATCCCCAATAAGGCTGATGCTAGTGTCAGAATATGCATTCTGCCATCAATGATCAAAATCACTCTTTTCATATTCATTTTAGGTGTCCTACTCTGAATTCTTTTTATCATTCCATTAAGACATGTAAAAAATTGATTCACTGATGGTAGCCCTAGTCATAAAGTCTCACTCTGCCTAACAAATTATCATTTTTTGGCCCACCTTCATGTATTTATGAGCATAAAAACAATTTTGAAAAGCTCGTTTAAATATGTCTTATGTCAATCAAAGTCAACCATGGAGTCAGGTCATTCAAGGTCCCATTAGGTCATTAGGTTTCATTGTTCAAGGTCCAAAAATGCACCATTTCATCTCAATAAGGTCAGAAAAAAGTGTGAGAGTAACTCAATAACATTTCATTATCATCTGTAGAGGATTATCAACATGTAAATATGATATTTTTAAATTTGTAATTATGGCTTCAAGTATGATTTTCATACTCAAATGTAATTTTATTCAAAAGCAGAGTTTTAATTTATTTCATTTTTTCTGTAATTTTACGCTTCCTATATGTAATAAGTTACTCTCCAAAAGCTTCCAACTCCAACTTCATATGCCAAACTGAAGACCACCAAATCAAAGTGAAAAGTGCCAAACACCAACAACTTCATCCTGCAAAGAAGAAAAGTCAAAGAAAAAAGGATATTCAACATGCTTTCAAAAAGTGAAAAGAAACATAGGAAAAGTGGGTTTTTGATCTAAATCAAAATTCACTCAAGTATGAAAGACTCTTTGACATCAAGTTCAAACTCATTTTCCTCCTATTCTATCGAGAAAACACTTGAGGAGAGCGAATTTTCGATTTTCTGGGCAAAATTGGAGAAAAAATGAGGAGAGGGCACATATTCTAAAGGTGCTGTGCACAAACAGAAGACGCTGCGCACAACCTTAAGGCACTGTTGAAAACCTTAAGGCGTTGTGCATTTGTCCAGCAAAGCCCAAAATGCTTCAAAATTTTCCCAAATCACCTCTAGAGCTACAACATCGATCTCATCAGCCTCTAGCAAGTAAAGGTCAAAATCCATCATTTCTCTCCTCCTTCAAGTTTATTGGTTGGTGCTGTATAATTTTCCTAAAGAATTTGGTGTAAACTCACTCAAAACCCTAGTTTTCCTCCCTAACACTCACAACTCCTAAAACCCATTTCCCTTACACTCTCATACCCTTTAAAAATTGCAAATACTCTTTCCCAAAACCTCTGCTATTACGATCCCTATCCCCAAGCTTTTAAATCCTAAGACCCTAAGCCCTAGGTGCTACTTTTACCCAGGCTCCCAATTCCCAATTCCCCATCCTAAAATTCCCTTTAATCCCCAATTCCCCATTGTAATTCCCATCACACTATCACTCCTTTTCCCTTCCCCCATTTCTCATATCCCTAACACTATCTCCCATAAATTTCCCTTTCCCCATTTTCTTATCCCCAAAAGTCACCTTCCACATTATCATATACTTCCCTAGAGTTTTGGACATAAAAATACCATGGAGGAAGAAGAAGAGAATAACAAACCATACATTGAGGAAGAAGAAATATAAGTTGGGAGGCCACATAAAGGGGGCATTATAATCAAACTTGAACCTACCAGCACTAGGGAACTTTTGGCTTCTCTAATGAAAGTAACATGTTTCAAACATCTTGGTTGTTATGATTTTTGTGAACAAATTCAGAGGGTTCAGCACCATGACATGTTGACCAGGCTCTTCATATCCAACCTCCACAACAACCAAGTCAATTTAGCTGGAGTCACATTTACTGTCTCAACTGCCATCATTTCAGCTACCACCTAGATCCCGAATGTTGGGGAGAAGTGGTTCAAAAAGAGTGATTTGGAGGAAAAATACTTTGAGCCCTTCCTGAAACCAAGGTATAAGAATGAGAAAAATAGGTTCTTTCA
Organism: Pinus albicaulis; assembly: GCA_034641835.2. NCBI lineage: Eukaryota > Viridiplantae > Streptophyta > Pinopsida > Pinales > Pinaceae > Pinus > Pinus albicaulis. Next base: position 1,262,709,050 of record CM076574.1, on the reverse strand, counting down.
TTTTTCCCATCTCCTGGAAAGAAATGCACCGACGATGAAGATAATCAATAAAAATTTTTCATGCAAGGGTATATTTTCAAGGCTTTATACTTATCATATCCACCTCTTGATGCATTTCACTAGGGTAAAGATGCTGAACATACCCTACTACCTTTTCCAAAGCATATATAAGATGGAATTCATTGTCCGTAAAATGGAATATGAACATTAAATGAAAATTCTTTTCCATCATTCCTTAATTAAAATCATAGTCCTATATCATCTCAATCAACTAAACATTGCATGGGATACCTTCATAGCCCATGATATATTCGAAGACCCTCCTACTTAGCATGCAAAACATGTGCTGTCATCATCCCAACCATCCACTTCCATCCCTCAATCTAAGCCCATATCACCTTCATCCTCATCAAATCACACTCCTTCACTCATTTCACGCCCTTCATCTCCATTTCATACTGAGATTGGATCACCCAGCAGGTTTGAGGTCAATTAGCCTAAGAGGGCAATTATGGTTGAGGTTGATCCATTTCCAAAAACCTACCAGAAAGGTCACAACCATGTGTTTTCTCCACATAGAATGGAAGGGGCCATGCCTTCTACATCAAAAAAGCAGGTGGACAAAGGCAAAGAGAAGGTCATTGAGGCAGTCATTCATGATGATGAGGAAACTCATGAAACATAGCAGGAATTTCAGCTTGTTGATCTAGATGAGGATGAAAATGACAAAATCACTAATGCAGCCATCAAAGGAAAGGATGCCAAGATTAGTGAGCTCCAAACTAATCTTGACTTGGCCAAATATGTCATATATTTCCTTGAGTAGGAGAATGAGTAATTAAAGACCAAACATGTGATTGATGAGGTAAGTATGTCACTACTCAAAGGGAGGCAGAAAAGGCCAAAGCCATGCTAGATGAAACACTTGAAAAGTATGGCTTGCTTGATGAAAAAGAGGAACACGTACCAATAAAGAAACATAGAACTAGAGGGTTGAAAAGAGCTCTAGCTCTAGAAAGACAAAGGAAAGGTAAGCTTGCTGATCAGCTAATCCTAAATGAGCAGCTTGCTATAGTGATCAGTGAAAACATGGAGCCACGATCGACACTGGGAGAAGCTGCTAGAAAATTCTAATAAAGACAATGACCTATTGAGGAGGAAAGTCAAACACCATGCCCTAAAGGAGAAAATTGCAATGGCCAAGCTCAAGGTAGCCAATGATAAAATTGAAGCCCTAACCCATCAAAAGGAGAAGGAGAGGTTATAAATACTTGCTGAGGCTTCACTCCATGCCTAGCCACCTCATCAACATACTCTCCACCAATTTTGAGGCAAGTTGAAACATTTTAGCAAATTCTGAGTTTGACTATGTTTTTCCGAACAAGGAAATATCAGAAAATTTATCATATGCGCAACACCCTAGGCGTTGCGCAAATGATAGGGGCATTTTTTGGTCAAAATATCACCACTAGTGGATTCATAATAAAAAATACGGTCAGGAAAACCACTTTTCCATTTTTCATTTAAAGATTTAGGAGGTCAAAAGGGAAAAAAACCACCAAAAAATCATGTTTCTGCCCATATTTTTTCCTAGGCGCTGTGCACAGAGTAGTCTTAGGAGATTGCAATTTTGAAGGGTTAAATCAACATCATTTTGAGAGATGGAGGCATATTCAGAAAGAGGACTTGATAAGATTTCCAAAAATTCATATTGGGCCTGATTTGGACACCCGTAGGCTAGTCAAAAGTTGCCTTGAACATGGAGGACACATAACCTTAAGGTGTCGCGCATATGACAATTTGCTGATCTTTTTGGTTTTTCACTGTAAATTTTGATTTTATCTAAGAAAATCATATTTCTATTAATGTAATTCATCATAGTAAATGTAATTATGTCAAGGATAATTTACCTAGGGGTAGATTCATTAGCTAAATTTATCCTTTAGTCAAAATGAATCAGTTTGAATGTAATGAGGAGTGAGTCAGTTGGACCATCCTACACTTCAACTTTTAGTTCGGAAATTAGTGGATCTCTTCCTCACCTCATGGATTAAACCCATGAGGATGAGTGAATCTTTTTTGATGTCTATTTAGCCCCTTTCTTCACACTAATCAAGGGCTGGAATCAGTTTGGATGTTAGCTTATTGATCAAGGAACTATTATACTCAGTTTGGCCAGTTAATAAAAAAGAGTTGCAACTATTTTTTGGGATACTTGTGGCATGATGTTTATCATTGTTTTTTCTTCAGTTTCATATGTTAGAATGTATTGTATTCATGTTCATTACATCTCTATGGTATGATCTCTTTCAAGTTTGATAAGAAAAACACATGCTTTCTCATGCTCTGTTTTGGGAAGTTGATCATAGTTTGTCCATTTTCCTCTGTTTAGGAGGAATACATATCCCATGCTCTTCCTAGCTTTCATCAGTCCTAAAAACCATTTCATCACAATCATTTTTAAAGTGGTAACCCTTATGCCTACCTCGCCCCATTGAATCCCTGCAACCCTATCTCATTTGCCCTAACCTAGCTCCCTTGACCTAATGTCTTCATCCAGTGAAACCCAACCATACTTTCAAACAAGCAAACCCTTCTTCATTTCATACCTAGCCTAAAATCCTAATTCCTCTAGCCCTCTTGGCTGCGACCTTGTGGAGGTAGCCCTCTCCTGTTTGTAGGGCTGGCTACCAAGCCAAAAGTTTGTTCTGTGATTACCTTTGTTGGGATTCCTTCTTCAACCTTGGGAATCTGGCGATGTGATAACAGAAGGATATATATGTTTCTTTGCATATGATAAACATACACAATGGATCAAATGGTTTCCTTTGATAGAAAGGTGGTACAACACATCCTTCCATACTTTATAAAAAAATCACATTATAACACTTTATGGATATCATCCTCCATCCATCACATCACCCTCGAAAGGGACTATAAAGGCTCAACAACAAGGGGCCACATGCGACACTGACAAGAGGTTGTTAAAATGTTAAAATGAAACTTGGTTATAACACAAAATAGGATGTAACAACAAACAAATCATCATCATAGCGAAAGGGAAATTGAAGTGAGGGATTGAGTATTTGTGAGACTACAACCATATAAAAAAATGTCTGTCAAGCAATAAAAGAAACACAATAAATTAACACTGAGGTAATATGGCCCCTATAAGGTGTTGCAGAGGATTGGAATTATGACTTTCAAATTGGATTTGCTTCCATATTCACGTTTACATATCCACTCGACCATGTTTCTTGCTTAAATAAAGTAATCGATGACAAGATCCCAGTCCAAACTATTTTACCAATGATCAATGAAGAAGCAAAATCCTATAAGATTCACAAACAATTCACGAAACAAGGATTAAGAAATTAAGAAATTGAGCAATTATTGGATACATCATGAAATGGATGAGCCTACAAGTGGAGGAAGTGATGGGGAAGATGGGTTGTTCATGTAGAAAGACCCATAAATATTCAGTTGTTTAGGACAACACTTGTTTGAAGGGTAGGGGCATGTTAAGCCCTATAAAAGCCCCATGTTAACACTAAAACCCTTTATTAAGCCCTAGAATTGAGAGATTACATTTCTATTGTTATGTTGTTATGTAATATAGAATATTTTAAGGTCCTGTTGAAGCTGCAACAACCTCCATTTTGGATTGGTGTTTCTTTTACAATAAATGGGGACCCTTCTTCCTCTGATCAAAATTGCTCCTCATTTTTCTTGCTTTTGGTTTATTTTGCATTTGCATTAAGTAACGTTTTCCACCTTGACCCTTCTCTCACATGACAACACTTGCATCACTTCGTTTTATTATTCCTCTCCTTAAAGCGATGCTTGCACCATTGGTCTCATTTTTCCATATCACCTTACATTTTCCATTTGTTTTGCTTGATAACATTGCCTCTATCATCGCCCTTCGGTCACCTAATTCTTGAAGGTAAATGAATCTCAGTGTCTTAATTTACGCATGCAAGTTAAGCAAATCCCTTTCAAAATTTGATTATTTTTTATGATGCCTCGTTGCAATAAATCCCTTTTGATTTTCTTAATGGGGTTTTGTCCAACTTTCATCTCACATAACCTCTCATTAACTTGATAACATGTAAATGCATTTTATATTAATAATTTCATGTACATAGATTAATTGTAACATATTAATTATGTATATACAATCAAATTTATTTAAAACTGAAAAAGTGATATAAATATATTGTAACAATAAAAGTAATATAACACATACTAAATATATTGCAATAATTTTGTAAATAATTTTCTTCGTAAATACGAGGAAATCAAATTGTTACATAACTCCTAACACATCAAGGCTTACACTACTTTGTAAATATATACATGAATCATTTTGAATTAATACAAAATTCATCACTTTTCCATTATAAGTCATATTCGTTTATTTATGCCACATTTCAAATAAAAACAATATGATTTTAATATACATTTTAATATGAATGTCTTTCGGATTAATTACATCATTAAGATTTGATTAAGTTTGGAACCAACTATTGTGGGTCTTGTTGCTCTGAGAATGACCCACAATAGTTGGTTCGAAACTTCAACCAAATCTTAATGATATGATTAATCCGAAAAATATTTATCTACATTATAAATAACTAATCACAAAAATCTTAAACCTAACCTGTCACAAAACATTAACATTCCAACTATGGTCAAATTCACTTACGTTATTAAAATAACACCATTTAACAAATTGCTAAATTGACCTTGCCTGTCAAATTATATACGATTCTCATTTTTAATGCAACAAAACAATATTCTTTTTGCGTATTTATAGGAACATGTTAAATTTCCTTACGTTTGTTCTTTTATTTTTGTTGCAGGTATCCAATACAGGAGACAAGTGGGTTATTCGAAAGGCGTATGGGAGTTAAAACAATACATAAAAAATAGAAAGATGCTCACGCGAGGGTTCACACTGAGTAGCACACAGAAAACGAAAGTCGGATTTGCTTGCTGTGGCAGGAAACTCCGTCACTGTTCTTTGTTCTTTATATTTCACATTTTTTCATAATGACTATTCACCCATTGATAAGTTGGCAACGACATTTTCATATCTATTTTTGTTTTCACATCAGAAATTCTTGTTAGAATGTCATGTTCTGCTTTTAATATATATATATATATATATAACATGGTATTCAAGTTTTATACATCATTTATAATTTATGTTACTAGCCTTTCGCAAATAAATGTGCAAAAACAACGCGGAAGGTAAGCGATTGGTCAACGGATGATTGGACAGTGACACTGTTGAGATTTGTTGAGTTTTGTCGTTTTACGACGAATCTCAACAGTGTCGTGAGCTAAACGCTTACAATAAAACGCCTTCGGTGTTAATTAATGTGATGTTTTAAAATATCAATAGGAGATATTAATATTTGTTGTATCTTTATCACTATTAATATAATAATTGTATAAACTTTGTTAATTTTAGAAGATAAGTTAATTTCTTAATTTATTTTTATGAATTTGCAAGGGAAATGCGCTGATGGGCTTTATTGCTAAATATCAATAATTGTTTATTTATTTTTATCATTTTTTCTTGTATCATTTATATTCAATTGACAAGATCACTCTATCAACTTAGATATAAAAAAATAACTCATTTTATAACTCATCTTAAGTATATGAATAGGGTTATCTTGATAGTTTTCTACTATTGCATTACTATTTACTATTAAAAATTGCATTACTATTTACTACATTATAATTTATTATGTACTATTCTTTCTAGGGTTTCAATTTTTGAGTCTTTTTTTTTTTCTTAAGGTTTTTCATAGTGATGCTCTCTCCCTCCCTTAGGTCTCCATTTCTCTTTTCCTTTGCGTATTTATTAATCCCTTGTGCATTCTCTTATTTCTAAAAACTTGTAGAAATTATGTTGTAGATTTTCAATTGCTTATGAAGTTTTAATCAAAATCACAAGACAAAACTTCTATGTGAACATTATTTCACAATTTCGAACAAAAAATTCAGACATGCAAGAAGAAATAACACACATGAAACAATTATTTTTATATGGGGAAAGAAATATGCTAAAAACCCTAATGTATTACAATTACTTTGCTCAATTAGTCAATTTCTTCATTGGCTTGAAATCCTATTTCCTTGCATTGTTCCTTGGCGAATTATGCCCCTATTATTTAGGAAATTCATCAAATTGAATTGTGCAATTCCTTAGGTTGATCATCTGACTGCATGCAACAACTGTACACTCAAGACTAGCCTACAAATGATGTTACATTGCCTTGGAATCTCCACCAAGCCCAGGGAACTCGAATTCTCTGCATACACTAGCTATTTTGGAATGATGTATTAGTTAACTAGATGATCACTAAGTTTGATTGAAGTCCCACTGCACAACTTGACCCTCCACTAGTTTCTCCAATAGTTGTAACTAGTTTTACTAAAAACAACTTTAGATAACCGACCTTAATTGCTACAAATTAGCAATCACACATGCTTAATTGAACTCTAACTCCAACTCGAATTTATTGAGTAAACTGGGTGACACAATCCATGTCACACAAGTTAATATCATCCAAGTTTTATGTTGCTGTGGAAATTCAATTTGTCTAAATTTAATCAAGGCAAAATCAAATTGAGAATTTCTTGCTGCATTTTTCAACAATCCCTCTCAGTAAGAAAGGGATTATCAACCACCCCTATCATGCACCCGTGGAAATAGAATATCTCTCTTGACAAGGCCTTTGTTAAAATGTCAGCATCTTGTTCCTCTGTCAGAATGTACTACAAAAACATTATCTACCTCTATAGACAGTCTCGTAAATGGTGATACTAGACATCTATATGCTTGGATAGACCGTGAAAAAAAGGATTCTCACAGAGCTTGATGCAACTATGATGATCACAATAGATAAAAGTTGGATCCATCATATGACCAAAAAATCCAACAAGTATCTTTCTCATCTAGATCACCTCACACGCTGCTTGACTAGAAGCCATGTATTCTACTTTTGTTGAGCTGAGTGCCACAGATCTTTGCTTCATGTTGTACCAAGAAACCACCGCGGACCCAACACTAAACATTCCACTTGATGTAATCTTTCGGTCTAATGGAATCCCTACCCAATATGCATCTATGAAGTCACATAGCTTCATTCCCTCTATCCGTCTGTACCATAGTCCAAACTGGGTAGCGCCTATGAGGTACCATAGAAAATGCTTAGCTTCCATCCAAAATAATTTGGTTAGCATAACGATAGCTTGGATCAACTAGTTGAATTCATAGCACATATTTTGTCATGTTTTGCAAGATACATTATTGAACCCACCAAATTCCAGTAAACAGTAGAATCCACTTCCTCACCTAAAGTGACATCCTCTCTCTTCTAGTTGGTCGATAGAGGTATCTCCATGGGTTTGCAATTGTCCATGTAGAAAATTTGAAGTATCTCTTGGCTTACTTTCCCTGAGAGACAAGCAATTCCCCATCTCCTTGCCACACTTCCAATCCGAGCAAGTGGTGCATGAGACCCATGTCCTTCGTTTCAATTTTTTTTGCAAGGTCCTCCTTGAAAGATCTGATCTACTGTTCATCACCAATTAAAATTAAGTCATCAACATATAAGACAATAATCAACAATTTACCTTCTACCAAAATATGATAGAGGTTTGCATCCACTTCACTTTTGGTGAAGCCCAAACCGGTGAGATAGCTAACGATCCTGGTATACCAAGCACATGGTGCTTTCTTGAGATCGTACAATTCTTGCTTGAGTCTGCACACATGAGACTCCCAATAAAAAGTCTCAAAGACTTATGATTGCTCGATATACACCTCCTCAATAAATCCATTGAGGAATGTTTTTTGCACATCCATATGATGGATCTTCCACCCCATCTGTGGAGCCAGAGCAAGAATTGATTTAATGGATGATTACGTTGCTACATGAGAAAATTTCTCCTCATAATCAATCCATTCAACCTAAGAGTACCCCTTGGCCACAAATTTGGCCTTGTACTTTTCTATGCTTCTGTCTATTGCCTAATTTATCTTTAAGATCCATAGCGAACCCAAAACTGATTTATCTGCTGGTCTCGGGACCACTTCCCAAACACTGTTATTTACAATTGATTCATACTCCTCCACCATTTCATCAAGCCATATAGGTTGCTATACTAATTCCTCAAAAGAGGATGGCTCAGTCTCTTCAACCTCAATCATTAGAGCCATGTAGCCAGTGTGCCGATATGGTGACCTTCTCTGCCTGCACTAATTTGAGGGAGCACCCACTTTCTCCCTCACATATTACACAAGTTTGTCATCTTCCCTGATTATTTTCTTGCTTTCTATGGATGTTTCTTCTTGAGTGGCTGTCTCCACTCTCTTCTCCTCAATTTTCGGTTCCTCCATAAATTCTCGAGGTTCCTCGTTTGGAGCTAAAAAATTCTCTTCTATGGGATTTAAAGTTCCCTCTCAAGAGAGCACCACATCTCATTCTTCTCACCAAATTTTACATCCCTTCGCACAACTATCATTCTAAGGGATGGAAAGCACACACAATAGTTGTGGGGAGTTTTTGTGTGACCCACAAATAACCCCAAATATGCCTTCGACTCTAGCTTCTTAATTGCATCTTTGGAGACATGGGAGTAGACAGAGGCTCCAAAAATCCTAAAGTGCGACACATCCAACATCCTCCCTGAGAAAGCCTCCTCTAGTGTAATCATGGCCATAATACGATGAAGACTTTGGTTATGAAAATATACTATTGTTTTCATGATTTGGCCCACAAGTGCATAGGTAGGCCTTGGTCATGCAACATCGCCATTTCTGCTCCCACAATGCTATGATTCTTTCTCTTAGCCACCACATTCTGTTGTGGGTTGTGAGGTGCTATCAACTCTCGTCGAATGCCTTATTTTGCACAATATTTTTTAAATTAATTCGACACATAATCACCTCCATTATCTCTCCTTAGAGGCTTCACCTTCTTTCCTGTTTCTTTCTCAACCAGTGCCTTGAATTCTACAAACTTGAAGAATATCTCAAATTTCTTCCGCATGAAGAATATCCAACAGTTATGTGAGAAGTAATCAATAAAAATGACAAATTTTTGTGCCTGACAGTGGAGGCTCTCGAGAAAGGTCCACAGACATCAAAGTGGTTCCTTTCTAAGACTGCATGTGATTTTTTGTCCCGATCATGGAAAGTGGATTTTGTGTACTTCCCCAAAGTACACCCTTTCATACATCCTGTTGCTCAAGTGCTCCTTTGGGGAGGCCTGTGGTTATCTGCTGCATGATATTCAAAGTGCCATGATGCAAATGGCCAATTCTTCTATGCCAAATTTCACTGACATCGCGACTCCGCACCTTCTATATCTTTGTGCTAAGTGCAACATAATCATCCACATCAATACTGTATAGTTTCTTCACACGAAACTGATCTGCTTCACCTGTATTGTGGCTATGAGTCTCAGGAACTCCTCTTCTTTGCCAAAGATATCATCATAACCATGGTCTTCCAAAACTACAACAAATATGAGATTTTTATTTAGGCCCGGAATAAAAATGACATCCTTGAGCCTGAGGGGGGAGCCTGAATCCCTCTAAAAGGTGACTGTACCAATCCTAGTCATGCTATACCTTATGTCGTTCCCCATCTGAATGTGCATCTGCAAGTCTTTCTCCTCTAGGTAATTGAAAAAATCTCTATTTCCCAACACATGGAACAATGTGCTTGAGTCTAAGTACCACACTGATCAGGAGATCATGTGTTTTGCTCAAAATTTAAAGTGCTAAAAACTGTACAGAACCTAAGAGACCAAAAGGGTCTCGTCACTGCAATTCCGACGCTGCGAACGGTTAGAAAAACTTATGTCGTATGAGGAAGATATCGCGTTATGTTCATTTTTCCAAATAGCTAAAATTTTTATGACAGGGTGACTGGGATGCCCAGTCAGCGGGTGTCATATACTGGGAATATTCCTTTTTATCACAACCAATTGGATCGTGCCACGTGGATGATTCTAGGCCATTGATTTGGTTGTATGAAGTTTGATTCTGACTGTTGGATGGAGATGTACAGGTTTTAAGTGGCACAGTTGGATGGGCAACATGTGGTAAGCCCGGAGGTCGCCACGTGTCCCTAGGAGGTTGTATCAAAATTTTGGTGGAGTCAGGGGGGGGGTCGACCCCATGACCATTGGCTTGCACGCCAAGACCTGCACTAGTCAACCTACCAATTATTTCTTACCATAAAATTCCGCCACATTAATTTAAAGTGTATATGTTTCATAGTTTGGGGAGGGGACCACCAGCGGTCCCAACCCGCTGGCGGCCCCAACATTGCAGTCACATGACATTATAAACTGCAACATCAAAAGTTATTCAACCGACAATTATAACAAACGTAAACTCCGGTGGTTTTTCGTGGTCGTGATCACAAGTCACATGGTGACATTAAAATGCTAATGACGGTTGACCGTAATGTAACCTCCGGTGGAGAAAACCATAACGGTCACATGGCATAGTATGATGGTTTTAAATGCCATGGTTTTTTGGAACTATGTCAAATCTGAGTTCCGCTCCCATGCAGAGTTTAATTCAAAAATTAAACTGCAGAGATTAAGGTGGGGGTTCGACATGTGCCCACCTTGCCCTAACCACTTCACTTAAATTCAAGTGGTTTAAGTGGCAGGAGTTTAGGGCACCTCTAAAAATTAGGTGGATTTTACCAAACTAACTACAGTTCTCCACTTTTAGTGGAAATTTTCTAGTCGATATTAGGAAAAATGATTTGGAAGGTCAATTTTCGACCAATTTGGGTGAAACAAGAGTCTACCTAGACTGATTTGAGAATTCTGGAGCCACTGGTGCAAAGAAAACAACCATTAGAGGCTTTTAAACACATGTATTTTCAATTTTGAGCATAATGAAAAAGAGGGACATGCCATTGGGAGTTGGACTAGTAGATGTAGCCCAGGAGGGGTGAACTACTTCATCATGCGTACTGTGTAAAAATTATATGTGATGTTTTTTATCTGTTATACACTACTGTACAGTGTTATTTAGACTTATTTTCATGCTTAAAACTCACAAATTCATCTATATTTCATGGTTAAAAAACTCATTTCTTAAGAAAACAAATGGAGACAAATTATACATGTTTTTAATACTAAAAGGACACTTAGCACAGAAAACTAATACACTCCTTTCAGATTAGGTTGGTATCAGAGCTAGTTTTTATTCTTTGGTGTTTTTGTGTGCAAATATTTGTTTAACTGTTTGCAAGGGTTTTCGTGCTTACTAGGCTCAAGCTCAAGAGAGGAGAAGGCAAATTGGTGGAAAAAAGAGGTTCTCAAAGTGAGCCACAAAAAAGGAGGGCAAGATTGCCACATTCTCCGCCACCTAGTTCACCTCCAAAAGAAGAAAAAGAAGCAATAAACATGCCTCCAGGAGAAGAAGAAATCCATGAAGAGGTGGACCCCAAAGAAGAAGAAAGAGTGTTCAGAAAAACATTCCTTGACATGACTGAAATGGTGAGAGTCCTTTATTAAGAAAGGAATGAAAGACTAGAAGTAGAAGGATCCAAACTTCACAAGGAAGGTCAGGGATCATCAGGAGGCCACAATGATGAATATAAATCAAAGAAGGGCAATGGAGGAAATGGAGGCAGTGGAAAGTCACCATCCACACCCTCATCATCATCATCATCTACTTCATCTTCAATACATCAGCCATCTAAGTCAAAGAACACTGGTAAAATTCCTTTTCTAAAACTTGATGTTGAGTTTGAATTGCCAATGTTTAATGGTGAAGTCAATGTAGAAAAGCTTGATAATTGGATTAGGAAATGGGAGGTCTATTTGAGAATTTAGAATGTTCATGATGACGATACCAAAATCCAACTAGCTTCATTGAGGATGGAAGGTGCAACTCTTGTTTGGTGGAAAGCCAAGACAAAGGAGGAGATCAAAAAGCATGGTAAGATTATTCTACCATGGACTGATTTCATTACTACAATAAAAAAACAATTTTATCCATTAGCTCACATGCAGAAAGCCATAATGAGATAGCAAATTTTTAGACAATTGAAAGGTCAAAATGTACAAGAATAGACCCAAGAATTTAGGAGAAGAGCTCTCTTATTAGGGGTAGATTTGCAGAGCCAAGATACTTGTCTCAAGTACATAGGAGGCTTACATAGCTACCTAAAACATACTATTCTCATGTTTAACCCTACAAGCTTAGATGAAGTTTGTGTTCAGACTACACATTTAGAAGCTAGAGGGAAAAACATTACTGATGAGAGTAGGAAGAAAACTTTTAAGGGGAAAAACAAAGAGAAGACCTCAAAAGGTAAGGGAAAAAATAATGCATCTATCAAGAAAGAGGGAGATAAAGTGGTTTGTAAACATTGTTCAAGAGAAGGCCAGGAAGAGAAAAATTGTTGGAAATTACATCCTGAAAAGAGACCCAAGTATAACAATAACAAAGGGAAGAAAAAAACTACAGCTACAAATCAACATGACTTAGGAGAGGATTCAGGTGATGAATCAAAAATTATAGCCAAGGGATTGAAGAACATGAAGGGGAAAGAAATTGAAACAAAACCCAGTACTAGTACTTAAAACTGTCACATACAAGCTCCAAATGAAGAAGAGAGAATTGAACTGTTTCATTTGAGGGTCATATCCAAACATACCAATATTGACACACTGTTTGACAGTGGGTCACAAGAAAACTTAATCTCTGAAGACTTGGTCAAGAAACTTAATATTGAGACCATTCCACATCCAAAACCATATCCACTTGGTTGGATTTGTAAGGATGAAAATTTATAGGTTTCAAAGAAGTGGATATTGCGCTTTGCAATAACTGCACATTTTGTTGACACAATTGAATTAGATGTGGTTCCTCTTGATATTACAGGTATTGTGTTGGGAAGTCCTTACTTGTATGACAGGAAAGCGATCTTCCATCTCCATGATAACAAATACCATTTATTCAAAGATGGCAAGGAGTTCATTGTTAGAGCACATCGCAAGAAGACAAATATTGCAATGGTAAATGCTGGACAGGTAAAGAGGCTGGTGAATTCAAGTAATAATTTTTTTCTTCTAATGATTAAGCCTAAATTTGATGTTAATCATGAGTCATTTGAAGATTGTGATCCTAAGTTGAAATCAGATTTATATGATGTAGTTGATGCACATCATGAGATGTTTCAGGAGCCAACAGGATTGCCTCCTAAAAGGGAGATTCAACATGAGATTCAGTTACAACAATATTGTCCTCTTCCAAACATCAGCATATATCACATGTCAATAATGGAGAATGCTGAAATAAAGAGGCAAATCAAGGACATGTTGGACAAGGGACTCATAAGGCCAAGCACTTCGCCATGTAGTTCACCCATAGTCTTGATTTCGAAGAAAGATGGGACTTGGTGCCTGTATGTTGACTTCAGAGCTTTGAAAAAGATAACGGTAAAGAATCGATATCCACTCCCAAGGATAGATGATTTGCTAGATCAGCTAAAAGAAGAAAAGTTTTTCATTAAGTTAGATTTACGAAGTGGATATCATCAAGTAAGAATTGCAGTAAGTGACATATGGAAGACTGCATTCAAAACCAAACAAGGACTCTTTGAGTGGTTGGTTATGCCATTTGGTTTGTGTAATGCACCGACGAATTTCATGTGTGTTATGGATAATGTTTTGCGTTCATTTATTGATGAATTTTTGATTGTGTGTTTAGATGATATACTCATTTTCAGAAAAACAAGAGAAGAACATGTCTTGCATGTGAAAATGGTGCTTGATGTTTTGAAGAAAGAGCAGTTATTTCTTAAGATGTCAAAGTGTGAATTCGAAAAGACTTCTTTGGTTTATTTGGGACACATTGTAGGAGGAGGCAAGTTGAGAATTGATCCTTCTAAAGTGGAAGCCATTGTGAATTGGTCCACTCCCAAAATAGTAACCGAGGTAAGAAGTTTCTTAGGCGTAGCTCAGTATTGGAGAAAGTTTATTGCTAACTTTTCTGCCATAGCAACTCCTATGCATGCAGTGACAAGTGTGAATAAAGGCTTCCAATGGGGAGGAAAATAACAACAACCTTGTGAAGCTTTAAAAGACAAGATCAGTTCAACTCCGGTCCTTGGATTACCGAATCTGAGACAACCATTCGAGATATAAATCGATGCTAGTGATTATGCCATGGGTGCAGTACTTTTGCAGCATGGTAAGGCTATTTCCTTTCATTATGAAACATTCAATGGTGTTGTAACTAATTATCCTACACATGACAAAGAGTTGTATGCATTGGTACAAGGCGTCAAGAAGTGGAAACACTACTTGATGGGTAAAGAGATGACTATACATACTGATCACCAACCATTATAGTACTTGCAGTCGCAAACAAAATTGGAGCAATCACGACATTTCTGGTGGATGTGATTTATTCAACAGTTTCACCATGTTATAAGGTACAAGAAATGTATTTTAAATAAGTTGCTGATATGCTTTCAAGGCCAATTATAAGTGCTTCTACTTTACTTAAAAATGGTTCCATTTTACATGAGAGTTACATAGAACAATATGCATTTGATGCTGATTTTCAGGATGTGTATGCTAGTTTGAGTGAAGGGAATAAAGTTGCGGAAAATGATTATCACATGCATAACAATTTTTTGTTTCATTTGGGAAAGCTATGTATACCACAAGGAGAGAGACTTAGTGTCATGAGAGAGGCTCATTCGTCTCTTATTGTTGGACACTTTGGGGTAAGCAAAACAGTGGCGCATCTATAGAGGTATTGCTATTGGCTTCAGATGATAGATAGTGTGTCACGTTTTATAAGAGGTTGTTCTATGTGTGCAACAAGCAAGCCTAGCAATAGGAAGCTTAGGTTGTACACGCCACTACCGGTACGATCAAGGCCATGGGCGAGTGTCTCCATGGAATTTTTTGGAGGTCTACCTATGTCAAGAAAACAACATGATTATCTTTATCTAGTTGTGGATAGATCCAGTAAAATGTGTATAATTATGCCATGTAAGAAAACCATTAATACTGAACAAACTGTTGAACTTTATTTTCAACATGTATGGGTTTAGTATGGTTTGCCAACTTCTATTGTAAGTGACAGGGATTCTAGGTTCGTTGGGAATTTTTGGTCCAATCTTTGGAAGATGATGGACACAAAGTTGAAAAAGAGTACTAATTTTCATCCGCAAACTGATGGCCAAACCGAGGTGGTAAACACAACCATTGTGCATCTATTGAGAGGATATTGCAGCAAACATCCCAATTTGTGGGATGAGAAACTGCATTACATTCAACACACTTACAACTGGGAAAAGCACTCTTCTACAAATACTCACCCTTTGAAGCCTGCTTTGGGTATTTGCTGAAATCGCCATTAGACTTCATCTTTGAGAAGGATGTTGCTCTTGATGGGCATAGTGATGTTGAAAAGGCTCAAAATTTCATTGAGAAAATTTAGATTATTCATCAACAAGTTCAATAACAGCTTGAGAAGAGTTAAAGAAAATATAAGGAGAGGCATGATAAACATAGAGTTGATCACAAGTTTCAAGAAGGAGATGAGGTATGGTTGCACATAAGAAAAGAAAGGATGAAAGGAGAAGGTAAAAATATCAAGCCCATTCGCTATGGTCCATTCAAGATCATCAAACAAGTTGGTAATAATGCATTTCAACTTCACTTGCCTTCATATATCCAAATGTATTCTATTGTCAATGTCGAAAATTTGCGTTTGTATGAGCCTCCTTTGATTGATGATAAAGGGAGTGATATTCAGCTGCCATCTATAGAAGATTTCTCGCCAGAATTTTTGGATGAGCTCAAGGAGGATTCCATCCTTGACAGGAGGACACACACTTTTAAGAGGGGAAGTGTCGATTATCTTCAAATTGGGCTCAAGGGCAGTAAACCAAGTAAGGCAAGGTGGATGGAAATTGAAAAGGTGAGGGAGTTGTACCCTCATATTATAAATAGGTAATTAAAGTCTTTTGGGGTCCAAAAGCTTCCCAATGGGGAGGTGTGATCAAGATATCATGTGTTTTTCTCAAAATTGAAAGTGCTCGAAACTATACCGAACCTGAGCGACCAGAAAGGTCTCATCGTTGTGATTCCGATGCTGCAAACAGTTCAAAAAATCGATGTCATATGAGGAATATATTGCGTTCAATTTGTTTTCCCAAACAACTAAAATTTTTGTGATAGGGTGACTGGGATGCCCAGTCAGCATGCAGGTACAGTAAGTAGGTTGCATATACTCATAATATTCCCTTTTCTCATAACCAATCAGATCATGCCACGTGGCTGATTCTAGGCCATTGATTTGGTTGTACAAAGTTTGATTCTGACCGTTGGATGGAGATGTATAGGTTTTAAGTGGCACCATTGGATGGGCGACACGTGGCAAGCACGAAGGTTGCCACGTGTCCCCAAGAGGTTTGATCAAAATTTTGGTGGAGTCGGGGGGGTCGACCTTGCGACCTCCGGCTTGCACACCAAGACCTGCACCAGTCGGGCTACCAAGTGTTTATTACCATAACAATCCGCCACATTAATTTAAAGTGTATATGTTTCATAGTTTGGGGAGGGGACCGCAACCCACTGGCGGCCCCAAAATTGTTGTCACATGAAATTCTAAACTGCAACATCAAAATTTCTTCAATCGACAGTTATAAAAAACGTAAACTCTGATGGTTTTTCATGGTCGTGATCACATGTCACACTATGACATTAAAATTCTAATGATGGTTGACCGTAACTTAACCTCTGACAGAGAAAACCATAACGGTCACATGGTGCAGTATGATGGTTTTAAATGCCACATTTTTTCAGAACTATGTCACATCCAAGTTCCACTCCCATGCGGAGTTTAATTCAAACATTAAATCGCGAAGATTAAGGCAGGGGGGAGGGTCAGCATGTGACCACCCCACCCTAATCACTTCACTTCAATTCAAACGGTTTAAGTGGTAGGAGTTTACTGCGCCCCTAAAAATTAGGTGGATTTTACCAAAATAACTGTAGTTAACTGCAGTTCTCCACCTTTAGTGGAATTTTTCTAGCTGATATTGGGAAAAATGCTTTGGGAGGTCAATTTTAGACCAATTTGGGTGAAACAAGAGTCTACCTAGATTTATTTGAGAATTCTAGAGCCACTGGTGTAGAGAAAACAAACATTAGAGGCTTGTAAACACATGTATTTGAAATTTTGAGCATAATGACAAAGAAGGACATGCCATTGGGAGCTGGCCTAACAGATGTAGCCCAGGAGGGGTGAACTGCTTCATCATGCCTACTGTGTAAAACTTATGTGTGATGTTTTTTCTCTGTTATACACTATTGTATAGTGTTATTTAGGCTTATTTTCATGCTTAAAACTCACAAATTCATCTATTTTTCATGGTTAAAAAACCCATTCCTTAAGCAAACAAATGGAGACAAATTATACATGTTTTTAATACTGAAAGGGCACTTAGCACAACAAACTAATACACTCCTTTCAAATCACACACACTCCTCATCACTATGCTGGCCATGCATAAAAAGAGGGTAAAGTCAAGCTCAAAATGTGAAGCCAAGTCTTCACCTACTGCTCCTCTCGAGGTCTCATTTCTTGTCTTCTTGTTTCGACAATTTATGGCATAGTTCCCGAATTCATGAAAATGGAAGCATTTATTTTTTGGCAAATCTTTCTTCTTTCTCCCTTGACTGGATTCTAGTTTGGATTGGTATTTATTCCCTTTTCCCATATTTTCCTTTCCATCCATTGCAATTTTTTCTTGATCCTGATCTAGAATGGAAGTATTTGTTACGCTATGCAAAGTATCCAAACAGATATAATAATGTGTGCAAAAGGTTCTTCTTAAATTGCAGGTTAAACAATTAGTTATGGCTTTGTTTAACAGGTTTCTGTGAGAGGATTGATTAAATATTTTAACTGTTTATCATTATACAACATAAAAGAATAGAAAATAAACTTCAACAAAGCACATTACTCAGCTATTTGTTGAGCAGTTCACCCCTCCTGGGCTACATCTGCTGGTCCAAGCCTCCCAAATGGAATGTCCCTCTTGTATCAATTTTCTCAAAATGCAAGTATAAGTGAAAATAAGCCGTAATAGGAAAAAATCTCTGTAAAATCAGCTTCAGAAGATATGAAATAGCCATAGAGGACTATTCATTTACATAAAACTGATAAAGGATGCCCAACACACTGCCTTCTCCATGATGGCCCTGATGGTTCCTTGATCTTCCTCGAAGCTAAAACTGCTGAAGATCACCTTTGTTCGACCTAAAACCTATGCCAAACTGCTCAAAATATCGAAGAGACCCAAAATTTACTTTTTTGCACTCAATTTGGTTCAATAATGAGGGAGTTATGGCAGAAACAAGAAAACTTCCCAATGTCCCCCCAAAACCCTACTAAATGTGGAGTAACTGCTAGTTAACAGCGCAAAAATGGAGGAATCTCAGAAGAAAGTGGAATTGGCCAAAATAGGCGGAACCGTTTGAGGTGGCAATAAATGTCAAGTGGTATGGTCACATGACCGTTTGAACCCGTCGGCGGAAATATCGTTAACCACAATTGTTAGCATAAAATGTGGCATACTGTGTTATATACGCGTGGCCACATGCGCAACTCACGCTAACCACTAACCATTTCCGGATAAGGTTCTTCTGGCGTGCCCCTGGTCACAAAGTTTTGGTCAGATCGGATGCGGCTAGCCCTTATTTCCTCTACCCATTCTGCCGGGAAAGCATATATTTGCCCAGCGCCCATAGTGGTTAAGGAACACCACTGGACGGGCTGGTCGGGCCTATGGGCTGCCGGCTAGGCCACCCACGTTCGATCCTCCAAAATTGCAAACAATTTTTGGTTGATAAAAAGATCCCGACCCGACTCGAACAAAAACTCGTGTAGAGTGACCTGTGTTCAACCCGATTGTTGCATGCAGTGTGACCAAAATGCGTTCAGTGCCGACCCAAGCCTTTGTGTAGGCTGCCCACGGTGTCGGGCTTAACACCAAAAAATTTTCAACCTTTTGCCCTTGAGCTTGGGGCCACGTGGTAGCCTCTGGGTAGGCCATGTGGCACCCTCCTATTGGCCTCCACCATGCCTTTAAAAAATGACTTTAACCAATAATAATAATTTTTTTGGATAAATCTCTATAGTCAAACATAGTCAAACAGTCCTTTTTTGAAGTTTACTGGGCGATTTAAAACCTCAATAACTTTTTCATATGAACTCGGTTTTTAGAACCATTGACGGAGCCAGAATCATAGCGAAGAGACCTTTCCGATCGTTCAGAATGTAACCACTTCTAAGAACTTTCATTTTTGAGCATTTTTTTATAACTTAGACATGATCTCTTGATCACACCGCTCCACTGGGAAGCTTTTGGACCCCAAAATCTCTCTGGACTACTGAAAATGATCTGTACAGTAAATGAGAGTACAACACCCTCTTCTCTTTAGCCTCCAAACACTTGCCTTGCATGGCTAGTGACTTTGAATGACAACTAGAAAGAAATTCACACTTCCCTTCCTCGATGTGCTTCTCCTCATGTTAAGAACTGTATTTCTTGCACTCACTCATAAACTTTATGGCGAGAAATTTGCAAAAGGAAACTGAACATCGCTGCCTTGGTCAATGATCCAAGGTGTCTCAAACAAATGAAAGATTACAACTTAAAATACATGCATACAACATGTATTTGGTAAGAAGAATTCTGAAACACATGTGGAGGAGACAACAAACTTAAACGAACATAACACTTGCATGTCATGGAAAAAACCATAGACTCAAAACCTCTGCAGAGAACCATAGAGGAGGATGATATCTTGCACTATACTTTGCTGAAGGCAAGACCTTCATCTTGTATTATGGCACAAGAAGGAAAGGAGATCCCTTTTCCAAAAGAGGATCCAATCATTGGAGGGTTGCCCATTCATGTTAAGGAAGCTAAGGGAAACAACACTGTTAGATATGGATTTGATCTATCACCTCATGCAGAGGAAGGAGGAGCTTTTGCTCCAACTAGAGGGATTCTTCTATCTTTACAAGGAAGTCCCCAGGATCTCATGTGTGGAGGTCAAGGCACAACTCATGCTTTACATGTGCCATTGATGATGAGGTGTGGAACTATGGAGATACAAGGAGGAGATAGGGAGGATGACCAGCATCAAGTGATGAGAAGCACACACCCCTATTTATTTTATGAGGTTGATGCACCTAGGAGGGAGACTAGATTCTACAGTGAGAGTAGGGACAATTTTTTCCACTCATATATGCAGTCTACTCTTGATGATGATGTCTCATTGCATGGAGACATTTCACCCAGGAAACCACTAGATCAGTAGATGATGAGAGATGCTTCAAATTTTGAGGCACCATTCATTGATTTCAGAGGAGTGAAGAGCTTGGGAGGTTATTGTACAATGCTAAGAGTCTTAGGTAGACACAAGGATGAGAGAGACATTCTCTCAACATCATCTTTACCCACTCTCATTTCAGATTCTGCGCTGTGGTAGAAGTAGCAAGGGAAGGATAGCAGTCTTCTAACTTGCACCTTTGGCATGGGATATGTCAAAGAAAAGGATGACCATATGACAGATGTTCTTCATGAGAGATCATCAACGCTGTCATTATGGAGGATGGATCCATATTGGAACTCCCAGCTATTGGTGGAGTATTCCAAGGATCTTTTCACTTGCATGATATTGGATGACCAGTTGCATGAGGAGGGATATTCAGTCAGAGATGGGGTCATCTACTATCATGGTAGGATATTCTTATCTGGAGCTTCCAAGCTCAAGGAGAAGTTGCTACAAGAAACTCATGAGGATTTCCTTTTCAGCCACACTTGTTCTTTGAGGGCATACCACACCATCATGGAGGGGTACTTTTGGAAGGGGTTTGAGGAGGAGATATATCAGCATATGAGGAGATGCATGGATCATGTGAAGATGGAGAAGATACATAGCTATTTGGGAGAGTTAGCACAACCAACTCTTTTCTCTTTAAGGATGAGAGGAGACTCATCTATGAGCCACTCCATTTGCATGAGCAAGGTATATGGTAAGGGTATTGTCTATTTGCATAATGATTTTTATCATATATATATATATATATATCCCTTAACCATACATGTGCAGGATGTTGCTCCAAGGAGGAGTATTCTTTTTTCTAGACCTCATGGTCTACTTGAGGCCATGAGTAGTATTGGTGACCACTCCCTAAGAGGACTTGGGGAGGAGATGTATTTTGGAGAACATGCTCACTTTGCACCCTACATCATTCACTTTCTCCAAACATATGAGGAGAGTGGGACAACAAGCAAGTGGTTGAGAAACCACACTCTTTGTCACACTCTTTTGCAGTTGAGGGCCAAACTACGTTGGTTACATTTGACAGACCATTGTCCTTCTCCCTTGCTACATATGGCAACAAGCATGGTTCTCATTATGGTTCCTTATGTTGCTGTTGTTTTTATACTTGTTGGGAGCATGATTGAGGGAATGGCACATTGGTTGCATGTGTCCCTTGGGGGAGAGGTCTCCCACATAGTTTGCATTGCATGTTATAATGGGAGCATGAGAGAGTATGTGGCCACTATAGCAAAACACTTGTTTCCATTTGAGGTGAGCCACATGATTGATTGGATGCCATATGATGATGACTTCCAACTCATCACATATGAGATGATTCGGGATAGCATGTTTCATAATGCTGGAAGAGAGACCCTTGGAGGTCTAGTCTTCATCTTGCCACTTGAGGGCAATATTATTGCATCCCAAGATCAGCAGAAACTCTACACTTATCTTAAGTGGAGAGGGGGACAACGTGGGGTAGGCTATTTTACCTACCATGATCATGTTTTCAGCCCACCTACATCACTAGAGCTCAAGGTGGAGGATGCTTTGTATGAGTTTCCATGTCGGGAGGTAGCTCACTTTGTATGGATGATTGCTTGGGGATGGAGGTTCCACATGGGAATGCTGTTTCCCAATACATTTCAGATCCCATACCCTAAGGGGACCTCTGGACAACACTTTATTTCCTTCTTGAGTACTCTACTTGTTCATGATGATAACTGTCTAGCTAACCTGCATGCTTGGGAGAGGCAATATGGAGATTTATTGATGAGACAACATCTCATTCCTTGGAGGAGCTCATCATATGTGGATGCTACAGTAGGAGGAGAAGAGACTTCTCAGTTCTATCCTTGCAGTTGCTTGAGGACAAGCAACATTTGGGAGGGGAGGACTGTAATATTCCTAAATTAGCATGCAGCTAATTGGAATATTAATTTTTCTCATGTCACTTAGGAGATAAATGGGTAAGGAGGCCCAGAAATTGCAGAAAAATGAATAAAATCCCTCATAGTGTGAAAAGGGATATTCATAAGAGCTGGATTTCACACCCTTATGTGTGAAAAGGGACATTTGCATGGAGACAAGGTGAAGTGTGACGAAGTCAACAACGCTAGGATAGGAGATGGAGAGCACTTTGATAGACAGCGCAGTATGAATGGGAAGAGGGTTATTTGGTGGAGGAAACCCTAATGAGTGGGACCCATGGAGAGATTTATTTCACTTGTTTAAAAGGAGAGCAAGGTAGCCATTGTGATTCATGTTATGTATTATTGATTTCTTGGTCTGTTCAAACTTTGAGCAATCTCCTACTATTTAGCAGAGTTGCAGTGCTGCTTAGCACAAGGATTTCCTGTTTAGGAATCCTCCTCCTTTCTTGAGGAACCTCTTGAAGGATTTGTACTGATTTTCCTCACATATAGGCTTGAGGCCAAGCATCCTTCTCCAGTACAACGTTATTTCTGCAGCAGAATAATGTTGTGTTGCAGGGTGTTGCAGTGAGGGTTCACAACACCACTTCCATCCGTAGATTTTTAGAGGAGGAGTCTCTCTTTCCTTTGAGAGATCAGTTTGGAAGCCCTTGGAGCTTATTGAATATCCTGGCATTGGGCCAACTTATTCCCTTGCCCCTACAACGCAGTTTCCTCCAGTAACTGCGTTATTTCTAGTGAGCATTTGCAGCGGGGCTTTTGCAGATTGTTTGAAGGGTGAGATATTTAGTGTTAGGATCAGCCTTGCACTTAAAATATCCATTGGAGGAGGTATCTTCATTAGATGCAGCATCTTAATCCTTCTCCACTTATTTCCAGTTCTTGAGTTGCTGTTGCTACCCAGCAACTCCGACATTTTGCAGATTTTGTATATTACAGCCAATCCTTTCAGGATTGACTTGAGGTAGTGATTGGGAGGCTAGATCTTCACTCCCAATGTTGTATGAGCCATCTATATGCAGATGTATGATATTTTACACTCCCTGTAGCAGTTCTCCATCTATGGCTACACAGTTCTTATTCATAGACATTCTGCAATAGAGCCGCATTCCATCTTTTCACTTGCATTCATGAGAGGCTTGTTTTGCCTTGATCATTTGAGTTGTATTGTACATGTTTGCTGCTGATTTACATAATAAAATGGTTGTATGGTTTCCATAAATTTTGGTATGATGTTGTTCACTGCTATTTTTAGTTTATGTTTTTGTATTGTTGGATCTCCACATTTGGAATATCTTAAGATATTCCTAATAGCGTAGAAATTCCCAATTTTGGGATATTACAGTGATATCAGAGCATAATCTTGGCTCAACCTATGGATCTTAGCCATGATGCTATCCAGAAAAGAGAAGATGAAGACTCTATTATATGGAGAGAGGAAGGAAGATAAGCTTACAAAGCTTATTCCAAGATCCGTACAGAGCATTCATGAAGATTTCAAGAAGATAAGAAGGGAGATATGTAGAGAGTCTCCAAGAGGGTTTGAAACTGAGTCAAACTCTAGATTTTCTTATGGGGAGTGTGAGCATGCAGCCACACCCTATGATGCACAGTGCAGTCACATGGCCAATTCTGCCATAAGAGAAAGAGAAGAAGAAGGAATGCCGAAGAGAGGAACTCTTAGTGGTTTCTTGCATGAATAAGAATCTCAAACTTAGAAGTTTAGAGATCATATCACTTTTCTGGAGTTTTGCAAGATCAGGGTAGGGAGGAGAAAGCAGTATAATGTGGATATATTTCTCATGTCTACCTTTTATGGTTCCTCTTCGTGTTCAGCCAGGGCTTGGGTGGAAGAGCTAGACACCTTTTTGCAGCACCACCAAATTTCTGAAGATGAAGCCATCAGAGTAGCAGTGCTACACTTTGGAGGTAAGGTCTATGCATGGTGGTTATTTGAGTCCTTTAATTTAAAGAATTCAAATACTTATTCCTATGCAAGGTTCATTAAAACTTTTGTGGAGAGATTTGGTAAGAAGAATTCTGAAATACATGTGGAGGAGACGAAAAAATTAAACGAACAAAACCTTTGCATGTGATGGAGAAAACCATAGACTCAAAACCTCTGCAGAGAACCATAGAGGAGGCTGATATATTGCACTATACTTTATTGGAGGCAAGACCTTGATCTTATATTGTGGCACAAGAAGGCAAGGAGATCCCTTTTTCAAAAGAGGATCCAATCATTGGAGGGTTGCCCATTCATGTTGAGGAAGCTAAGGGAAACAACACTTTTAGATCTGGAGTTGATCTAGCACCTCATGTAGAGGAAGGATGAGCTCTTGCTCCAACTAGAGGGATTCTTGTATCTTTACAAGGAATTCCCTAGGATCTCATGTGTGGAGATCAAGGCACAACTCATGCTTTACATGTGCCATTGATGATGAGGTGTGGAACTATGGAGATACAAGGAGGAGATAGGGAGGATGACCAACATCATGTGATGAGGAGAACACACCCCTGTCTATTTTATGAGGTTGATGCAACTAGGAGGGAGACTGGATTGCGCAGTGAGAGTAGGGACAATTTTTTCCACTCATATATGCAGTCTACTCTTGATTATGATGTCTCATTGCATGGAGAAATTTCACGCAGGAAACCATTGGATTAGCAGATGATGAGATATGCTTCACATTTTGAGGCACCATTCATTGATTTCAAAGGAGTGGAGATCTTGGGAGGTTATTGTACAACGCTGAGAGTCTTGGTTAGACTCAAGGAGGAGAGAGGAATTCTCTCAACATCATCTTTACCCACTCTCATTTTAGATTCTGTGCTGTGGCAGAAGCAGCAGGGGAAGGATAGCAGCCTTCCAACTTGCATATTTGGCATGGGGTATAAGAAAAGGATGACCATATCACATATGTTCTTCATGAGAGATCATCAACGCTGTCACTATGGAGGATGGATCCATATTGTAAATCCTAGCTATTGGTGGAGTATTCCAAGGATCTTTTCACTTACATGATATTGGATGACTAGTTGCATGAGGAGGGATATTCAGTTAGAGATGGGGTCATCTACTATCATATTAGGATCTTCTTATCTGGAGCTTCCAAGCTCAAGGAGAAGCTGCTACAAGCAGCTCATGAGGATTTCCTTTTCAGCCACACTTGTTCTTTGAGGGCATACCACACCATCATGGTGGGGTACTTTTGGAAGGGGTTTGAGGAGGATATATATTAGCATATGAGGAGATGCATGGATCATGTGAAGGTGGAGAAGATACATAGCTATTTGGGAGAGTTAGCACAACCACCTCTTTTCTCTTTGAGGATGAGAGGAGACTCATCTATGAGCCACTCCATTTGCATGAGCAAGGTATATGGTAAGGGTATTGTCTATTTGTATAATGATATATATATATATATATATATATATATATATATATATATATATATAGATATATATATATATATATATAGATATATATATGCATCCCTTAACCATACATGTGCAAGATGTTGCTCCAAGGAGGAGAATTCTTTTTTCTAGACCTCATGGTCTACTTGAGGCCATGAGAAGTGTTGGTGACCACTCCCTAGGAGGGCTTGGGGAGGAGATGTATTTTGGAGAACATGCTCACTTTGCATAGGCTACATCATTCACTTTATCCAAATATATGAGGAGAGTGGGACAACAAGCAAGTGGTTGAGAAACCACACTCTTTGTCACACTCTTTTGCAGTTGAGGGCCAAACTGTGTTGGTTAAATTTGAGGGACCATTATCCTTCTCCCTTGCTACATATGGCAGCAAGCATGGTTCTCATTATGGTTCCTTATGTTGCTGTTGTTTTTATACTTGTTGGGAGCATGATTGAGGGAATGTCACATTGGCTGGATGTGTCCCTTGGGGGAGAGGTCTCCCACATAGTTTGCATTGCATGTTCTAATGGGGGCATGAGAGAGTATTGGCCACTACAACAAAAAACTTGTTTCCATTTGAGGTGAGCCACATAATTGATTGGATGCCATATGATGATGACTTCCAACTCATCGCATATGAGATGATTCGGGATAGCATGTTTCATAACGCTGGAAGAGAGACCCTTGGAGTTCTAGTCTTCATCTTGCCACTTGAGGGAAATATTATTGTAGCCCAAGATCAACAGACACTCTACACTTACCTTAAGTGGAGAGGTGGACAACGTGGGGTAGGCTATTTTACCTACCATGATCATATTTTTAGCCCACCTACATCACTAGAGCTCAAGGTGGAGGATGATTTATGATTTGCCATGTTGGGAGGTAGCTCACTTTGTATGGATGATTGCTTGGGGATGGAGGATCCACATGGGAATGTTGTTTCCATATACATTTCAGATCCCATACCCCAAGGGGACCTCTGGACAATACCTTATTGCCTTCTTGAGTACTTTACTTGTTCATGATGGCAGTTGTCTAGCTAACCTGCATGTTTGGGAGAGGCAATATGGAGATTTATTGATGATACAAAATCTCATTCCTTGGAGGAGCTCATCATATGTGGATGCTACAATAGGAGGAGAAGAGACTTCTCAGTTCTATCCTTGCAGTTTCTTGAGGACAAGCAACATTTGGGAGGGGAGGACTGTAATATTCCTAAATTAGCATGCAACTAATTGGAATATTAATTTTTTCTCATGTCACTTAGGAGATAAATAAATGGGTAAGGAGGCCCATACATTGTAGAAAAATGAATAAAATCCCTCATAGTGTGAAAAGGGATATTCATAAGAGCTAGATTTCACACCCTTATGTGTGAAAAGGGACATTTGCATGGAGACAAGGCCAAGTGTGTTGTGTAACCAACTCCAAAAATAGAAGAAAAGAGATATCAACACCTTAGAAATAAGCCACTTCGAGGGGGAAACCTCCAGTACATTACATAAATGAACAATTCTTGGATGATACAATTTACAAAACCTCCTTTCTATATATGGGAGTCCATGTGGCCATAATGTAATCCTAGTGGGCCACAATGTAATCCTAGCCAACCTAACAATAATAATTTAAGGGCACAATAATAACAAAATGGGGGTTACAAGGGTACAATAATAACAATAAGGGGGTTACACTAATAACAATAAGGGACTATACTAGTAATATAGGGACCTAACATGCCCCTCTCCTTCAAAAAAGTGTTGTTCTCAACGCTTGAGTAGCTCTGGGTGCTTCTGTATAAACTTCTCATCCTCCCATGTAGAATCTTCAGTGGGTAAGTTCTTCCACTTGATGAGATACTCTGAAATTGATCGATTCCGTAGCTGTCGAGTTCTTGTTTCCGTGACCGCTTTAGGTTCCAATATGATTTTTCCTTCCTCATCAAGTTCTGGCAATATTGTTTGAACTGGAATATTTTCACCTATAACCTTCTTTAAGCATGAAACATGGAAAACTGGATGTACTTGTGAAGAAGCAGGAAGCTCCAATTTGTATGCCATAGTACCAATCTTTTACAACACCTTGTAAGGACCATAGTACTTTGGCGATAATTTATTATCCTTCTTTGCTTGCTTGAGGGACATTTGTTTGTATGGTTGTAGCCGTAGAAATACCCAATCTCCTACATCAAAACTTCTCTCGCTGCGATGTTGATCTGCCTGTTGTTTCATTCGATTTTGTGCCAAATTCAGGTTATCCTTTAAGAGTTGGAGAACTTCTCGCTGATGCTCGATGTGATCTTCCACTGCTTGAACCTTCAAATTTTCCCTTAAAGATGATGTGATGGATGGTGGATGATATCCATAAAGTGCCATAAATGGGGTCATTTTTGTTGCAGTATGGAAGGAAGTGTTATACCACCATTCAGTGAGAGGTAACCACTTAACCCATTGTGTTTGTTTATCAGATAAAAAAAAATGAAGATATTCTTCCAAGCATTTATTTACTATCTCAGTTTGACCATCATATTGAGGATGATAAGATGAGCTATGAGCTAATTGAGTACCCAAACAAGAAAATAACTCCGTCCAAAAATTTCCAGTAAAAATGGGATCTCTGTCGCTCACAATAACCCTTGGGCATCCATGTAGCTTTTGAATTTTGTCCATAAATGTAGTAGCAACTGTACTTGATTTAAATGGACGAGATAATGCACAAAAGTGTGCATACTTGGTAAGTCTATCAACTACCACCATGATGACACTCTTTCCTTCGGACTTAGGTAAACCTGTGATAAAATCCATCGAAATTTCCTCCCAACGTTGACTTGGAATGGATAAAGGTTGTAGAAGTCCTGGGGTCTTCATTTTTTCCACTTTATTCTGTTGGCAAACCAAACATTCAGCCACAAAATTTTGAATATCAGATTTAAGGGCATCCCAAAAAAATTATTTCTTCACCCTGTGGTAAGTTTTTAAAAATCCTGAGTGTCCTCCTAAAGGAGAAGTGTGCAATTCCAGAAGAATATTTTGTTTTAGTTGGGAATTCTTACAAATATATAAGCGATATTTGTACCATAAGAAATCATTTTTCCAACTAAATGTATCAGATGTACTAGGATCTTGCTGCAACTTTTGAATGAGTGTCCATACATCTTTGTCCTTCTTCCATTCAACTCTTGCTTCAGTTATCCAATCTGGTTGGATAATAGAAATGGCACAAAGCAATGCTTCCACCTCTTCATTCTTTCTTGAGAGTGCATCTGCAACAACATTAAGCTTTCCTTTTTTGTAGATTATTTCAAAGTCATAACCCAACATCTTTGTGACACATTTTTGCTGCTCTTCTGAAGATAGTCTTTGTTCCAAAAAGTGTTTAAGACTATCATGATCAGTTTTTACCTTGAAGTGTCTTCCCATTAGGTAAGTTCGCCATTTCTTTAGTGCATGCAGTATTGCTAACATTTCCTTCTCATAAATAGGTTTCTGTAAATACTTTCCTTGGATTGGACGACTTTCAAAAGCAATGGGTCTTCCTTCCTGCATTAAAACTGCACCAATTCCATTTCCTGAGGCATCACATTCCACAATAAAGGTTTTTGTGAAGTCTGGTGTAGCTAAGACCGGTGCTAGGCACATTGCCTTTTTAAGATGTTCAAAGGCCTTAGTTGCTTCAGGAGTCCATGAAAATGCATCTTTCTTCAATAATGTTGTTAGAGGTGCTGCTATTCTCCCATAATTCTTAACAAACTTGCGATAATACCCTTTTAAGCCGAGAAATCCTCGCAACTGCTTTATGGTCATGGGGACTTTCCATTCCTTAATGGCTTTAATTTGTTAGGGTCTACTTTAACACCCTCGTGAGATACAATATGACCCAGATATTCCACCTCTTGTACTCCAAAGAAACATTTGGATGTTTTTGCATATAATTGTTTCTCCTGCAATAGTTTGAGCACCCTGTCAACATGTTCAACATGATCCTTCCAAGACCCGCTATAGATTAGTATATCATCAAAAAATACTAGCACAAATTTTCTAAGGAAGGGTTTGAAAATGGAATTCATCAACCCTTGAAATGTAGAAGGTGGATTGGTAAGGCCAAAAGGCATGACCAAAAATTCATAATGACCCTCATGAGTTCGAAATGTTGTTTTTGGAATATCTTCAGTCTTCATTCTAATTTGATGATATCCTGAACGAAGATCCAACTTGGTAAAATAAATTTTTCCATGTAATTCATCCAATAATTCATCAATCACAGGAATTGGAAATTTATCTTTAATGGTGAGCTTATTGAGCTCCCTATAATCCGGACACATTCGCCATGATCCATCCTTCTTGTGTACCAATACTACAGGAGCATAGAAAGAACTTTGACTAGGTTGAATTATACCCGCCTCTAACATTTCTGCAATCATACGTTCAATTTCGCTCTTTTGGAAGTAAGGATATCTATAAGGCCTGATGTTTGGAGGAACACTTCCCGGAATCAAATGAATAGCATGATCATGATCACGAATAGGTGGGAGTCCTTTTGGAGTTTCAAACACCTTGGAATGATTGTCCAAGACTTTTTGGAGATCTGCAGAAATAGATGATTTTGATGTCGGAACTTCTAGTGAGCATAATTGTGCAATTACACCTCGTTTTTCTTTCTTTAGAAGCTTTTTCATGACATTAGAGCTTATTATCCTTCTTGGCTTCCCTTCAATACCCCGTAATTCGACTTCCTTTCCTTCTGAAAAAAATTTCAAGAAAAGTTCTTGAAAATTAAAAACTACCATCCCCAAAGATTGTAACCATTGTACTCCTAGTACAACATCAGCACCTCCCATAGGAATGGAAAGCATTGGACTAGTCAATACATATTCCCCCATGGTTAGCTTGATATTATGGCATTTTCTAGAGCAATTTATAGTTCCTCAATTTGCAACCATCACTTGACATTCTGGTGCTGGGTATAGGAAACAATTTAATTCCTTGGCTACCTTACAATGAATAAAATTATGGGTGCTACCTGAATCAATCAACACTATTACCTTTTTTTTCTTGATATGTCCTTCTATCTTGAGAGTTTGAGGAGTGGTAATTCCTGCCAGTGCATTACACGATATGGTCGGATTCATTTCTTCCTCTTCTAGGGCTGGTTCCTGGTGTATATCCTCTTCTTGTTCATTTTCTTCTTTCTCTTCACAATCTATGTAAAATAATTTCTTCTCAGCACACTTATGACCTTTAGTGTATTTTCTATCACAACTGTAGCAAAGCCCTTTTTCTCTTTTTTCTTCCAATTTTTGTGGTGTCAACCTTGTAGGTTGTGGAAATCTAGGCGTAGCAACACTTCCCACTTTATATAATTGAGTGGTAGGCTTCCTTGTCGCCATTATTTTACATTCAACTTTTCTTGCCAACCTGAATGCCTTCTCCAATGAATCTGGTTCCAAAACGCAAACTTCATGTTGGATATTATCCTTTAAAGTGCCTATGAAGAGGTCGATCCTATGTTCCTCTGGAAGATCAGTTACCCTTATATTCAATTTTTGGAAGTCCTCAATATGCTGCCCCACTAAACCCTTTTGTTTTAGATTTATCAATTGGCTAAAGAAGGTGTTTCTCTTTGTATCCTCATAATGTGCTATCATTTCCTTCGTAAAAATTGACCAAGTGACAATTTTTTTACGGGAACAAAGCCATCGATACCATACAAATGTAGTTTGTTCTAAATGTAAAGTTGCAATGCATACCTTTTGTGTTTTTTGTACGTTATGGAGATCAAAATATTTCTCCATCTGTAGTATCCATGTTACAGGATCCTTTCCATCAAACTTCCTCCTATCCATTTTTGGAATATGGTGGTTGTTCTCGCCAACATTAGAGTTTATGAAATAACGATTAACATTTATTTTGTTCTCATCATGAGGTTCTTCTACTATCTTTTCACCATTAGGAAACATTTCTTGTATCAACTTTGTCAAACCTTCGATGTTTTCTTTTAGATCATTCTTCATGTTTTCCGTGTTTTTTTCCATGTTGTCTTTCATGTCATCCATCTTAGCTTCCATGCCAACTTCCATGCCATCCATCTTAGCTTCCACACCTTTCTTCAAACCTTTCATCTTCGCTTCCACTTCTTTCTTCAAAACTTCCATTTCATTTTTTGTTTCTCTTTGCGAGAGTGAAATTTGTTGCACTTGCTCTTGTAATTTTGATAGATCATGTTGCAATTCTTCTTCTTCATGAGTCATAGTAAAGCCTTCTGAAGGCTTAATGGGTGTTGAATTATTTTTATGGGGCATATTTTAGAACCCAATACTGATATCTATTCTACAATATGCCCTTGGAATCAATTCAAATTGATTCAAGACTTATGCAATTCAGAAAAAAAATACACACCTTTTTCTTGCTTTTGAGGAGCTCGATATTGAAATTGGATTATCTCTGTGATTACAACACTTCAATATTTGAATTTCAGTACCAATGTAGCCCTCTAAATTATCTTTCAAATGCCACAGGTCTGACCTGATTTGGATTCTCCAAGACAAAGTTGTGTCCAATCTCCCACAATGACCTAATTATGGACTGGTTGAGTAGAGTGAAATTGTACGACTTGCCACGTGTCACTGTTTCGTCCTTTGGCTCTGAAATTTATAGCCAAGAAACTAAAATCCGTGTACTTGCGACTAATTTTTACGGCACTCCAATCCGATTCTCAGAGAAAGAGTTATGAAGATTTTCTCACGATCACCTCTTTGACATGAAATTCAGGAGTCTGAAAAAGCACTACCTTCTACAGATCATATCTCCGAAAATATTGAGAACCATGCTATGAATGTTTTTGAAAATTTTCCTTAGGATTTAAGCTTCGCTCCCTAAAAATTTCAGCTTCTGAAACTTCGTACAAAAAAATGTATAGCACAAATGCCACGATGACCTGTTTAGGAGCCTTAAAAAAGACCTAACTTGCACAGATCATATCTCAAAAAATATTGCGAACTAAGCTCTGAAAGTTTTTGATGACGTTCCTCTGGATTTCAGCTTCGCACCCTAAAAAGTTCAGCTTTTGAAACTTCGTAGAAAAAAAGTTATAGCGAAAATGCCACGATGACCTGTTTGTTTGGAGCAGCGAAACCCTAGAATCCAAAGCTCTGATACCAAATGTTGTGTAACCAGCTCCAAAAATAGAAGAAAAGAGATATAAACGCCTTAGAAATAAGCCACTTTGAGGGGGAAACCTCCAATACATTACATAAATGAATAATTCTTGGATGATACAATTTACAAAACCTCCTTTCTATATATAGGAGTCCATGTGGCCATAATGTAATCCTAGTGGGCCACAATGTAATCCTAGATGACCTAAAAATAATAATTTAAGGGCACAATAATAACAAAATGGGGGTTAAAAGGGTACAATAATAACAATAAGGGGGCTACACTAATAACAATAAGGGACTATACTAGTAATATAGGGACCTAACAAAGTGTGACCAAGTCAACAATGCTGGGATAGGAGATGGAGAGCACTTTGATAGACAGCGCAGTATGAATGGGGAGAGGGTTATTTGGTGGAGGAAACCCTAATGAGTGGGACCCATGGAGAGAGTGCTTTCACTTGTTTAAAAGGAGAGAAAGGCAGCCATTGTGATTCATGTTATGTATTATTGATTTCTTGGTCTATTCAGACTTTGAGCAATCTCCTACTGTTTAGTAGAGTTGCAGTGCTGCTTAGCACAAGGATTTCCGGTTTAGGAATCCTCCTCCTTTCTCGAGGAACCTCTTGAAAGAGTTGTACTGATTTGCCTCACATCTAGGCTTGAGGCCAAGAATCCTTCTCCAGTACAACATTATTTCTGCAGCAGAATAATGTTGTGTTGTAGGGTGTTGCAGTGAGGTTTCACAACACCACTTCCATCAATATATTTTGAGAGGAGGAGTCTCTCTTTCCTTTGAGAGATCAGTTTGGAAGCCCTTGGAGCTTATTGCAGATCCTAGAATTGGGTCAAATCATTCCCATTCCCATACAACACAGTTTCCTCCAGTAACTGCGTTATTTCTAGTGAGCATTTGCAGCGGGGTTTTTTTAGATTGTTTGAAGGGTGAGATCTTCAGTGTTAGGATCAGACTTGCACTTGAAAGATACATTGGAGAAGGTCTCTTCATTAGATGCAGAATATTCAACCTTCTCCACTTATTTCCAGTTCTTGAGTTGCTGCTGCTACCCAGCAACTCCGACATTTTGTAGATTTTGTATTTTAGAGCCAATCCTTCCAGGATTGACTTGAGGTAGTGATCGGGAGGCTATATCTTCACTCCCAATGTTGTATGAGCCATCTATATGCATATGTATGATATTTTACACTCCCTGTAGCAGTGCTCCATCTATGACTGCGCAGTTCTTGTTCATAGACATTCTGCAATAGAGCAACATTCCATCTTTTCACTTGTATTCATGAGAGGCTTGTTTTGACTTGATCATTTGAGTTGTATTGTACATGTTTGCTGCTGATTTACATAAATAAATGGCTCTATGGTTTCCATACATTTTGGTATGATGTTGTTCACTGCTATTTCTAGTTTATGTTTTTGTATTGCTAGATCTCCACATTTGAAATATCTTAAGATATTCCCAATAGTGTAGAAATTCCCAATTTTTGGATATTAAACATGCTTTCATGGTTTTGAAGTCTTCGCCATTAAATTTCACATAACCAACACCAATATTATTGGGTCGTTCCTAAAAAAAAATAGGATCAACCATGCCTTATGCATGCTTTCCTAAACCTTTGCCTTCACAGCCAATTTTATTCATTAACTTGGACCCTATACCTCTCATATGCTTTTCGAAAGAACCAACACATCTTTATAATGAGGAAACTTAAGACAAATTATAATGGATTACCTCTTCCTCACGCATGTTCTTGGTCAAAGCTTCTTGAGCTTGATGAAGCTGCATCTCCATATCATGCAATATTTGAAGAATTTATTCCTTCTCTTGCTTCATGGAAAACAATTGTTCATGAAGTTCAGTGCTTTCTCTTTTATACTTAAACAAAATCTGCATCATGTCCTTCAATATAATAAAGTCACGCTTCATATCTTCATCGAAGAATATTGTGAAGGAGGAAACCTCACTTTTAGAAGTTGTCATTATGATTTCAATGAACAAAAGTAACTTCAAAAAAAAGCTCACAAAGCTTTCTAAACAAATGACAAGATTTTTTTTTTTTAACCAAATGGCTGTAGAGACAAACTCTTATTCAAGCAGCCAAACAACAAAAAAACTCCAAGAGCTTCTTAACAAAAAACCGTCAAGAGGGTTTGTGTTCCAAGAGTGACCCTAAGGTACTTTGGGGTAAGGAAGAAGCCTTCAACCTTTTCTTAATTTTTTTACTCTCGAAGACTTAGCTAATAAGTAGCCATCCCTTCACCTCCAACAAAATCAAACAATAGTCAGTTTGCAAACAGTAAAACAATCAATCTTTTACTCTGTTTTAACACCTTTCCTTGAAGATATGCTTATGGATTCTTCTAATTCTATTGGAGGTGAAATTGAAGGTGGAGATGATGGAACTCTTGCCATCCTTGGCTGAGGATTACTATAAGTCCTTGCCAATTGACCTTCTCCTCTCTTAAGCTTCAGCCTAGTAAGCCTCAAAAACCTTGCAAACAGTTAAACAAACTTTGCACAAGAACAATACAGAGAGAAACACTAGCTCTCCTAATGCTCAAAACCTGAGTTATGATACCAAAATGATCTGAAATGGAAGTATTTGTTATGATATGCAAATTATCCAAACATATATAATAATGTGTGCAAAAGGTTCTCCTTAAATTACAGGTTAAACAATTAGTTCTAACTTTGTTTAACAGGTTTCTGTGAGAGGATTGATTAAGCATTTTAACTGTTTATCATTGTACAACATAAAAGAACAGAAAATCAAATTCAACAACGCACATTACTCAGCTATTTGTTGAGCATTTCACCCCTCCTAGGCTACATCTACTGGTCCAAGCCTCCAAAATGACATGTCCCTCTTGTATTAATTTTCTCAAAATGCGAGTACAAGTGAAAATAAGCCTTAATAGGAAAAAATATTTGTAAAATAAGCCTTAGAAGATATGAAATAGCCATAGAGGAACATTCATTTACATAAAATTGATAAAGTATGCCTAATACACTGCCTTCTCCATGATGGCCCTAATGGTTCCTTGATCTTACCCGAAGCTAAAAAAGCTGAAGATCACCTCTGTTCAACTTGAAACCTATGCCAAACTTCTCAGAATATTGAAGAGACCCAAAATTGACTATTTTTTCACTCAATTTGGTTCAATAATGAGGGAGTTATGGCAGAAACAAGAAAACTTCCTAATGTCCCCTCAAAACCCCACTAAATGTGGAGTAACTGCTAGTTAGCAGCGCCAAAATGGAGGAATCTCCGAAAAAGGTGGAATTGGCCAAAACAGGTAGAACCGTTTGAGGTGGAAATAAATGTCAAGTGGTATGGTCACATGACCGTTTGAACCCGTCGGCGGAAATATCGTTAACCACAACCGTTAGCATAAACTGTGGCATACTGTGTTATATACACGTGGCCACATGCGCAACTCACGCTAACCGTTAACCATTTGTAGACAAGGTTCTTTTGGCATGCCCTTGGTCACAAATTTTTGGTCACATCGTATGGGGCTAGCCTTGAGGGGCTAGCCCTTATTTCCTCCGCCCGTTCGGCCCGGAAAGCATATATTTTCTCGGCGCCCATAGTGGTTAAGAAACACTACTGGGCGGCCCAGTCAGGCTTATCAGCTGCTGGCCAGACCACCCACGTTCAATGCTCCAAACTTGAAAACAATTTTTGGTTGATAAAACGAGCTCGACCTGACTCGAACAGAAACTCATGCAGAGTGACCTATGGTCAACCCGACTGTTGCATGCAACATGACCAAAATGCGTTCAGTGCCGACCCGAGCCTTCATGCAACCTGCCCATGGTGTCGGGCTTAACACCAAAATGTTTTCAACCTTTTTCCTTTGAGCTTGAGGCCACGTGGTAGCCTTTGGGTAGGCCACGTGGCCACCTCCAATTGGCCTCCACCATGCCTTTAAAAAATGACTTTAACCAATAATAATAATTTTTTTTGGATAAATGTCTAAAGTCAAACATAGTCAAACTATCCTTTTTTGAAGTCTACTTGGTGATTTCAAACCTCAATAACTTTTGAATACGACCTTGGTTTTGAGAACCTTTCACGGTGCTAGAATCGTAGCGATGAGACCTTTCCGGTTGTTCAGAATGCAACCACTTCTAAGAACTTTCATTTTTGAGCATTTT
The DNA here is from genome assembly GCA_034641835.2 of Pinus albicaulis. NCBI lineage: Eukaryota > Viridiplantae > Streptophyta > Pinopsida > Pinales > Pinaceae > Pinus > Pinus albicaulis. Next base: position 1,262,671,939 of record CM076574.1, on the reverse strand, counting down.
TTTATAACTTGGACATGATCTCTTGATCAGATCCTCATCCTTGGATGAAGTACCATCTTTGGTATTCCACCTTATTTCCTCCTGTACTAAATTAGACCATAATTGCTCCCAATTTGGTAGTTTATCCCTCCCATTCACCGAATCCTTATAGCCATGCCGACTCTTGGGAAGGCCTAGAAGGGATAGGTTTACGAAGTCTTTTTCAACGAAATTAACACCAACTCCACCAAGTTCATCACGAAACTGTGTGAACATGCTTAGATATTGCAAAATTGTGTCATTGTTCTACATCTTTATACTTCTAAGTTTATCCTTGAGCACCAGCTTCCTCTAGTCACTATTATTCTCGAACAATTCTATCAGTTCTTTCCACATCATGAACAAAGTTTCTTTTTTGTCGATATTTGAGACAATGTGATCTTGTACTCCCTCCAATATGATTCTCCTTGCTTTGGCTACATCTTTCTTCCACTGAGCATGGTTATAGGCATCAAATTATAGTGGTTGTGCCACATCTATCTTGATGTATTATTGCAGTCCATTTTCATATAATAATTCCTCCATGAGATCCTTCCCTGCAAAAAAATTAAAGGTGTCTTCCAAGGCATACTTAACGTTAGTCCATTAAAGGCCATCTTCTCAGTTCTGAAGAAAACCTGCAACACTGATCTCCAAATTTGAACCTATGAGAACCAACTTCAAATTTTCCGCTCTAATGTGAATCCAATTCTGATACCATGTAGATATTATGCTGTATATTTGCAAACTCACATGAATTTTTATTCAAAATCACAAGACATAAACCTACACTACTACTATGCAGACATTATTTCACAATTTAGAACAAAAATTCCAGACATGCAATAAGAAATAATATAATGCAACAAGAAGTTTTATTTGGGGAAAGAAATATGCTAAAAACCCCAATGCCTCTTGCATTAATAAAATGATTACACTTTCTTTTCTTAACTGAGCTCACCATGTAAGTGTACAACCTATCTCTCTATGCACTCGAGGCCTCTAACCCAGACTTAGTGAATTTTTTCCTTGGCTTTAGCTCCTATTTCCTTACGTTTTTCCTTGAGGAATTCTGGCCCTTATTATTTATTTAATTCCTCAAATTTAATTGTTCAATTCCTTAGGCTGATTACTTGACTGCATGCAACATCTGTACACTCAAGGTTAGTTTAAAAATAATGTTACACTGCCTCAGAATCCCCACTAATACCATGGAACTCGAATTATCTGCATGCACTAGCTATTTTGGGCTGATTTATCAGTTAACTGGATGATTACTGAGTTTGACTAAAGTCCCACTACACAAATTGGCCCGCCACTAGTTCCTCCAATAATTGGAACTAGTTTAACTGAAAATAACCTTATATAATTGACCTTGATTGCTACAAATTAGCAATCACATATTCTTAACTGAACTCTAACTCCTATAAATCGAATTTACTAAGTAAACTGGGTGACACAAGCCATGTCACACAAATTAAAATCATCCAAGTTGTTCGCTCATGTGGAAATAATTTTTTTCTCAATTTAATCAAGGAAAAATAAAATTGAGAATTTCTTGCTACATTTTTCAACAAAAATGTCCCAAAGATGGATCCTCTTTTAAATTTGAAATGTTGATAATATTCAATAATCGTTGTGGATAATATGAGTTTACCTACAAATACATAAAATTATAAAACATAAAAACATTATACTCATCCAAATGAACCCACTACTCAATAGGGTATGGGACTAACTTGGGATCAAGATGAAAATCAATGTAGAAATTCCTTGCAGATTGAAGCTGCTAATTGTAATTTGCTAAAACGATAGACTTGAATCTACTCTACCAATTGCGGAAACCAATTTAAACGATCATAGAATCACAAAGCATACAAGATAAAATAATCCAATCAACACATTACACAATGATTTCTTGGGGAAAAATACAACTTAAAAACCTGCTATCTGTATATTGCATTAGTCAGAAAATATGAGAAGATTACAATGCTTTTCCTAAGCTTGAGAAACCTCTGCATTATCTCTATATGTATAAATTCCTCCTAGGAAGGCCTAGGCCAATACTTAACACATTTTTTGCTTTCCAAAGTCCTTGTTCCTTGCGTTGTTTCCTTGCGTAATTATCCCCTATTAATTAGGGAAATCCCCATCCAATACTGTACAATCCATCTAGGGGATTCCTCTAACTGCATGTGCCACCTGTACAGTTTGGATGATTATACAAATGATAATACATTTCCCTTGAATTCCAATCTAAACTAGGTAACTCTGAGATCTGACATGAATGAGTTATTTATGGCTAAACCATCAGTTAATTGATTGACCATTGGATGTGGTTCAAGTTCAAGTTCCAAACTTTGACCTCTCACTAGTTCCTCCAATAGTTGGAACTAATTAAACTGAATTTAATTCAGATAAACTGAATTAATTAATTACAACTCAAAATAAACTCAACCAGGGCTCCTACAATGTAGGAACCACTCTACATGACTCAAGTTAGACCCTCAACTTGAATTAGCTAAACCAAATAATTCAAAATAACTTAGTTAACTCGTACAAGTTGTCATGAGATGTGGAATTGCAATTTTCTTCTAATTTAATTCAAGGTAAAATTAAATTAGAATATTTCTTGGTGCCATTTTCGACACTCCATCTCAGCAAGAAAGGGATTATCAGATACCCCAATCTTGCCTCTATGGAACTCAAATTTTTCTTTTGACAGTGCCTTCGTCACGATGTATGCATCATGTTCCTTTGTAGGAATGTACTCTAGCATCATGATCTGCCTCTACATTTGAGATGGTGGTACCAGATGTCGATATGCTTGGACCTATCATGAAAAACTGGATTAAAAAATAGTTTGGATTCACCAAATAAGGATCTTCCTCATCTAAATAGCCTCACAAGCTGCTTGACTACTAGCCATGTACTCTTATTCTACTGAACTAAGTGAAACTGATCTCTGCTTCTTGCTGTACGAGGAAAATGCTGCTGACTCAATACTGAAGATTCTGCATGATGTGCTCTTCCTGTTGAATGGAATCCATACCCAATATGCAGTTGTGAAGCCTTGCAGCTTCATTCCCTCTATCTATATGTACCAAAGACCAAACTGAGTGGTGCCTATGAGGTATCTCAACACATGTTTGGTTGCCTTCCAATAGAGTTTGGTTGGCTTAACCATTGCTTGACTAAGTTGGTTAACTGCATAACACATATTTGGTCATGTGTTCACTAAGTACATAAGTGAACCCATAAGATTCCTATAAATTGTAGCTTCTACCACTTTGCCTGAAGTAGCATCCTCCTTCCTCCAATTCCCTTCTAGAGGAGTCTCCATGGGGTTGCCTCTCTCCATGTGAAACTTCTTCAGTATCTCATGATGAACCCTTAGCTAAACTAAGAGGGGGGGGGGTGAATTACTCTAGTACATTCCTGGTGATTAATACTATTTTCATTCAACTCATTAACTACTTAATTTTATAAGCAACTTAATACATAATGAATCAACAAATTGAATGTGTGGACAACAAGTAATTAAGAATAATAATACATCACATCAACACATAATCATCAAACACATAGACAACAGATATAAGTGGAAACCCATAAGGGAGAAAACCACATATTATTATTGTTGTGATGCAAAGGCGAGCTCCAACTCCCCCTCACAAATGATTTTATGTAGGCTCCAACCTATAGGAGGCTAATGCCTCAAATTTTGCAAGCTACAACTTGCAAGGAAGCTCCAACCCCCATCTATTTTTTGCAGGCTACAACCCACAGGAGGCTCCTACCTCAACCAGCTCCAACTGGACATCTATCAAGCTAAAACTTGAAATGGAAGCACCAACTCCCATGTATTTTCTACAGGATACAACCCACAGGAGGCTCCTACCTCAATTTATGCAAGCTACAACTTGCAAGGAAGCTCGAACTCACAAATATTTTCTGCAGGCTGAAATCTATAGGAGGCTCCTACCTCACCTAGTTCCAAATGGAAATTTATCAAGCTACAACTTGAAAGGAGACTACAATCCCCTCACTCAACATGAAACAAAAATGCTTATTTACCTGGATATCAGCTCTGTTATACTCCTTCTCCACTGCTGCCTCTTCAGCCTTCATATCTACTTCACATCAACTCCTGATATGCACATCATCTCTATCAGCTCTCTCTTATTCTTCCACTCTCCAACCTTCTGCAAATCTTTTAGATTTTTCCACTCTCTTCCATTATGCAGCTTTATAAAATTTCTATGCACACTGATACTACATTTTTTATACAAATAACTACATGAATAATTTCATTCTACAGGGAATACGAAGTGAACAGGACTGACCCTATGCCTTCTACCCATTTGATTCCTCATTCTTCAGTTTGGGTTATTATATCAGAAATAATCATTACCACATTCATGGAGTTTTTCCTATGATTATGGAGACTTTCCTTTGCATCACAAACAATATAAAATAATCAATGAATTTACATTTATAGTTACAACAAGTATATTTCACTTAGACCTTTCATCTCTTGGCTCGCTGTGCGTTTTTCCTTTCTACTGCTGTCACTATATTTTCTGTTTCTGAGTTATATCATAACAGTTATGCACAAATGATTTTTTCCTAACTTGACCCAGCTGGCACATTTCCATCAGTGCCACCATATCTCCTTTTGCCCAACTCTGCCTCTTCTGCTCGTGCTTGCAACATTTAGCCTTCACCTGCTCCTTTTCTTTGTGTCAGGTCACTTACCCAAGTCTCTTTCTGTTGCGTTTAGAATTTTGTTATTAAGTAGCCGCAATAACCTTGCACGAGTATTAGGTTACTTACCCGAGCTTTCCTCTTGCATTCAACCTTTCCTTTTAACTCACCGTCGCAACCGCATAACACCATTATGCACTTAGAGCCGGGCCTTACCCGAGTCTACTTCCGTTCAAAATTTTCTTTATACGCTCGTGTATTTTGCTTGCATTCAGTATTTTCTTCGTAAAACAAGCATATCCACAAATAATACTGAATCTGAGATATATTAATATTTACCTCTGAATGATATTTCATCCGGTCACATCTATCGCATTTTTGCGTTCCATAGGTTTTACATTATAATCCTCCTTTTCATCCTCTGATGCGATTTCTTCACAAAAAGGCCTTATTCCAAATTTGAAATCCTTTGCAATTTAACTCTAAAGCTACATCGCATCCACCCCTTATCATAGGTCGTAAGATTTATCTCATAGAAATAACAAGTTTCCTCTTATCATATGCGATATGCAATTGCATCGCATCGCAAATCGCACTTCTTATTGCATCGCAACTTAAAACAATTAAATTGAGATGAATTAACATATAAATATAAGAATCGCTGATGGCGATGTGTAGTATACAAATGGGTCCCACGCTAGACTTTAAATCCTCTAGAATGTAGCTTTGAAGCATATCACATCTGATACTCTTATTGCATTTCACAGTTCGACATTTTAATATGATTATTAAGTGCTTATCCTCCTGAGCTTGCGATGTGCGATATGTAGGCCATGTCCACGTCATCTCTACGTCATCATGCCATGTCACTTTCATGACATCGCCATGTCACTGCTACATCATTTCCACATCACTGGCATGTCATTTCCACGTCACTGCCACGTCATCTCCACGTCACTAGCATGTCATATCCACGTCACTGCCACATCATCTCCACGTCACTGTCACATCATCTTTCCATGTCATCTCCCGCACTTCGCATTTTTCAATTTATGTGTCTTATTGCATTGCAAATTAAAACAATTAGCTTGCAATAAATTAACCTATAAATATATTAAAAAAATACAGATAGCGATACGCGATCGCATCGCATCGCAAAATCTGCACATTATGGCAACTTCGCAAGTTTACATATATGTTGTTAACTATTATACCATATCACATGCGCTATGTGATATGCGCAAGGACCTCCACCTGACACGTGTCCACTTCGACATTTTAAAAATTTAATATGCAATGAGATCTTAACCATCCATCTCTCAACCTTTATTTATGTGATAAGATTCTGACCGTCCATCTCAACATGCATATTAAGATTTATTTGCAATTTGTGGGGTAAAGTCTTCTGTTGTGATTACGATTTGTGGTGAAGCCTCCGAACACTATTCTGTATGTATATTTGCACGAATCGACCCTGACCTGTGCACTGCTCTGAACATATTTAATAGCCCGACTCTTGAGCTTTTCTGAACTTAAAATAGCACAACTCGACCCAAACTTTCTTCCTTTGCTGCCTTTGATCTTTTGCTGCCTTTTCTCCTTTGCCACTTTTTCTCCTTGATAAATATTCTAATGCTACTCCTTGCCTTTTTACTACTCCTCTCTAATCCTTTTCCTTAATGATAATTCTGGTGTTGATCCATGCCTCTTTGCTACTCCTCTACCTTGCTCCTTTGTCTCCAATGCTTCTCCTCTAACTTTCTTTTACTCTTTGTTGCTCCTCTACCTGTCTTTCATGATTCTCTACTTAAGTTTTTCCTTCTTTGCCTTATTTCTCCTTTATACTCCATTTAATATTGATCTTCTCCTTTTTCTCAATGATAATTTTGGTGCTGCTCCTTTCTGTTCCTTTTCCATGAATGGAAATATTTCCAACGGTCTCCCCCTGTGGCATTGATGGCAACACTTCCTCCAACACTTCCTGCCCCTTTCATTCTGAGAAGTGTCTATCTTCCTCTGCTTTCTTTTCCTCCCCTTTTGACATAAATGGAAAAGGGTTACACCTTTTTCCAGTGTATTTTCCATCATTGCCTTATTAGAATTCTGCATAAGCATTCTTCATTCTACCCACATACCTGGTTGGGACTCCTGCTCCATTTGGTGTAAAAGAATTTTTGGGAGAAAACTTTGGGAATAATTGAACTTGTATGTATATACATAGTAAGATGATACCATCCAAAAGCACAGATTCCTTTCACTTTTACAATAATGAAGGTGATGGTAAGGACACTCCATAGAAAAAACTGTACTAGAATTATATAACCAGAAATGCATCATTGGAATAATAATAAAATACTGAAAATGCTTCATACGATATATAAAGTCTGCTCCAAATATACTTCAGTCTATATTATGATCTTCATCTGAGATACATATATCTTGAGGAAGATTGTAGATGGAATATTTCTTCTTCTGCAATAAACATCTGTAGTACACATCTGTTCAAATATGATGATGCCAATATATCTTTTGCAGCCACAGTTCACCTTTACTACCAGATTACACAGTGATTACATTTCAGATTCAAGGATGTCTTTGCACAAATTTTGGTTCATAGGACAACCACTCATACTTTCTTATAAGGGACTCTCAAATTCACCCACATACAACTATTACATTACTTTTAGGTGTAACACATGCTTAAGGAATACTAATGGTTAGAGCTTCATATATCTTATCTCTGCAATATACACTTAGGCCAAAAGTGTCTATGCATCCAAGGCCACAAGATAATATGATGCCCATTGATAATCCATGCGGTAATTTTCACTTCGGCTTGCACAGACAACCATAGTTACGATACCCTTCATACTCTCAGTTATTTTTATTGATCTCTCCACTATTCTAAAAAAAAATTAACAATATACATAATCTGATTCTGGCATCATTAACATTTTGTATTGGTGGAGATGCAAGATCAATCAATTGTTTTATCACAATGCGTTTCAGGAAGAACTTTTCAAATTATTTAATTGGAGTCTCAAAGACAGATTGTTCACAGTTTTATCATTCATTTATCTGCTTACCTCCAAAACAAAAACATGCCTAACTTCAACGCAATCTCAACACATCAATAATGCTTTCTCAAATACCAATGCTACTCCAATAATAATGCTTGGGTGCTTCCTAGAGAATCTCCTCTTTGATTTCAGTATAAGCATCCTTCATTCAGTTATTTTGTTATTAAATGAATATATACAACAAACTGATGCCATCACAAGTCATGAGAATGCTAGAAGGCATGTCACCATAGAATGTTTTGTTCTTTTGTCCCTTGCTGCTTGATGATAGTGACATGTGATAGACTTCTGATGAAGTTGTAATCACTACAAGTCAAAAGCCCTTGATTCTGATGTGAACAATGAGTTCAAACAAAGCTTACACTTTATTGTAAGGTTAGACAATATCTTTCAATCTAAAAGGCCCAATGAATTTAATACTGAAGATTTACATATTTAAACATAAAACCCTCGAGGCTTGATACATTAAATGCATTGGAAATCTTACTATCAACTATACACTTTTATTTATGACACAAGGGGGTATTTAGTTCAATGATCAACTCTCTACAACGATGAAATATCAATTATTCCTTTATGCTGAAGTAAGTTTCAGATGAATCAATAATAGACTCTTGACCTTCAATAGTAAGATTAACACAACTAACCCATCATACTTTAGACACTTCAACTGTTCTATCCCCATGTTCTTTGGGAAACATCTTCAATTTGGCTACTTGAAGTTTCATCAGATAGACTTCAACAAGCTTATGGATGACTTATGAAAGAGGCCTTGAAAGTATATCAATACTTACTTGAAAAGGCGAACATTCATATCCAAGACTACGTGATTCTTCAACGCTCAATATAACACATCAACGAACATAAGATAATGATTCTTTGATATTTCACTGACCTTTACATGCTTTGATAACGCAACTCAAAATTATCCAGCGTTTGAAACTAGAAGATACTTTTCACTAATCAGAGCAACTAGAACTTAATCCACACATATTATAATGCTGATAACGCTGGGACTAATTTATTGATGTATTTCTACCATACCATCACCATGATGCATATCATAATATTCCGATCCTGAGGGCCTGTATCATACCACTGTGTTATGAAGGTAAATCCTCTCAGTGGACAGAGATGATCCCTCTAGCCCTAGGGTGGGTCTAGTAACAAAAGGACACGCTAAAGTGTTGCTTCCTAGTTAATGAATGAAAAAAAGACAGGGTAGATTGACCTACCTTGAATCCAATGCTGTCGTCGTTACAGAAAGAGTAGTGGCCTCTCGCTCCTACCTTGGCAAATTACAATCTGTTCACTGTTACGCTCAGACATCTGCACATAGGACAAAGAAAAAGAACAACATACGACATAATAGTTTCACTCATAAATATTAGCCAGTCAAAGAGGGCTAAACATATGGCATCAAATAAACATCATAACACAATAGTGGAACCAAACAATAGTCATGTATATAAATAAATAGAAGGAAGATTACAACCGATGCTTTGACATCGTAGTCTCCCCTAGCGGGGTTTAGGTGAAGCGTGTCTCACATGCCAGTCAGGGAATTCGGACAAGAGCTCTCTAAGAAGTCATCGACTCAAGCTCTCTCAACATAATCCTTCTTAGTCTATCTTCTCTATAATCTTAGCTATAGTATGTATAGTTCTTCTAATTCAACTAGCTTCTACTAAAAGAGATAGTTTCTTTTATAAAGGAAAAGGAGGAGGTTGGAATCCCTACAAAGGTGGGAGGGAGTCCTATCCTTTAGGAGAGTTCCAAGGGAGGTGGAAAATACTAACTAAAGGAAGGAGTCCGTGGTTGTTTTAGTTCAACCACTCCTAATGACTCATCCTCGAGGTGGTTGGAATGGAACCTCTGCCTCTATTTTAAAAAATAATTCCATAAACAGCTTGGCGTGGGTGTCTAACTGGCACAGAGCATCAAATGGTGTGGGCTCAGTGTTAAATTTCTCTGTCGGTGCGAGGGTGCAACTGGCTACTCGCGCCAAGTCAAAAATAGGGATATTTACAGCTTTGTTCAGGGAATTGTCAACAAGAAGAATGTTTCTTTCATAAAAAGGGATGCAAGGATGGTATTTACAAAGCATGACACTGCTTACTAGTCATAGAAATGACCCTCCAATGTGCGAGTTGGGGATTGCAGGGATAGTGAAAAAATGCTGTGTAAAAGATGCCTCCTAAAGCATGAAGTCTGAGAGAGAGGGAGGGGTGAAATTCTTTATGAGAATGCATTGAAACCAAACACCGTTGTCGAAAGTCTTGCAATTAAAAATACAACTGATATCTGTGATACATGAATCGTGTGGCATGGGTGCAGCCATCCATAATAGAGTATATATAAAAACTGAGATCCGATGTATGGACATAGCCATCCAGCAGGAAGGATCAATAAATATACTTAGGTATGGTCGCAACCATCCAATCAAGAGAGTCATGAAATAAGTCATAATAATCCACAAAAATCTGTAGCCTGGAGTTTATCAGACAAAACCTAGGGTCTTGCACTCCATCTTGACTCGAAAAAGTACAATTTCAAGCATGCAAATATATGAACTGAAGTCAAACATGCAGGAAAATTGTCTGATTACCAGCCAATGATGAAAGCCGTTAACAGACGTGAGAGAAACCACCAATGATGACGATGGCTCTCAAGGTACAAAAGGTAAAATCTACGAAATGTGAACAATGATCTGACGTCGAACATCCATAGAATCACTCGATCAAAGGCCAATGATGTGAACCTTGTGTCGAATGCGAAAAACATGCCATTGAGGCATGCAGGCTCCAAGGTACCAGAAGGGAGTCTCTAGATCAAATTCTTGGATAATGAGCTGAAGTCGACAGGAAGTGACTTGGTCGAAGGAGGGCCATAATGTTTCCCACATCATCGACATGAGAAAAAGGAACATGAAGAAAGTGGATTAGGACCAACAGGAGATCAGAGGAAGGTTGACAACTTCAGAGGAAAACTTCTCTTGAAAATATCAACAGCACAACACTGGATTTGGCAGTATTTTACATCAAAGGATATGAGGTCATGATGATGTGGAAAAGAGCAGATGAGAGGTCAAATGAGATTACCCAAACCCATGGAGGCAAAAATAATGAAATGAGATGTCCTCAACCCGACACAAATGCAGACAAGTGCCATGTTCAAGAGAGACATACTGCCAACATAACTAAAACGTGGTTCCATTTTCTCCCACCATTTCTGGCGAGTACCCGAATTATTTTTTAAAACAAGCTTGAAGGGGATAGCATATGCTTGCACTGTAAGTTTGTCCTTTGGACAAATCCAACCTAGTAAATTTTATGAGCCCCAGGAAGGAGGAACTCAAATAACGTCATGGTGATGAAGTCCGATGTCATCAGGGTTTAATGAGTCTGACAAAGGAAGAACTCGACATCTTTTCATGTTTAGAGAGTTTGTAAAGAAGGCAGAAAAGAAAACTCCAGCAATCCCTTTTCACAGGTAGTCTCACAGGTCCGAAAAGGTAGAAAACTGTGTCTGCGAGAACCTCTTAGTTGCAATAGGCTAAGGTATTCCTTTTTCGTAAATAATCCATCCCAGCCCGAAAAAGGGTTAAACGTATACTGGGTAGATATCATTTCGCAGCCCTTTAACGAGTTCAAAATGACAAGAATATCAACAATCTTTTCAATTTTAGAGAGTCATAAAAGAGCTGAAAGATGGCTCTAGTAGTGACTTTCTCATGTTTTTACCAAGTCTGAAAAAGTATAAAATATAACTCGTTACTTCATCATTGTCGCATGAAAAACCTGTTGCTGCACAAGAGACATGTGTAAAATCCATTTCTCAAAAATAATATAATACAATAATTGAAAAACATGTCTTAAAACCTAATTAGGGTTGTGAACAAGTTATAAAATGCCAAAAATGGTAAAAATAATTACTTTTCATTTTTTACCTCTTGTGGAGCAATAGTTACCCATTTCAATGTGCAATCTTGTGGCGACGATAGCGGCTGATCCAACAGACCAATCACAAATCCGTTAGCTCTAGGTAAGAGTCGAGATCCCTCTCGTCATTTTAAGTCATTTCTTACTCGCTGCAATTTTCAATTTCGAATTTTGGGGGAGAAAATGCAAAAATTAGGGCACGACGGTTGGTGCGGGTTTCGGGCACGGAGTTGCGCCAACCGCCTGATTTTTTACACTAGGGCGCGCCCATTGGTGCGACTGTTTGGGAATTCGTTGCGCCAATGACGCAAACCATTTTTAGGCAAAATGCTGATCAAATACCCCAATTATTCACAAATTTAAGGTTCAAAATTGACTAATACCACTCATATGAATGTGTTTGTAGGTAGAAAGAGGCAAAATGGTCATCGAATGGAAAGAACGGGAACATAGCGAAGAAGATGAGCTGGAAATGGAAAATGAGATAGTTATGGAAGCTCTCAGAAAATGTGGTCTGAAAAAATTCTTCCTAATGCCATGTCTCTGAGCCCAACTAGAGTTATTGTTTGGGTCCCGTGATTTGGCAGATTGGCTAACCAAATGACAGGGTAACATCAAACCAGTATTTGAAGTCCTAGGACCTAGCCTTCCTAGACTCAGAGAGGGCTCTCTCTATTGTGTGAAGGATGTGAGCTTGTTCGCTTTGATGATTGTTTTTAGGCTAGTTGTTAAGAGTAGGTTTGTTTGTTTGTTTTGGGTTGGGGTAAGATGATGAAGTAGGATAGGTGGAATGAGAGAATATCAAATCGATAGGGCTATGGGGTCAGATGAAGTCTAGGGTATCTAAATGATGAAGCAGAGTGTATTGCAGGGCCGATTTAGCAAGGTTAATGGATCCTTTAGGTGATGTATGAGGTGAAAATTAAGTTTGGTGAAAAGGCTAAGAGGTCTTATACATCTATAATTTGAAGAAATAACTTATGAGGTATGGAAAACCATTAATCTCTATGAACAAAACTCAAACTAATAAACATACAAGATGAACAATCCAGTGGTACATAGAAGCATTAGAACTCCTAACTTTGGAAATCCACCTTCAGCTTTTTGAGAAAACACATAAGATAAACAAACAATTCAATATATGGAGAGGGAAATCCTAAACATCATATATCAAACTATCGGAAACTCTGAAACAAGTCGATGAGCATGGGAAAAGGGAAAGATCGAAACAAGACCTCTTTGCATTAACCTAATCAATTAGTATTCCATAGAAAAGCTTCACAATAAGTTTTTGAAAACTTTAAATAAGCAGGGCATGCCATGAATCATATTGATAAGCTAACATACTAATCATTCATGAAACAAATGACAGAAAAAAAATAGAACACGGGCCCCCAAGGAGAGTTGGTCTCTAGTCTCTGTCCATGATTCCCTTTGTTTAGTTTAATTCAACACAAGAAATCTTCTCACTTTTGTTTACAAACTTATTTGTCAATTTCAAATAAATTGACAATTAAATTCTTTAGTGCGGTACCCCAACTATAACCCGACATGTACAATATATTGGAGTTCTTAAATACCACATGCATAAATAATATGAATGTATGTAGTTTAAACCATAGCACATGCCTTTTAATTATTACATCAACCTGCTCTTTATATAAGCATGAAATAATTTGGACTCCACAGCACGTCCTTGGAAAACCCTGCACTAAATTTCTTTTTAATTCGATAAACCGAGCCAATAAATTCTCGACCTAAGGCCAAGGGTATTTTAAATATATGTCAACCAACTTATAACTCCGCAATATCTCCACGACTGAGCCTAGGCACTAAACTTTGGAAATAAAATTATAAAAGCCGACACATTTGCACTGTTAATATACCATATACCGGGCCCACACATACAAATGAGAATTTTCATTGATTGCAATCGCCCACACCTTAAGTTATCTTTCAAGATCTTTTGAGTGCTATCATTGTTCGATGGCCAGCCTCTAGATTAGACGACATACGTCGATATCACGCTGACTTCACCGTCGACAGTTAACGCGCGATGAGGGAGCGATGAGGCGGTATTGCCTCGTCAACGTGGCGGCTTTTCATAGGATCGCTTGCTATTTCAGTGGTTTCCCTTCCGTACAAAAGTGGTGCGATCAAAACTACTTCCGGTTTTATACAGTGATTGACCGGGGTTGAAAAAATCCCTCCATGCGCCTTGGTTGAATAACTCAAGGTTACAAACTCGGGACAGGGTTTCCCATTAACATCAAAACAAGATGATTTCACTCATAAGTAGATTACCTCCTTCAAACAAAGCTCACGGATCTATGGCAACGATACTACAGAGTACACACATACGACTCGACACCTGAATTAAGGACATAATAAATCCATTTCTTGGCTTCTTATATCGTTATGGTCCTCTCCAGAATTCAAAGGGGAATTACACACACGACCACAGATAGAAGGCTTGCGGAGATCAACACAACGATCTTCTTCAATAATTAAACACAGAATTAGAGGTTCCAATACCTCAGAATTAAGCAATTGCACATACACAGAGACAGGTATATCAACTAACACCACTCTGATGATCAACAAGACATCGAAATATATTCAAGCAGAGAACAAATTCTTAACAAAAACAATCTTTACTGTGTTAATCCCCCCCCTTCCAATGTATCCGGGGGTTACATTTTATACACCATCATATGTCTCTTCGGTTCCTCAGTGAGGACCGTTTCTACTCTAACAAAAGGCCTAATTACATTCATTCGAATAAATCAACAGGACAGATGGACTGAACCTAAAACTATTCGACTTCTACTGACTCTAACTGATCTAAATGCAACAAACAGCTAAGGTATTGACACCTTGTTGTTACAAATTCGAATGATTTTGAACCCTCCTAGCCACAACATGTGGACAAATTTCCTACATTGCTGGCTAGTGTCTAATGCCCCTGCATCAGATTCTTGAGGGCAATCTGTCCACTACAACAAAGACTGCATCATTCCCTCTCTGAGTCTTGGGCAATCCTAGAACAAAATCCATACTCACCATGTCCCAAGGCCTGTCTGGAATAGGCAAGGGAGTGTACAATCCTGCATTCTGGCTCCTTCCTTTGGCATATTGACAGATTTTGCAATTTTTCACGAACTTGTCCACTTCTACTCTCATCTTGGGCCAATAATAGAAGTGACTCAGCTGCTCATAAGTTTTATCAGTACCAAAGTGTCCAGCAAGTCCACCACTATGCTTCTCCTTGATCAAATTCTCTCTCATGGAACATTTTGGTACACACAGTTGGTTTCTCCTGAATAGTAAGTCCTCCTGCAAGAAATAATCCAGCCATTGGCTTCTATCTGTTAGAACAGGGTTACAACATGCTTCAAATGCTCCCTTAAAATTTGAATCTGTTTTATACATTTCCTTGAGAAAATCAAATCCTACAACTTCAAAATTGGTTTCTCGAACAAGCATGTGCCTCCTACTCAAAGCATCAGCTACCTTATTTGCTTGGCCACTTATATGTTTCAAAACAAAGTTAAAACCTTGGAGATACTCAACCCATTTGGCATGCTTATGATTTAACTTGGGCTACTGTACAATGTACTGCAGAGCATGATTATCAGAGTATAATACAAATTCTTTGGACATCAAATAATGCCTCCATTTTTTCAATGCCTGAACAATTGCATAGAATTCCTTCTCATAAGAGGAATACTTCCTTCTGGTGTCATTCAGCTTTTCACTGAAATAGGCTACAGGCCTATCATCCTGACTCAGCACAGCTCCAATGGCTTCTCCACTGGCATCACACTTCACTTGAAATGGTTTAGTAAAATCAGGCAGAATTAAAACAGGCTTTTCAGTTATCTTTTGCTTCAAAAGTTTAAAGTTTCTTTCTGCTTCAGCAGTCCATTTAAATGGTTGTTTGCTCTTTTTTATTGTCTCAATGATGGGTGCATTAATCTTACTGAAGTTTCTTATAAATTTCCTGTAAAAACTGGCAAGTCCATGGAAACTTCTTACCTCAAAAACATTTCTGGGTGAAGGCCACTCCACAATTGCCTTAACCTTTTCTGGGTCCATCTTCAATCCTTCTGTAGAGACAATAAAACCCAAATACACCAACTCTTCCTCCATGAATGACCATTTCTTTAAGTTTATCAGCAGCTTCTCTTGGTGCAACTTCTTCAAGACATAATTAAGATGCCTTAGATGTTCTTCTTTAGTTTTGCTGAAAACTAATATATCATCCAAATACACTATCACAAATTTACCAATAAATTCTTTCAACAATTCATTCATAAGTCTCATAAAAGTCCTAGGTGCATTTGACAACCAAAAAGGCATTACCATCCATTCATATAGTCCTTCATTCATTTTAAAGGCAGTTTTCCACTCATCACCCTCTTTTATTCTAATCTGATGATATCCACTTTTTAAATCTAACTTTGAAAAATATTTGGCACCACTCAAACAATCCATTAAATCCTCAACTCTGGGCAAAGGGAATCTGTACCTGATTTTTATCTTATTGATTGCTCTGGAATCAGTACACATTCTCCAGCCTCCATCCTTCTTCAGGCTCAATACTGCTGGTACTGCACATGGAATCAAACTTTCTCTGATTAGCCCCTTGTCCACCAATTCCTGTACTTGCTTCCTGATTTCTTCATTTTCTGTGGGAGTGATTCTGTAGGCTGCCTTATTTGGCAGATTTGAACCAGGGATAATATCTGTCTGATGGATGATCTTCCTCACAGGTGGCAACTTATCAGGTAAATCATCTACAACAATATCACAATAACTTTCTAACATCTCTTAGATTTCTATTGGCAAATCAAAAGTCTTTGTAGAAGTAAGAACTACCTTAGGTTTGCAAACTAAAGCAAATATTACGTCTTCTTCTTCAATCTGTTGTAGATACTCCTTCCCGCTCAGCAACAAGGTCTTTGGATCAACCACTCTGCTTGATGGTTCTCCTTCTTCAATGGGTATCAATGTATGATGTACCCCATCTTTGAAGAACTTGTAAGTGTTCTTCTTTCCATCATGCACTGCTGCTTTTTCAAAATGCCAAGGTCTACCCAGCAGTATGTGACACGCATCCATGGGCATCACATCACATAGGACTTTGTCTTTGTAGTTGCCCATTTGCAGCTCTATCTCACACTATTCCTTTACAATCAGCTGGTGCCCTTTATGCAACCAAGACACCCTGTAGGGAGTTGGATGCTCCCTTGTCTTCAGCTTCAACTTCTCTATCACCTCGGTGGAAACCAGATTGTCTATGCTGCCACTATCAATGACTAGTTGGAAGCATTTCCCCTGGACTTTGCATATGCTCCTAAAAAAAGTCTTCCTTTGTGCAGGCTCAGTGACCTCTTTGGCTTGTTTCAACAGGACCTTATTAACCACCAAGGACTCTCCCCTCTCTGTTAGAATTTCTTCCTAAATTGCTGCCTCTTCTCTAGCCTGGGCAACAACAACATTTCTTGGACCAGCACCCATATTCTCTGGGCACTCATAGTGCTTATGTCCCACTTGATGGCATCTATAGCACCTCAATTCTCTACCTCTACCTCTGCCTCCTCTTCCTCTGTAAGAACCCCTTTTGCCTCTTGCATCACCCTCTGTAGATGCATTCTTAGGTGAGCTACTGTTAGCTCCATCTCTAGGTGTAGTAGGCTTTCCTCTACCACCTTGACTTCCCTTTCCATGGAAAGTACATCTCCCTTTGGTAGACTACTTTCTCAGGAGTTTCTCCTCTGCTTTCAAGGCCATCTGATAGGCCTCTTCAACTGTCTTAGGAGACAAAAGACCAATCTCATCTTGGATCTCCAGCTTGAGACCATTCACATATCTGGAAATTTTCTCTGGTGTGTCTTGAAATTTCCCAGCTCTTATGCTTACTCTATAGATTTCTTCTGTGTATTCCTTTACTGTCAGCAACCTCTGTCTCAGGTTCTGCATTTTCCTAAACAATGTTAGCTGATAATCACTAGGCAAGAACTTACCTTTTAGCTTAGCCATAATTCTAGTCTAGCTTTTGATAGGCTGTTTACCAACTCTCCTTCTTTCTTCTTGCACTCCGTCCCACCAAAGTGTAGCATGTCCCTTCAGCTTTGTTACTGCAAACTTGACCTTCTTATCTTCACTCATTTCTTCATAATCAAAACAATTTTTCATTTTATTAATCCAGTCCACTAGCTCTTCTGGATTTAGTCCTCCTGCAAAACTTGACACTTCAATCTTGGGCTTAACTGCAGACCCTAGAACATTTCTGAGGAGCCTCATGTCAGGAGGAATCTCAACATTTTATTCATCTTCTTCTATTTCAGGTTCATTGATGTCTTCAGGGTCTCTGGGCTGTCCTAGCTCCATGGCATCCAATCTGGCTTGGACCCTCTGCAAGGTCTCCAACACTTCTGAATTGGAAACAGGTCTACCTCTCCTTCTGCCAGCACCTCTAACAACTCGGATAGCCATTATTTGCAAAAACAACTCAAAAACAGCTCTGGTACCACAATTGACAACAACAAAATAGAACACGGGCCCCCAAGGAGAGCTGGTCTCTAGTCTCTATCCATGATTACCTTTGTTTAGTTTAATTCAACACAAGAAATCTTCTCACTTTTGTTTACAAAATTATTTGTCAATTTCAAAGAAATTGACAATTAAATTCTTTAGTGCCACCCCATACCTCCATCCCTCCATGCGCCTTGGTTGAATAACTCAAGGTTCCAAACTTGAGACAGGGTTTCCCATTAACATCAAAACAAGACGATTTCACTCATAAGCGGATTACCTCCTTCAAACAAAGCTCACGACTCTATGGCAACGATACTACAGAGTACACGCATATGACTCGACACTTGAATTAAGGACATAATACATCCATTTCTTGGCTTCTTATATCGTTATGGTCCACTCTAGAATTCAAAGGGTAATTATGCACATGACCACATACAAAAGGCTTGCGGAGATCAACACAACAATCTTCTTCATTAATTAAACACATAATCAGAGGTTCCAATACCTAGGAATTAAGCAAATGCACATACACAGAGACAGGTATATCAACTAACACCACTCTGATGATCAACAAGACATCAAAATATATTCAAGCAGAGAACAAATGCTTAACACAAACAATATTTACAGTGGAAATCCCCCCCCTTCCAATGTATCCGGGGGTTAGATATTATACACCATCATATGTCTCTTTGGTTCCTCAGTGAGGACCATTTCTACTCTAAAAAGAGGCCTAATTACATTCATTCGAATAACTGAACAGGACAGATGGACTGAACCTAAAACTATTCAACTTCTACTGACTCTAATTGATCTAAATGCAACAGACAGCTAAGGTATTGACACCTTGCTGTTACAAATTCAAATGATTTTGAACCCTCCTAGCCAAAACATGTGGAAAAATTTCCTACATTGCTGGCTAGTGTCTAATGCCCCTGCATCAACAAAGAACAAGTTTTAGTGGGCCTAAGGAGAAATCAAGAATTCCTTAAGAGGACTAAAAGAAGAAAACATCAAAACTATAGCATATAGGAGGTTTGAGGTGCTTCCATGAGCATATCTCAACCTGTACTTATATGATCTATAGCAAGCAAGAAGACTAAAAAAAAATGAGGGCAAGAAAACACTAACAAGTTAGAAAAACATTACCATTCACCAAGCTATGGAATCCTGCAAGCAAGCTTCTCCAACATCAAGCCGCACAAGCCATTCATTCACTTCATAAAACCAAATATCTTCTCCAAGATCATAAACCATGTATTTCTCTATAACACATCAAGTCCCAAGTATTTACAATGAATCCTCATGGCTTATATAACAAGCAAGGAGGAAGAGAGCTCACTAGAGCATCTAGAATCCTATTGGCCAAAAACAAATATCCTAACTTGTCCTTGAGGCCCTACAAGGTCCAAGGCACAAAATATCTTCCAAAATATATTTCCCGGACTAAAATAGAAAAAAAATTGACTTTTAGGCTCTGAAATACATGATGAAACTTTCCTAAAGCACATTTGCTGAGTTACACACAGGAACGCAGCATACTGTCTCAAAAACTTGAAAATTTCTAGGAACACAACATCAAAAAGGTCTTTTTACAACAGATTTTGGGAGGCCTTCCTGATGTCGGAAAAGGCTCCGTGGTGGCCGGTTGGAAATATGTGGATGTATAATTTCAAAATATACCTTTGTTTCCTCAATATGACCTCTGAAAGTTTCCCAAAAAGTGGAAAAAGCCAAAGCTGCCAGGAGCATAACACCTGCTAAAAAAAAAGGGCAGAAAGGTGAAAAATTGGGTGTTTTCGACCCTTTTGGGGGACCAAAACAACTCCAATTGAGCTGAAAATTGGTGAGCATACTCCTCTCATGATGGGGAATCCAAAAATGTAAGCTTCTCCCTTTGAATATGCCCTAGGAAAAAGCTCAGCACCGGGGGTGCTGCGTTCTTAGGCTTGAAATTTTGCAAAAAACAAAAACTTGTTCAATTCTCCCAAAATTTGGTATGTAGGTGCCTCAAGGGTCCTTAGAGGCGGCCTGTAGAGAAACGTGGGCCAAAATACCAAGCCTAGCTTGGTCTTTTCCATCATTTGGTGCTGGGCCCTCATTTTGTGCAATTTTGAGCTTTTGTCTTGCAAAGTGATTTCTCCATTTATAATGCTCAGTTATCCTCCTTTGCAAGCTCAAGTCTTTGTTGGCCTTCTCTAGTTTGGCCTCTAGATGTAGATTGTCTCTTTCAAGCCATGCTTCCCTGTTATGCTCAATTTCCATGGCAAGGAGTTCGGTGAGGGGAAATTGTTGTGCTTGGGCTGATTCTTCCTCTTTTTGATTTTACAATGCTCTCCTAAGACCCACAGTCTTAGGTCTCTTCCTGGCTTGTCCCTCTTCCTAAATATATTGCTCATAGGTGCCCATGTATTCCTCTAACTGAACTTGTGACCTTTGAGCTTCTTTCCTATATTTGAGCGCCCTTGTTTCATAGATGACCAGCTGGCCACTCATTTTTTTTTTTCTGCATTTGGAGGAAGTGAATGAAATCCTTTGATATTTCTAGCTCAGCCTCCAAGTCTTTAATCTATGCATTCCAATCTTGTAGAAGGGATTTCACTATCCTTGTTTCATTTTCCTCATCATTTTCTATGTGAATGAGTTCAAATTCTCTTTCTTCCTCATGATTTTTTTCCTCCTTCTTCAGTTGTTGTTTGCCTTTTTCCTTCAATGGTTTTGAGGAGGAGTGCATGACCCCTTACGTTTTGGTGGCAACAAACACATGCCTCCTTCCCTTTTGATAAGTGATGGTGAAAGGTGCCATAAGTTTCACTTGCGAAGTTTGGTCACTAATGACCTTGAGACTGCTTTCTTATTCATGGATGATTTCTGTGTGACTATCCTTCTTACCTTGCTCTTGGTTGTCCTTTTGATATGCATATTTAACCTCTTTCAATATTTCCTTGATGCCAAGACCTTCAAGACTGCCATGCTCTGTTTTTGCACTGTTAGAGGCGCCTATGTTAGTGATTTCTTTACTTTCATGACTGTCCTCCTTTTGATCTTTTGGTCCACTGTCTTCATTGTCAATATCACTCTTTATACCACTGTGAGCACTATTTTTAGGGCCACTGCTTTGGGAACCTTCATTTGTTTTGTCATCACTGTGAGAATCATTCCCTTATTTATTTGATGAGTCCCTTTGACTGATATTTTCTTCACTACCTTGTTTATTGTCTTCATTACTTGGCCCTTTGTCATCATTTCCTTGCCTATTGAAAACAACTTTAAACCATGTATCTTTGCTGCCTGTGCCATTCTTGTCACTGTCATTCTTTCTTTCTTCATTGCTTTCATCATTGCTTTCATATGTCTCCTCTCCACTGTCAGCATTTGTACCCTCAGTGTCATTTTCTTCACTTTCAAACCCACTGTTTTGTCTTTTTTTCCCATCATCCGTGTCACTGTTTTTACCTCTGTTTTCTTCTTGGCCATCTCCCTTTTCTTCACTTTCCTCTTCATCTTCATCATGATCATCACTCTCTCCCTTATCTTCATCATCCTCTTCCTTATTTTCATCATTTTATCCCTCATCTTCATCATCTCCTCCCTCACTATTTTCTTCATGATAATCACTCTCTCCCTCATCTTCATCATCCTCTCTCTCATCTTCATCACCCTCTCCCTCACTGTTTTGTTCATGATCATCACTGTTTTCTTCAAGGCCCCCACTGTTTTATTCAAGGCCATCACTCTCTCCCTCATCTTCATCATCCTCTCTCTCATCTTCATCATCCTCTCCCTCACTGTTCTGTTCATGATCATCACTGCTTTCTTCATGATCAGATTTTTTAAGGGAAGGCAAATGAGGAGGGTCTGTTTGAGGGAATAATTTATGTGAATAAGATGAACCAAGGTTAGTGGAGGGTGATGGAGGTGAGTGAGGAGGATTTTGAGATGATGATGGCATACTTTGCATAGGGATGGGCTGTGGATTTGTGAAATCGTCATGTGCGATGAAAACCTCCCAGGGAATGCCTTGTTGTTCTAGCTGGTATGAGACAAGTACTTTGATGAGGGAATGGTGAAAGAGGCTTGAAATTTTTTGGGCAGAGGCCTTTTTTGCATGATGAAGGACATTTTCTCAATGGTTTTGTGAAGGTAGTAGGGCATGTGCAGTAGCTTGGTTCTGGTGAAATGCATGAGGAGTCTAATATGATAGGAATAGACTCTGGAGAACCTACCTTCACAGGTGAAGTATTTCATGATAATCTTCATGAGGAGGGCATATCTATCCAATAGCTGAGAAAAAGGGAAAATAGTTTTATAGTCAGCTTGAAAACTAGGTTTTAAGAATGGATGATAATGGCTTAAGTCAAGATGCTTCTGTTTAAACCACCTTTCTCCTATGCCAGGTATTCCAGTGGCCTCAGAGATGGCCCTGGTGGTTAACTAAAATCTTATCCCTGCCAGATGTACTTTATACCTGTTAACTTTTAAGGAAAATAACTTGGTTAACTGAGGGTGACTTTTGATCTCTTGCACTTTGTTATAGAACTCATAGCACCCTAACTCTTGGAAACATGAAAAAATATAAGGGGAGGCTGTCAGTTCTGCAATGCTTGTAGGTTCAAGCATATTAGGCATCCCTCCTTTCTTCTGCTGTTTTCTTGGTCTTGTCTCTTCATTTAGGTCATCACCCTCTTCTTTAGACATGGTATTTTTTCTACACCGCTTCCTCAAAATATTTTAGACAAAAAGGATTTTTTCTTGTGAAATGATGAGGAAAATAGGTTTAAGGAGATACTGAGTTTTTTAACAATGTTAGGAGATTAGCAGAGAGTGGGTTAAGTATCCTTTTCAAGTTTCTCTATGCTTTCTTTGATACAAATTTTTAACCTTCTTGGCACCCTTATCTCTTGTAAAATCATGAAGAGGTGATAATATTGAAATATACCTTTGAAAAATAACTTCCACAGCAAAAAACAGGCTTTTTTGAGCTCTCCGAGTAGCTTGGGCACTTCTGAACACTTTTTCGGGTGGTGCTGCATTTTTTTGGCATGACTACAGCATCCTGGGCAGGCCTGAATGAAGTCTCATTCAGAATTGCACGCCCGTGATAGGAGCGCAGCGTCCTGGGTGGTGGAGGTAATGACCAGAGCGCAGCTTTGGTGGGCACAACTGCACAAGGTTTCGGGCATTGGGCGGTGGAGGCAATGACTAGAGCACAACGTTCGTGGGAAGCCTTGAATGCTCGTTTTGGGTCTTCTCGTGCATGCCGGGTAGAATAAAAAGAGCGCAGCGCCCACCTATAGTTGTGCAACACTCAGAAGGAATTTACGCTCATGGTGGTTACATGCGCACAACGTCCATCTACAGGAGTGTAGCACCAAGAAATTTTTTCCCGAGGATGCCTTTGGAAGCTGAAAAACTGCACTCTGTCTTGCAAAAGGTCGAATGAGGGGGGGAAAGGAGGTGCTGAAGTATTTATACCCCCTTTTTGAAAATAATTAAACTTGAAAACACCCTTTCTAAAGTCTCCTTTTGCACGTTTCTATTTTGCTAATGTTTTTTTAGGAGCTGATTCTGACTGTTTTCTTCATTCTTTTAACCACTGTCTTACTTTTTGCACTCGATCAATTTATTAGACCCCTAATGATCCCTACTTGTCATGAACACTTATTGATTGATTTAAAATCATTTTTCCTTATATATACTTTGAAACAAACCTGTGACTGTTTATTTGTGAGAAAACAGAGTCTTGAGTTGATGCTATGTTTCTGTTAGTGAAATGGCGCACAATGCCTCAAAATCCCTTTCTTTGACCTTTTTAGACCTCAGAATTTGTCTTTTGATATAGTGGGGTTGATGCCCCTTTTTGCCCAATATTAGAAGACAGTTAGGAATTCTTGTGGAACCATCTGCTATGATGAAGGAGGCTTCTTGGCCACTTATCATGCCTATTTGTTCATTATCCCAATTTTGAGTTTTTAGGGATATTTAGTAAGACAAACAAGGTTGTCTTCAGAGTCTTCAAAAGAAAATATGCATTTTAATTCATTTATTGTGCCTAATAAAGTCTATAATGCTTATTTGGAGGGTTGGAGGAAATTCTTTAACTTTTGTAACCCAAATACTTTTCCACTGTTTGGTCAAACCAGTCATGTATCTGCATTCTCAACAAAAACACACCTATTGTTTTCTTCATGGGGTTGTGAGTGCTTTTCTTGATGCTAGTCTTACTATTTTCCTCACCTCATGGCTTATCTGATAATTTTCTTGGTCTTTTTGCAAGAATGTGGAAAATGACAGCTGTCCCTAGACCAACTTCATGCTTGAGGCCAAAAATCCCTTCAATGATCTCTTTGACTGTTTGAGCAATGTTTCTTATTTTCCACTGACCTTTTGGAATCTACACAAACCTTTTGATGGGAAGTGCTTCATATCATTTAATCACGAGATCATGATTTTCCTGTATCCTTCAGCTTTTTGTACCTATTTATCAACTATAGATGCCTTCATTATCTCTTTAGGTCTCCTTCCATGCCTTTGTTCTGCTGTTTGACCAATTACCAAGCCTTCTTGCAGAAATGCTTGGATATGGTATATTGTTCTTCTGCAGGCTTATTGTTGGGTCAAGAGGATTCCTTTGAAGACCCTTGATGTTATTTGGACAATGATAAGCCTCACCTTTGTTACTCTTGACTTCTCCTTTAAATAACTGTGGAAATAGTGAAATTAGAATAATGATAGTGCATAACCTAGGTGAACCTATAAACTGGCTATAATGTCCTTGGAGTAGGTTTTTGACTGAAAACATTGGATTAGGGTTGTTGAATGAGGAGACAGGGTTTTGAAATTCTACATATGCACCACCATCCTAGACAGCTAGAAATATTCTTTTACTTTGGAGGGCTTTCTAGAAAGGAAATTGACACCACCATTGCTTGAGGCATTTGGTGAGGAGGAGATAAAGCTTGGTTTACTTGGTGAAACAAGGTGTAAAGATAGAGGGTTTAGGAAAACTGAGATAGAGGTTTATAGGCAAGGGTGGAAAATACAGAGAGAGTGAGGGACATTAGTCCAGGATGGGGTTTTATCTGGATAATAGATTGGCCAGGCTTGACAAGGAAAGCAGGATAGTGAAAAATTTGTGTTTGAGGAGATTTCTGTAACACACATGATTCTTGAATCTTGGTTTCTAGAAATTCGAGAGAAAGCATTTAGTCATCTAAAACAGGTAAAAATTACTGATGAATAATAGTGGCTCAACTTGGGGAGGGTAGCTCCTTTTTAGGAGGTGTCTAGAATTTTATATCTCTTGGCTTATGAAGACCAGTGCCTCATCCATTGGGTAGATTGTCTCTTTTCTTTTGTTGATGCTTTCCCTGAAGTAGTAATTTTGAAAATCTGAAAGAATGATTAGCTCAACTTCGCCTTTACCTACCCAACTGACTTTGCCTAACATTTTTTCTTCCTTGGGTGCACTTTGAACTTGGAAAACCCATTGATATTTTATTTTGAAAGTGAAAACAAACTATCTACTTCTACACTTATTTCTTTCGGGAGTTAATATTAGGCTAATGAACTCCTTTGATTCTCTACCTATACTATTCAACTGTCAAGGTTGAATTGTTTGATAGGATTTCATTCACTAGGCTAAGACATGAAATTGAAAACATGACTAAATCAGGATTAGACAGTCTGATTTATCATGTTGTTTGTAGCATAACAAAAAGCTTCACACAAATGTTATTTTTGTACAAAATAAGATTTTAGAAAAATCAAGGCTAGGATGCATAGTTTGCTGTTCATCCCTATTTTTCTCCTTGGTTTTGTTTTGAGCATGTGGAACCAGTATCTGCTCTCCTAATCTATTTTCTTCGACAAGTCAAGCTTGAATAATTTGACCAACATTCTTTTCACTAACTTATAAACAATTAATTTAAAACATGATCAGCTATGATTAGGCTAGATAGCTGAACAAGACATCATTTTGCACTAGTAGTGGCATTTAGACTTGTACACTTTCAGTATTACTATTTTTTGGGTATGGGGCTGTACCTTTCTTAGAATCTTTCCTCTTTTTCTACTTTTCCTACGTTTTTGTGTTATCTCTCTTTTTGACTTTTTTCTTCAAACTATGGTATGTACAATGAGTAAAAATTAAAGCTAGGAATCTTTACAGAAGTAGTGTTTTAGTGTCCTGCCATTGTCAGGACCTCCAAATATTTCAGTTCCATTAGGTTCTTGTCAAAATAAGGCATTGTTCCCTATAGATGAACTGATAATTAATGTACCTTTCCACAATTTTTCAAACTTACCATGTTTACCTTTGTCTTCTCTCCTTGAGTCCCATTTCAGCACCTTATCTCCAATATGGAAATTATTGTCCTTGGTTTTTCTGTCAAAGAATTTCTTTATATTTTCCTGTACTAACTGTGTCTTTTTGTACACCTCCTCTCTTGTCTGCAGTAAATGGATAGTTTGGTTCAACCTCCTTTGCATGTTATTTTCTTCTGATTGTACTTCTTGTAATAGTTTCATTACCGAGACTCCAAAATTCGTCGAGAAAATGCCATCCATGCCATACACTAATTGATAGGGAGACATACCGATTGATTTCTTGGTGGTTAGTCTATCAGCCCATAGTGCATGCACTAGCTTTCCATGCCATGCCTTTTGATTTTGTTCCAGAAGCTTATTAATGATACTGACCGGGCTTTTATTAGAGGACTCAGCCAACCCATTACCTTGAGGGTAATAAGCTATGGAATGTACTAATGTGATGTGATATTTATAGTAGAAGTCAACCATTCTTTTGGATGTAAAGGCGGTTGCATTGTCCGTAATAATTTTCCTGGGGCAACTGAATCTAGACAGAATGTTGGTATCAAGAAATTTGATAATGACTGGGTCGGTGGAATTCCTAGAGGGGATGGCTTCTATCCATTTGGTAAAGTAATCAGTAGCAGTGAGGATCGATTTATGTTGGGTAGATGAAGACGGGTGGATATCTCCAATGAAATATAAACCCCATTGTTGAAAATGAGCTTCAACAATGATTGGATGCAAAGGCAAAGGTAAAAGCTTTCTCTTACCATCAAAGATTTGACATTTATGACAAGTCATGACCAGTTTGTGCATGTCGGGAAAAAGGGTGGGCCAATAGTAACTGGCTCCGAGGACCTTGTTAGCTGTGGTTTTCCAATAAAGATGGCCCCCACATTATCCCTCGTGCATTTCATGCATGATTTTTCCTGCATCATTCTCAAGCAAACATTTAAGCAGTATACCAATAGGATTCTTCCAGTATAGAACTCCATCTAAAATGCATAATTTTAAGATTTTTGTTTTAGGAATCTTGCTTTTTTCTTTGATAAAGTAGGAGGAGAATTAATATAGAAAATGACATAAAGAATATCGGCATACCAAGGTGAATTTAAAAATACTTCTTCAACATGAGGAGCTGTGCATTCTTCTTGTTCTTCTAAAGAGTCAACAAAATTCATATCTAATGCTTGTAGATTTGTTTCAGCCATGAGTTTTGCAACTCCTTGTCCTTTAACCAGTTTAGTGGGTCTGATTTCTAGATCATATTCTAAAATAATAGCAATCCACTTTCCCCTTTTACCATCTGGATCCTGATTTAAGATATCTTTGACAATTGTGTGTGGAACAAAAGAAATAATATGAGAATGCAAGATATAAACTCGGAAGTATTTTAATGCTTTTATTAATGTGAAGGCCTATTTTTCCATGATGTTATATTTTAAGGGAGCATCCCTAAGGGCTTTGCTGAAGAAGGCTATGGGTTGTTCTTGTCCCATCATGTTTTTTTGTAACAACACTGCAGCCACAGTGTGTTCAGATGAAAATGAGAAAATATAGAAGTCTTTGGTGAAATCAGGACTTATCAGGACTGGGGTTTGGGTGAGTGCTTGGTTAACCAGTTCGAAAGATTGTTTGGCTTACAAAGTCCACTTAACTCCTACCTCCTTTTTTAGCATTTTTGTAATATTTCTCAAGAGTTTTGCAAGGTTGGGGATAAATATTCTTAAGAAGTTGATTTTCCAAATAAAGGATTGCAATTCCTTAATGTTTCTAGGATGGCTGATTCGCAATATGCCTTCAATTCTTTTGGGGTCTATTTTGCTTCCTTCTTCAGAGATGATGTGGCCGAGGATTTTTCCTTCCTCGAGACCAAACAATGTTTTCTTGGGATTCAAAGAGAGGCCATATTTCCTACATTTTTCGAAAACTTTCCTAAGGTGGGCCAAGTGCTCTTCATCAGTTTTAGAGTAAACAGTGAAGTCACCGAGGTAGATGAATATGGATTAGCCTATGTCTTCTGAAAAGGCTATGTCCATGACCCTTTGAAAAGTGCCCCCCGCATTCATAAATCGAAATGGCATTTTAATATACATGAATGTACCCCAAGGTGTGGTGAAGGCGGTTTTGTGTTGATTACTTGGGAATACTAGCACTTTGTTGTAACTAGAAAAACCATCAAGCAGTGAGATTCTTTTAGAGCCAACTACCTTTTGAAGTATGTGGTCCATTTTGGGCAAATGATAGTTATCTTTCAAGGAGGACCTGTTCATGTTTCTAAAGTCAATGCAAAGTCTGATTTCTTCGGTTTTCTTCCTAACTGACACAAGGTTTGAAACCCATTCAGAGTATCTGAGAGGAACTATTATCCCGATGTCATACATCTTTTTGATCTCTTGTTCAACTAGAGGTAATAATACAAAGTTTATTCTTCTTAAATTTTATTTGAAAGGTTTTTGGTTCTCCTTGAGAGGGATTTTGTGTTGAATAATGCTTGTGTCATAAGATTTTAAATATTGGTACCCCCATGCAAACACATCTTTAAACTCTTTGAAGAGCTCAATGTATTTCTGTTTTATGTGAGGAGGAAGGGTCTTAGAAAGTTTGATCATTTTAGGTTCCCTAGTGTTTCCTATGTTGTAT
The DNA here is from genome assembly GCA_034641835.2 of Pinus albicaulis. Lineage (NCBI taxonomy): Eukaryota > Viridiplantae > Streptophyta > Pinopsida > Pinales > Pinaceae > Pinus > Pinus albicaulis. The sequence goes on along the minus strand of CM076574.1, from coordinate 1,262,642,691 downwards.
TCCTCCACATCGGCCTCAGTAGACTCTATCTTTGGTTTCTTGGCTACATCATTGAAATCGAAAAACTCTTCCAAAGGTGCAAGGCCTCTTGGTAATGTGTCATTATTACAATGTAAGACTTCAAGGTCTCTTTGGTCTAGGTCCTCACACATCTCAGCTTTATAAGGATGTGTGATCAGATTTATATCAGCAAAAGAAGGCAACTCTGTTTCATGATCTCTATCTTCAACATGGGCATCTTCCCCATGTTCTAAGCTAGGTTTAGTCAATGTAAATTCATTCCTAGATTGTAGGAAATCACCAATTTGTTCATCACCCTCCAATACCTGCCAATGATTAATGTTGTCGGGTACCGTAGAGTGATTTTTGACTTTGATAGAGTTTTGTTTATTTGCAAGTGATATTTGGCAATTATTAGCGGCAAAGGTGAGCTCGTTGGAAAAGGCTATTTTGAGCTTGAGGAATGTAAGTGAGCTCATATTTCTCGAAAGTTTTGAGGAGGTCTAGGGTTGCATTTATATATTCTCTTAATCTTGGGTTCTTGGTTGAGTATTCACCTTTGATCTGTTTAATGACCAGCTCTGAATCTCCGTGGGCTGATATTTTCTTAGCTCCTAAGTCTTTAAGAAAGTGTAAACCAAGGAGGAGAGCCTCATACTCTACAATGTTATTAGTACATTGAAATTCCAACCTGAAAGAATGGCCCTCATTTGTGTTATGTATCCAAACATTAGCCCCTGAACCGGCCTTGCCACATGAATCGTCAAAGCTCATGTTCCAAAGTGTTTCTATTTCATTTTTATCACTGAGTTGTTATTCAGGGTTGATAGAGTTTTGGTTATCGTTTTCCTCATTTGAGGGCGAATATGAGTGTTCTGGTGGGCCTAGCTCTTTCTCACTTCCTTTTACTTTTGCACTAATCTCATTCTCATTATACAAGATAAAAGAATCCAAATCTGAATGTATGGAATAAACCGGGGTGTTTTTTGGCCTATCCAGGCTACTCACCATATATTTCATGTGGGTTTCTCGGTACAATCTTTTGGTTTGATTGAAAACAGGGATAGTAGCATAAGACATGTCAAGTTGGAGGTTTCCCAGAAGTTAATCTCCCCAAGATCGGGACAAGAGCATGCCATATTTGGGGGGAATATCAGCCACGACTATATCCATGACCAGGCTCTTAGCAGGGATTTGTGCCAGATTGACACATAAGTCCTTGATAATTCCTACGCATTTAAATCTGCTTGAATCAAAGGAATACATATATTTGTAGGGCCTGGTTATTTCTAGGCCCAATATTTCCGTCACTACCTTTGGCATGAGGTTGTGAGAGGCACCAGATTCTAGCATTGCATTATGTAGGATTTTGTCGTGTATGTTTAGGCTAACATAGAATGGGGGAATGGATCCTTCCTGGTATTTTCCATCTACTTCGGGTCTGAACAACAACTTTGGTTTATCATCTGTCAAATTCAAAGTGTTGGTATCATTTCCTATGTTCAAGACTTTCAAGACTTGGGAGCGGTACATATCTTGAGCTACCAGTTCAGTGAGAGGGGTGGTTATTTTGATTTTCGTGATCTCTCCAAAACTGAAAGGTATTTGAGTTTTAGACATATTTACATCAGTTAAATTTCTCCACATTTTTAATTTGCTGATTTTGATTTGGGGCTTTGGTAATTAGACTTTTCTCAGGGCCACTAGAAAAGGTGCTAGGACAACTTGTGTCAATACTTGATTGGCTGGTTTTATTTGTGTTGGGATCAACTTTCTTAGCCATGGTATTGTTATTGTCTGCTGTTATTTTAAGAATGTTTTTAGGAGTTTTCTTAACAGTAGTGTCTAAGTTGTTTTTCCTAGAGTTTTCTTGGTTTTTCTTACTCCTAAGATCATATTGCCTATGGACTTCCATTATGGAATTTTCTAATCCCAATTCGTGATCTTTGGAATATTCATAGCTTGTTTCATCTTGGTTTGAGGAGAAAAAAGTTTGTTCTTCTTCTGTGAGAAAAACTTCACCCTCACTATCAGAGCCTATTAAGTTTAGATGATTCTCATCTGGTTGTTCAATATCTCTTTCCCCTTCTTCAACATAGTTATCTTGGAAGGGTGGTCTGATTTGTTGATCATTTTCCCTTGGTCTGTTTTGGGGCGGGTCTCTTCTAAAGTTTTGATTCCGGTTTCTGTTTTGGGGATTTTTTTGGCTGTCCCTAGGGGGTGTTCTTTCATTTATGCTTATTCTTTCCATCATTCTTTCCATGGTCCTAAGAAGGTTGTCCATCTTGGAATAAGATGAAGAGGTGGAGGGCATGGTGTCGTCTTTGTATGTTACCCCTTTTTCTGATCTTAGCCTAGCCCTTTTTTCAATTAAGTTGGCCTCTACACTTATAGCTCCTTTTTGCATGTCTTCTAAATTAAGGGGCTCTCTTTCTCTTAGTTGATAGGTCATGTCGGGGTCAAAAACCTCCGAGAATTTAGCTAAGGCTAGGCCTAGTGGGGGTTTCATGTTCAGCGTTAGTGCGTTGTAAAAACTATTGAACCTAGTGCAATAGTCTTGGACACTTTCCCCCGTGCTTCTTTTGAGGTTTCTATATTCCGAGAGGATTTGAAGAGTGTTTTTATTGATTTCCCATTTGTTTATGAAAGTTTGGTAAAAGGAAGGGAGATCATGTATACTATTGGGAGTTAGGCTTTTGAGCAATTTCTTAGCTTCTCCTCCTAGGCTTTGGGCGAACATTCTCATTTTCATGGTTTCCTCTTCTAATTCCATGTAGTCAAAAGCATCAGTCATTCTATCTACATGCTGTTGGGCAGTAGTGGATTCAACCCTAGTGAAGTGTGGGATTCTAGATTGGTAATCATTTGGCAAAGGTACCAAAGGTTGCGGTAATACAAGGGCTGCATACCATGCCGCCATGGTGGGAGCTAATGGTGGATTTATAAGTGGAGGATTTGTGCTATGAGATGGAGTAGTTTGCACGGTGGTGGTGTGAATGGGTGTGGCAGAAGTACTTGGACTAGTAAACTGATCCTAAGCAGACTTTGGTTGGAAAGAGCTGAAGTGATGGAGAAGTTGTAGATCGGGTGGTGTGGAAGGAGAAGCTTCTCCACTAGGACTCTACTACAAGTCTATGGGCTCAAGATTGGTATGGTCGATTTTACTTTGTGACTTGGTTCTGAAAACGTTTCTAGTATGGTGCAAGTCCAAATGGGGGTATTGCAATGCTGTAAGATGTTTGGGTATAGAGCTTGCTCTATGAATGATCCTGTAAGTAGCTAAGTTTCCAGTTTCAGAAGTTTTCCACAAAATTATTTTGGGTCATCAACTATAGTAGGAGGTTTTGGGTCCAGATGAGATCTGGTATTGATTCTTCACGGAGCTAATTTTCAAATTCAAAATTTAGAGATGTTGAAAGTTTATGACTGCTTTTGGAAGGCTGACCTCTCTAGGTGCTATCAAACTCACACTATGTGTGACTAAGGTTCTATATTTCCTAAGGTTATTTTTATGTAGTCCTATAGGAGTCTATAGATACTCTAGCAAAATTTAGAAGGCCTACTGGAGGCTACTGGAGTCGCCAGGTGGATATTTTGGTTGTTTTGAAGATAAGTGTCTATGGTCCACCACCAATACTAACAAAAAGCCAATCTAGAAATGTTTGGGGGTTTTTTTGAGTTTCTATAAGCAGCCCAAAGATTTTTAAGAGTGTCCTATAGCCAAGTCATCAATTTTCTAGGATGATGAAAAAATAGTTTCTACTCTTAGGCTATTAGTTAAGTTCTTTATGATTTGACGAAGGCTTCTGAAGTTCTAAGGGATACTTCGTTTGTCACTGACATCAGAGGTTGCATCATGATCACCATTTTATTAGTGAGCGGTGGGATAAATCGGCAAGATAGTTGTCTTAAGGGCTTCTGAAATGTTTAGGGAAGTCTAAGTTTGTTTATTACTCAGATTCCCACCGTGATCGCCATTATGTTAGTAATGGGGATGAGGTGGCAGATTCACTGGATTCCCTATTTATCAAGCTGAGGATCTAACATGTTTTAAGAGGTATTCAGGCAATTATGTACTTAGAAGGTCCCACCGTGATTGCCATTATGTTAGTGAGCGGTGGGATAAATCCACAAGATAGTTTTCTAAAGGGCTGCTGAAATGTTTAAGGAACTCTAAGTTTGTTTTTACTCAGAGTCCCACCATGATCGCCATTATGTTAGTAATGGGGATGAGGTGGCAGATTCACTAGATTCCCTATTTATCAAGTTGAGGATCTAATGAGTTTTAAGAGGTATTCAGGCAATTATATACTCAGAAGGTCCCACCATGATCGCCATTATGTTAGTAATGGGGATGAGGTGGAAGATTCACTGGATTCCCTATTTATCAGGCTGAGTATCTAATGAGTTTTAAGAGGCATTCAGGCAACTATATACTCAGAGTCCCACCGTGATCGCCATTATGTTAGGGTCCCATGATTTGGCAGATTGGATAACCAAATGACAGGGTAACATCAAACCAGTCTTTGGAGTCCTAGGACCTAGCGTTTCTAGACTCAGAGAGGGCTCTCTCTATTGTGCGAAGGATGTGAGCTTGTTCACTTTGATGATTGTTTTTAGGCTAGTTGTTAAGTGTAGGTTTGTTTGTTTGTTTTGGGTTGGGGTAAGATGATCAAGTAGGATACGTGGAATGGGAGAATATCAAATCAATAGGGCTATGGGGTCAGATGAAGTCTAGGGTGTCTAAATGATGAAGAAGAGTGTATTGCAGGGCCGATTTAGCAAGGTTAATGGATCCTTTAGGTGATTTATGGGGTGAACATTAAGTTTGGTGAAAATACTAAGAGGTCTTATACATATATAATTCGAAGCAATAACTCATGAGGTATGGAAAACCATTAATCTCTATGAACAATACTCAAACTGATAAACATACAAGATGAACAATCTATTGGTACATAAAAGCATTAGAACTCCTAACTTTGGAAATCCACCTTCAGCTTTTTGAAAAAACACATAAGATAAACAAACAATTCAATATATGGAGAGGGAAATCCTAAACAACGTATATAAAAATATCTTGAACTCTGAAACAAGTTGATGAGCATGGGAAAAGGGAAAGATCGAAACAAGACCTCTTTGCATTAACTTAATCAATCAATATTCCATAGAAAAGATTCACAATAAGTTTTTGAAAACTTTAAATAAGTAGGGCATGCCATGAATCCTATTTATAAGCTAACATGCTAATCATTCATGAAACAAAGAACAAGTTTTAGTGGGCCTAAGGAGCAATCAAGAATTCCTTAAGATGACTAAAAGAAGAAAACATCAAAACTATAGCATATAGGAGGTTTGAGGTGCTTCCATGAGCATATCTCAACCTATAATTTTCTGATCTATAGCAAGTAAGCAGACTGAAACAAAATGAGGACAAGAAAACAATAACAAGTTAGAAAAACATCACCATTCACCAAGCTATGGAATCCTGCAAGCAAGCTTCTCCAACATCAAGCCACACAAGTCATTCATTCACTTCATAAAACCAAATATCTTCTCCAAGCTCATAAACCATGTATTTATTTATAACGCATCAAGTACCATATTTTTACAATGAATCCTCATGGCTTATATAACAAGCAAGGAGGAAGAGAGCTCACTAGAGCATCTAGAAGCCTATTGGCCAAAAACAAATATCCTAACTTGTCCTTGAGGCCCTACAAGGTCCAGGGCACAAAATATCTTCCAAAATATATTTCCTAGACTAAAATAGCAAAAAAATTGACTTTTAGGCTCTGACATACATGATGAAAATTTCCTAATGCACATTTTCTTAGTTACACACAGGAATGCAACATACTGTCTCAAAAACTTGAAAATTTTCCAGGAGTGCAGCACCAAAAAAGGTCTTTTTGCAATAGATTTTTGGAGGCCTTCCTGATGTCGGAAAAGGCTCCGTGATAGCCCGTTGGAAATCTGTGGATGTCTAATTTCCCAATATACATTTTTTTCCTCAATCTGACCTCTACAAGTTTCTCAAAAAGTGGAAAAACCCAAAGCTTCCGGGAGCACAACACCTGCTCAAAAAAGAGGGCAAAAATGTGAAAAATTGGGTGTTTTTGACCCTTTTGGGGGGCCAAAACAACTCCAATTGAGGTAAAAATTGGTGCGCATACTCCTATCATGATGGGGAATCCAAAAATTTAAGCTGATCCCTCTGAAGATGCCCTAGGAAAAAGCATAGCACCGAGGGTGTTGCGTTCTTAGGCTTGAAATTTTGCAAAAAACAAAAACTTGTTCAATTCTCCCCAAATTTGGTATGTAGGTGCCTCAAGGGTCCTTATAGGTATGTAGAGAAAATTTGGCTGAAATACCAGGCCTAGCTTGGTATTTTCCATCATTTGGTGCCAGGCCCTCATTTTGGGGAATTTTGAGCTTTTGTCTAGCAAAGTGATTTCTCTGTTTATAATGCTTAGTTTTCCTCATTTGCAAGCTCAAGTCTTTGTTGGCCTTCTCTATTTTGGCCTCTAGATGTAGATTGGATTTCTCAATCCATGCTTCCTCTTTATGCGCAATGTCCATGGCAAGGAGTTCAGTGAGGGGAAATTGTTGTGCTTGGGCTGATTCTTCCTCTTTTTTCTTTGCCAATGCTCTCCTAAGACCCATAGTCTTAGGTCTCTTACTGGCTTGTCCCTCTTCCTCATATGCACCCATGTATTCCTCCAACTGCACTTGTGATATTTGAGCTTCTTTCCTATATTTGAGCACCCTTGTTTCATAGATGGCTAGCTAGCCACTCATTTTTTTATTCTGCATTCAAAGGAAGTGAATGAAATCCTTTGATCTTTCTAGATCAGCCTCCAAGTCTTTAATCTGTGCATTCCGGTCTTGTAGAAGGGAGTTCACTATCCTTGTTTCATTTTCCTCATCACTGTCTATGTGAATGAGTTCAAATTCTCTTTCTTCCTCATTATTTTTTTCTTCCTTCTTTAGTTGTTGTTTTCCTTTGTCCTTCAATGGTTTTGAGGGGGAGTGCATGGCCCCTTGCCTTTTGGAGGCAACAAACACATGCCTCCTTCCCTTTTGATAAGTGATGGTGAAATGTGCCATAAGTTTCACTTGCGAAGTTTGGTCACCAATGACCTTGAGACTGCTTTCTTCTTCATGGATGATTTCTATGTGACTGTCCTTCTTACCTTGTTCTTGGCTTTCCTTTTGATAAGAATCTTTAACCTCTTTCAAGCTTTCCTTGATGGCAAGACCTTCAAGACTACCATGATCTGTTTTTTCACTATTAGAGGCGCCTATTTTAGTCATTTATTTAATTTCATGACTATCCTCCTTTTGATCTTTTGGTACATTGTCTTCATTGTCAATAACACTCTTTATACCACTGTGGGAACTGTTTGTAGGGTCACTGCTTTGGGAACCTTCATTTGTTTTGTCATCACTGTGAGAATCATTCCCTTATTTATTTAATGAGTCCCTTTGACTGATCTTTTCTTCACTACCCTGTTTATTGTCTTCATTACTTGGCCCTTTGTCATCATCTCCTTGCCTATTGAAAACAACTTTAAACCTTGCCTCTTTGCTGCCTGTGCCATTCTTGTCACTATCATTCTTTCTTTCTTCATTGATTTCATCATTTATTTCATATGTCTCCTCTCCATTTTCAGCATTTGTACCCTCAATGTGATTTTATTCACTTTCAGACCCACTATTTTGACTTTTTTTCCCATCATCCATGTCACTGTTTTTACCTCTGTTTTCTTCTTGGCCATCTCCCTTTTCTTCACTTTCCTCTTCATCTTCATCATGATCATCACTCTCTCCCTTATCTTCATCATCCTCTTCATTATTTTCATCATTTTATCCCTCATATTCATCATCTCCTCCCTCACTGTTTTCTTCATGATCATCACTCTCTCCCTCATCTTCATCATCCTCTCTCTCATCTTCATCATCCTCTCCCTCACTGTTTTGTTCATGATCATCACTGCTTTCTTCAAGGCCCCCACTTTTTTCTTCAAGGCTATCACTCTCTCCCTCATCTTCATCATCCTCTCTCTCATCTTCATCATCCTTTCCCTCATTGTTCTGTTCATGATCATCACTACTTTCTTCATGATCAGATTTTTTAGGGGAAGGCAAATGAGGAGGGTCTGTTTGAGGGAATATTTTATGTGAAGAAGATGAACCAAGATTAGTGGAGGGTGATGGAGGTGAGTGAGGAGGATTTTGAGATTATGATGGCATACTTTGCAGAGGGATGGGCTGTGGAGTTGTGAAATCGCCATGGGCAATGAAGACCTCCCAGGGAATGCCTTGTTGTTCTAGGTCGTATGAGACAATTACTTTGATGAGGGAATGGTGAAAGAGGCTTGAAATTTGTTAGGATGGAGGAATTTTTTGCATGATGGAGGACATTTTCTCAATTATTTTACGAAGGTAGTAGGGAACATGCAGTACCTTGGTTCTGGTGAAATGCATGAGGAGTCTAATATGATAGGAATAGACTCTGGAGAACCTACCTTCACAGGTGAAGTATTTCATGATAATCTTCATGAGGAGGGCATATCTGTCCAATATATGAGAAAAAGGGAAAATAGTTTTACAGTCAGCTTGACAACTAGGTTTTAAGAATGGATGATAATGGCTTAAGTCAAGATGCTTCTGTTTAAACCACCTTTCTCCTATGCCAGGTATTCCAGTGGCCTCAGAGATGGCCCTGGTGGTTAACTAAAATCTTACCCCTGCCAGATGTACTTTATGCCTGTGAAGTTTTAAGGAAAATAAATTGGTCAACTGAGGGTGACTTTTGATCTCTTGCACTTTTTTACAGAACTCATAGCACCCTAACTCTTGGAAACAAGAAAGAATAAAAGGGGAGGCTGTCAGTTCTGTAGTGCTTGTAGGTTCAAACCTATTAGGCATCCCTCCTTTCTTCTACTGTTTTCTTGGTCTTGTCTCTTCATTTAGGTCATCACCCTCTTCTTTAGACATGGTATTTTTTCTACACCCCTTCCTCAAAATATTTTGAACAGAAAGGATTTTTTCTTGTGAAATAATGAGGAAAATAGGTTTAAGGAGATACTAAGTTTTTTGACAAGGTTAGGAGATTAGCAGAGAGTGGGTTAAGTATCCTTTTCAAGTTTCTCTATGCTTTATTTAACACAAATTTTTAACCTTCTTGGCCCCCTTATTTCTTGTAAAATCATGAAGAGGTGATAATAGTGAAAAATACCTCTTAAAAATGACTTCCACAACAAAAAACAGGCTTTGCTGAGCTCTCCAAGAAACTTGGGCACCTCTGAACGCCTTTTCGGGCGGTGCTATATTTTGTGGCAGGAGCACAGCATCCTGGGTAGGCCTAAACAATGTCTCATTTAGTGCTGCATGCCCGTGAAAAGAGTGCAGCGTCCTGGGCGGTGGAGGCAATGGCCAGAGCACAGTGACGGCGGGCACAACTGCACGAGGTTTCGGGCTGTTAGCCACCTATAATATTTTGTTATACCAAAAGGTGGCTAAGACTTTTTGAGCCTCCAAGGAACAAATTTTATCACTAAAAATTGTTGGCTCTTGAAGACTCCTTGAAGGCCTCATGCCTCTATCTGAAATCTTCATTTACTATTTCCATTTCATGCTATGAAATTCTGCTAATTTCATAAGAAGAGACTGCTGAAGAACCATCATTTTTGCCCTTCTCCCACTCAAAAGTAACCTTCATATGCTCCCCTTTTTCTCTGTAAAATCCCCTTTGTTTTCATGATTCATTTTCTCCCCTTCATGAAAATCACTCTTATTAAGGTTGAAGACTCATTCTTTAGCTTTACCGAAACCCCTCAAATAACCCATAGGACTTTATAATAAATACTTTATGTTATAAAGCCCTACCTTTCTAACCACTTCCCCTTTTTCATACCCCGCCATACGTTATTATATAAAATTTATTATAAAGTTCATATCATATAATATATGGCCCACCGCAATGTCGCATTATTGCAATGTCGCATTTTCCATGGGTTGGTCAATCGACCCATCGCTAAAACTTGCGATGCGATCAATCCGCCTGATCGCATATCGCGAAATCGCAGTTTTGTTTCGTTTGATTTAATTGATCCATCACAAATATTTGCGATGCGATCAACACATCGCATAAATCCCTCCATCGCGCAAATCGCAAAATCGCATTTTTATGTGAAACCCTTGATCACTCATCGCAAATATTTGCGATGCGATTTTGCGATCTCTTTAACCGCCTCTGAATAAAATCTCCATCGTTGGATGCAGCCATCCAACAGCCATGATCTTTCCCGCCTTCTGAAGCAGTCTAAACCTAAAAACGCAGGATTTATTAATGGTTTTTGTGTTTTGCAGGTGTTTTAATGGTTTTCCATTGTATAATGAAGGAAAGCCGAGGGTTAGGAAAGACGTTTCCTGCGCTTTCGAGCTATTAAAAAGAACCATTCACAGGTTTGAATTCAATGATTTATCAATGTTTCATGAGCGTTGATAGCACGTAAAATTTCCTGTGCGGCCTTGCACATCGACAAGACACTATTTTATTCAAAAACAGTTAAAGAGTATAAGTTTTAAGACAGAGCACAGTAGAATGAAGATTGAAGAAAGTTTTACGGGGATTATGGCTAAGACGGTTATCAAAAGCCTAATCCCCAACTCAAAACATAGTTTAAAGAAAACCTAAAGTGTTTTATCAGACAGAAAGCCTCCACCTCCACATCTGAGGCAAATTGATTCCTCAGCTACCACAGAGCCACCTGTTGCCTCAAACCTTTCAAAACATAGGCCGAAGTTATTGAAGAAAATCAGATATTCACCTCCATCGCAGCCAGGGAGTTACTTCTGCAAGGAAATCAATGCAGAAATATCTGCAGAGTTAATCCAAACATTACGCAAAGCCTCAAAGTCAAATAAAGCTCCCACCGAGCTTGATTCATAAATGTAAAACAATTAATACATAAAACCACTTGTAAACTTCTTCATCGAGCCCCTCAAAAGGCCAAGAAGTCTTGAATCTGTATTAATTTCCTTAAGAGATCTTTGATTAGATGTCACCTTCTCATTCTTCTATAAATACCTTAGTAGAAGATGAGAAACTGTTGGTTGAGTTGGTTGCAAAACTTTGATATACACTTGAGCTAGAAACTTCTGATTGTAAATAGTGTTCACTGGCCCTTGGAGCTCTGCTTGTGATAGATTTGTTAGGCTAAGTAGTGAAGATGATTGCTGAACTGAAACATTGGAATTGAAGATTGTAACTGGTTTGACATCAATATAAAGCTGTTTCTTGGGATCCTGGTCTATATTACTGGTGAAGTGCCTCTTTCTTGGTTAATTGTTTTCCTTATATGTATGCCATATTGTCCATATTCCTCTGTAAAGAATAGTTTAAATAGGGTTAGGATCTGCTGTACATCAGTAACCTTCTCTGGATGAGAAATATTTATCTTAATGTTTTCCTCATATTGGTTTATTTAAGAATGATTCAATACCATTTAAACAGTTAGGAATGTTGGCGTTCCCTCGTCCTTCTGTTAGCTTAAAACATTGTTCTTGAATGTGATTTCCATTATTTGCTATTAAAGTGAGACTAGAGAAGATATGGTTTTCCCTGATTCCTAGATTCTTTTCTCCAAAGGCAGATTCTAAAAGTTTCCCTTGGTGTTGACTGAAAGCAAACTAGGTTTAAAAGTACTTTATCTGATCTTAAGTTACACTTTGTATTTATTATATGTTTTCATACTTTCTAAAGGTAATTATGTGGATTACTGGATTGTTTGTCAATTAAGCTGCTTTAATACAAAATTTCCCAAGAAGTCAATGGTTAGCCCTGCACTTGGTTGGTTTTAAACAATTACTTAAGAGGCTTTTCTTGTTTGGACTGACTATAAATCCTCTGAGAAATTATTATCAGTTTCCACCCCTCCAACACTTTATTGTTTCCATTCCATCATTTTAATCTCAATAATCCTGTGGTATAGATGACTTGCCCTTTGGATCACTCCTGATGTTGTTGCTCAATTAAAGCCCAGATATGACTCCATAGCCCAATGGACTAAAAACTAGCGTTATATCTATCTTTTAGCCAAAGCTGTTCTATTTGCTTGCAACTTCTCACCTTTGAAGCTTTTTGCACTGAGAACTTTCTCCTCAAGTAAAAATCATGCTCAACCATCCAAAAAACAAACAAACCCTTGGCCTTCATAACTAGCCTAATACCATAACCCCAAACTTCAAAGACAAATCCATCTTTGTACATATTGGAGAGATCCCTCTCCGGATTCAGGAGGGCTAGATCCTAGAATCCCAAAGTTGGTTGAAACGATGTTGTTTCTGTAATTGGACTCTACCAATCTTGCTAATAAATTACAGATTCCTAACACGGGCGTCGGGCGATGAAGGCAATGGCCAGAGCGTAGCGTCCGTGGGCAGCCTTGAATGCTCGTTTCAGGTCTTCTCCTACACGTCAGGTGGAATGAAAAGAGCGCAACGTCCACCTACAGGCACGCAACACTCAAAAGGAATTTACACTGGCAGTAGTTACAGGCGCGAAGCGTCCATCTACAGGAGCGCAACACCAAGAAATGTTTGCCTGAGGATGCCTTTGGAAGCTGAAAAACTGCACTCTGTCTTGCAAAAGTTTGAATGAGGGGGGAAAGAAGGTGCTGAAGTCTTTATACCCCCTTTTTGAAAATAATTAAACTTGAAAACCCCCTTTCTAAAGTCTCCTTTTTCACCTTTCTATTTTGCCAATGTTTTTTTAGGAGCTGATTCTGACTGTTTTCTTCATTCTTTTAACCACTGTCTTCCTTTTTGCACTCGGTTAGTTTATTAGACCCCTGATGATCCCTACTTATCATGAACACTTATTGATTGATTTAAAATCATTTTTCCTTCTATTTCCTTTGAAACAAGCCTGTGATTGTTTATTTGTGAGAAAACAGAGTCTTGAGTTGATGCTCTGTTTCTGTTAGTGAAATGGCACACAATGCCTCAAAATCCCTTTCTTTGACCTTTTTAGACCTCATAATTTGTCTTTTGATCCAGTGGGGTTGATGCCCATTTTTTCCCATTCTTAGAAGATAGTTAGGAATTCTGGTGGAACCATCTTCTATGATGAAGGAGGCTTCTTGGCCACTTATCATGCCTATTTTTTCATTATCCCAATTTTGATTTTTTAGGGATATTTAGTAAGACAAACAAGGTTGTCTTCAGATTATTCAAAAGAAAATATGCATTTGAATTCATTTGTTATGCCCAATAAAGTCTGCAATGCTTATTTAGAGGGTTGGAGGAAATTATTTAACTTTTGTAACCCAAATAATTTTCCACTTTTTGGTCAAACCAGTCATGTATCTGCATTCTCAACAAAAACACACCTATTGTTTTCTTCATGGGGTCGTGAGTGTTTTTCTTGATGTTAGCCTTACTCTTTTCCTCACCTCATGGCTTATCTGATAATTTTCTTGGTCTTTTTGGAGGAATGTGGCAAAGGGCAGCTGTCCCTATAGCAACTTCATGCTTGAGGCCAAAAATCCCTTCAATGATATCTTTGACTATTTGAGCAATGTTGCTTATGTGCCACTGACCTTTTGGAATCTGCACAAAACTTTTGATGGGAAGTGATTCATATCATTTTATCATGAGATCATGATTTTACTGTAGCCTTTAGATTTTTGTACCTATTTATCAACTGTAGATGCCTTCATGAGCTCTTTAGGTCTCCTTCCATGCCTTTGTTCTGCTATTTGACCAATTACCAAGCCTTCCTGCAGAAATGCTTGGATATGGTATATTGTTCTTCTGCAGGCTTACTGCTGGGTCAAGAGGATTCCTTTGAAGGCCCTTGATGTTATTTGGACAATGATAAGCCTCACCTTTGTTACTCTTGACTTCTCCTTTAAATAACTTTGGAAATAATGAAATTATAAAAATGATAGTGCATAACCTAGGTGAACCTATAAACTGACGGTAATGTCCTTGGAGTAGGTTTTGGACTGAAAACATTGGATTAGGGTTGTTAAATGAGGAGATAGTGTTTTGAAATTCTACTTATGCACCACCATCCTAGACAGCTAGAAATATTCTCTTACTTTGGAGGGATTTCTAGAAAGGAAATTGACACGACCATTGCTTGAGGCATTTGGTGAGTAGGAGAGAAAGCTTGGTTTACTTGGCGAAACAAGGTGTAAAGATATAGGTTTTATGCAAACTGAGACAGAGGTTTATAGGCAAGGGTGGAAAATACAGAGAGAGTGAGGGACATTAGTCCAAGATGGGGTTTTATCTGGATAATAGATTGGCCAGGCTTGACAAGGAAAGCAGGATAGTGAAACATTTCTATTTGAGGAGATTTCTGTGACACACATGATTCTTGAATCTTGATTTCTAGAAATCTGAGACAAAGAATTTAGTCATCTAAAATAGGTGAAAATTACTGATGACTAATAGTTATTACAATATCTGGTCAGCATATGGGACGAAGATCAAGAGAAGTTCATCCTTCGGGATCAATAACTTGAGATTGAAGTTTCTGACGTGTATTTCATCACAGGGTTATCGTAGAGGGGAGAAACAACAATCCTAACTGGCACCCGGCCTTGCATGTAAAACATGACCATGATGATAGACAGGGTATGTCCAAGAGCATGGAAGGGATCAGGTAGTGGGAAATTTGATATTCAAACTATCCCAGATTTGACACTACGAGTGGTGCTACATACCATCACACGGGTTGTGGGGTCACAATTACCACACGAAGCAACAAAGACACAATTTCTTCTTGCTGTAGACTGCTTCGCATCGACCATCTACAACTGGGTAGAGGCCGTGACAATAAACATGAAGCTCTAGCTAACAAATGCAAGAAGTCCAAATTGAAACAATTTGGCTATGGATCTATTATGGTATCGTTCTTCTTGGAATGACTACCCATTTTTCAGCGATAGGAGGTCATAGTCTCGACACCACCAGTGAGATAACCACAGATGGATCGATGGGCAGCTCTGATGCCAAGGGCAGGGGACGGTCAACAGATGTCCTAGAGACTGGAATTATTTTATTGGCTCTACCGAAAACTGATTGTCGTGGAGGACTATCCCTACTCTGGTACAGATTTCACTGATGATCCAGAACTCCCACTCCCGAAGGGGGAAGATTGGGATGAAGATTTGGGTGATACTCATTTTTTAAGTTTTATGAGTATTATGATTTTTTGCTTATGAATATTCTGACATTAAATCCATGTAATTGTAGACATTGGCCTAGAGAGACCCACCAACATGTCACCGATAGCGAGGAAAATCCCTCGTGATTTCGACCCTCAAGGTGAGGGCGACGAGGAAGATGAGACAATGTGCAACCTGGAGGGGATCACATAAGGAGTCCCAGATTATGCACGTTTTGATGATGTTCCTCGCGCCTACCAGAGACATACCATAGGGGTGAAAAATTGAATTCACCACTTGCTGAGGCAGCTAGTATGAGCAGTGACATGTTATCATGAACACCATGCTGATTAGACACCTAGGTTTTATTTTATCTGCATATTTGAGAGACATGATTTCTTAGGGTGTAACATAAACACACATATTTTTTGAAGTTATGATGCACACAGCTGCAAACATGCGATATATATATATATATATATAGATCTATTTCCCTACATGGATATTTTACATATGATAATGTTTTTACAAATTACCCAAATGTCTATCTAATACAATGTTAGCCACTGTATCAGTTAATGTGTTCATTCATCTAGAAATATGTTGATAGGTAATAAAATAAAAATTTCTTTCCAACAAACGAATGCATAAATACAATATCAAAATGTGCGGATTTCTAGCTGAATAATGATTATTGAGTTGCAGAACAACAAGCTGTGAATCTAGATTTACAAGAAATGCACGTATGCCGAGGTCGATTTCCTTGGTTAATAGCTCAATGACAGCGCTATATTCAGTGACATTGTTTGTAGTTCATCCTAGACAAATACCTTGCAGATCTATCAACTCATCAGCAGGATCATAATTACCCAGGCTGCCGAAGAAAAATTCCTAGTACTACGAGAAGCACCATCAGTGAAATCGACATAAGGGGTAATAGACATCTGCACAATAAGCAAGACCCAATAAGCAGGAAAATGCTCACAAAGCACACCAAGCCAAAAAACATTTAAAAGAATGAGAACAACACTTATGTACACCTATTACACATGAATGACTCACGCATAATATTTTTTGAAATACAACCCATTTCTGGGCTGATCAAGAGGATAACCTTCATAGTCAATTAGCTCATATGCCCCATTTTTCAACACAAATTTAATGATGTAGGGCCCATGCCACATAGGTTGAAATTTTCCTGCCCCCAAATTATCATGAGCTTGGTCATATAGGAGGACGAGATCTCCTTCAACAAAAGAATGAGGGGAAACCAACTGATTAAAATGAGCTTTGACCCGATTTTTCTGTGCTTCAATAACGAGAGCAGCAAAGCGACAGGTTTTGTTTAGCCTTTCTAAATAAAGGAGACACTCTTATTTTGGCGAAGTATTCGACAGTAATTCAACAGGCAACTTGAGTGAAGGTATTTGACATTCAATCGGGAGAGTAGCTTCCAGGCCATAAACCAACTGGAAAGGAGTGAACCTGGTTGCATTCTTAACTGGGGTTCGGTATGCCCAAAGAGCCAAAAATAACATGAGATGCCAATTTGATTTATGGATCCCAATCGTACGTTGAAGCATTGTGACAAGAAATTTGTTCACAGCTTCAACCTGGCCATTGGCTTGAGGGTAGTACGACGTTGAGTTGTTGTGACGCAGACCCAACTTAGAAGTCAACTCCGCCACCATATAATGCCGAAAATGGGAACCATGATCGGTAAAGATGGCTTGAGGGACACCAAACCTAGCAATAATTTGATTGAATATGAACTGAGCAATTGTCTTACCGTCAGGATCAAGTGTAGGCATTGCTTCGGCCCATTTGGTGATGTAGTCAAAGGCTACGATAATATAAGCATTCCACCCAGCCAAGTGAGGGTTACACATCATAAAATCGATGCCCCATTTTTCAAAGGGACCAACAATAATGATAGGATGAAGAGGAATGGGTGGCGAACGCAACTTGTGTTTTTAAATTTGGCAATCATGGTATTTATGAACTGCGACAATACAGTCTTTGAAAATAGAAGGCCAAAAATAACCAACACGAAGAATACTCTATGCAGTAGCATAACTAGACATGTGATCACCACAGGCACCACTGTGAAAATCATTCAGAGTTTTCTCGGCTTCCTCGAGAGTCAAACATCGCCGGAGTATGAAATCGACTCTAATACGATAGAGAGTATCTCCAAATATACGATAAGGTTACGAATGATGGCGGATGCGTCGGTAAGCATCCTTCGTCAACTCAGATCTAAAAGATGAAGTCTGGAGATAGACGATGATATCTCCATACCAAGGATCAAGGGTGCTAATCAAGAAAAGCAAATCATCTGGAATGGATTCCTTAGAACGAGAAGGAGCGAAGTCAGAAGGGAGAGAACAGAGTAAATCAACAAAGACCAATGATTTCTTAGACTTGGCAACAGTAAATTCCAAATCAAACTCTTGGAGGATAACAATCCACTTTGAGAATTTTCCCCCCAGAATTTGTCGAGACAATATGTAGGTCATGGGGTTGCATTCAGAAATCACCGTCACTATACGCAAAAGAATATAATGACGAAATCGCTGAATGACTTGAACAACAGCCAACGCTAACTTCTTAACATGGTAATAACATGTTTCGAGGTCAAGAAGGTTATGATACAAGTAATAAATAACATGCTCATAACCGTCATCATCGTCTTGTACCAAAACCATGGAAATCATGCTAAAAGCAGCAACTAAATAAAGGGAAAAATCACGATGAAAATTTGGAGGGCGGAGGAGAGGAGCATTGACCAATAATGTTTTCAACACATCAAAATATTTCTGAGCAATATCATCCCAATAAAAAGGAACGCCCTGCTTTAACAATCATGTGAATCCTTTAGTTACTTTGGCATACTTAGGTATAAAATGGTGTAGAAAATTAGCTTTCCCTTGTAAAATCTGCAACTGATGCAATGAAGAAGGAGAGGGGAGATTGATAATAGCCTCAACTTTGAGAGGATCCAGGCACATCCCATCTTGGGAAACGATAAACCCTAAGAGTCTACCAGAATCGACACAGAAGACACACTTATGCGGATTAAGCTGAATGTTATAGTGCCTACAATGAAGAAAAATCTGATGAAGATGGTCAGGATGGTCCGTACGGTTAGCTGAATGAGCCGGAAGGTCATCGAGATACGGCTGAACGATGTGGTGAATATCATGAAAGGCATAAGACATCGCACATTGAAATGTGGCCCCGACATTCTTCAAACAAAAAGGGAGCTTCTTATATGCAAAGGTGCCCCAAGAATAGATAAAGGTAGTCTTGTTTTGATCATTCGGGAGAATGTTGATATGATTATAATGCGAAAAGGCATCCATAAGGGAAAAAATATCTCTCTCGGAAAAATCATCAATGATTTGATTGATGAAGGGAGTAGGATAATTATCCTTAGGACAAGCTCGATTGATATCACGATAGTCAACATAGACACAAAGAGTTCCCTGTTTCTTATCTACAGGAACAATATTAGACACTTCTGTCAATGGAATTGGATAAATGAAACCAAATTTGAGAAGCTTTTCCACTTCGGCCTTAATGGCAAAAAATTTCCTAGGATGCACTGGACGAAGACGCTGACGAACAGGTTTTGGACCGGGGTAAGTAGGAATTTCATGTGCCACGATGCTAGGATCAATGCCGGGCATTTCTTCATAGGACCATGCAAATACATCACGAAATTTGCAGAAAAGGCTAGTATAAACTTGCACTTTATCAGAGGAGCAAGTAACCCAAATATGTATGTTCTCGATGATTCCCGGTTTAATGGAAATGCCAATAGGCATCGTATAAGTAATTTTACTCAAGTTACCTTCCAAAAAAAATTCATGGACTTGAATGGGTGTTTGAAGTAGAGGAGAAGGAACCTGAGAGAAAAAATGCTCAAGATAGGTAGACATGGCCCTGAGACTTGGTAGAAATGAGGAACAATGATGACCATCATCGCATGGTAGATCGTCAAGAGACAGGGTTTCCACGATAGCCTCATCGGAAGGAAACACTTCTTTCAAAGGATCCGGTGAATCAAAATCACCAAGCTAAGGGGATTAAGAATAGATTTCAAGAGTCACGCTCGAAGGAGCAGAATTAGAGGAAGGAGTGTCCGATGTAGCAATGAGTTCAAAATAATCAATTTCAATCGAACTCAACGACATCAAATCTCTGAACGAATCGATCTTTTCAGGAGAAGGGATAACCCAGGGGTCCTCGGTGCGAGAAACAATATTGACCTAAACAGTATTTGGTGGTGGAAGAGGGAAAAAACCCATGAGGGCAGGATCCTTGAAAAGGCCTGGCCCTACGCTCTCGTAGGGAGTAGGGATCTTATCCACATACGAAATGCTTTTCTCGGAAGAAGAAGTGAAGAAAGACAATTGATCAATAGTAATAATCTTTCCTTCGTGTGGGAACTTCAAAACACAAAAGAGAGTGGACGGAACGCACAACATGGCATGAGTCCAACTGCGACCGAGGAGAAGATTATAATTGAGTTTAGCATCAATGACTTCGACCTCAACATTGATTGTCTTCCCTTCCAATGTAATCGGTAAAATAGCGAGAACACCAAGAGGTTTAGACTCTCTTCCATCAAATTCTTCAAGGGCATTCGGTGATGAGGTGAGAGCTGGAGAACCAATGGATTTACAACAAGTAGATGACATAACACAAGTGGATGCACCCTCCTCCACGATGGCCGGGTGAATATTCAAACCATTAATACCAACTTGAATGATGAGTGAAATTTGGTGCGGGAGTCGCAGGACAATATTCTCTAAATCGAACGCAAGAAGGCTAGTGTCGGCAGGATCAACCCCACCTATCACAGATAGTAAAGCCTTCTGTTGCGACTGAAAACTCTAAAGTGCTTCTAACGTAGACATCGCGGATGGCGCCTATGCCAAATCCTCAACAATACTGTAATGCTGAGCGGCACGGGCGTTAGGATTATACGAAGACTTTTTGAGCACACCTTTGGAAGGTGGTCGCACAATAGATTCAGTATTAGGCCGTTCAATCTCAAGAGAGCCAGAAATAGGTGGAGGAGGAGGACCATCAACAATCTCTTTCCCCGCTGCCTGACGCAAACCAGAATAATATTTCGATCGAGTAGCAATAGAAATAGGTGCAGAGCCGTTCATCATGAACACTTGCGAACCACATGGGGCAAAGGACTGAGGATAATCTACCATTTGGGTCTACTGAGGGAAAGTTTATTTAAGAACAGTCAGAGCTCCTTGGGTGCCTTTGAGAAATCGACTCACTTCAGACCATTGAGGACAGTCCTTGGTGAAGTGCTCATCATCACAAATCAAACAAGGACACTTCAGTTTGCGTTGAGAACGATCAGCAGAACGAGTTTTTCAAGAATCCTGTTTCAGGGTATCGGCTTTGGCCTTACCTTTACCCTTCTTTTTTCCTTTGGAAGTGTTATCTATAGGATTGGCCTGAACAACATTCACTTTCGCAGGTTTTCTAGAATTCGAAGTTGAATGAGAAGCTACATTATTGGAAGAAGTGGACTTCTGATTCCCAGAGTTTTATGAAGGAGACTTCTAAGAAGTTTGTGATACGAAACCAATAATACCATCAACGGATGGAGTCGCTGGCGGTTTAGAAGTTCCAGGTCGAGGAGCATCAGGCAAGATATCATATAATTCTCCCGACTGAGAGTACACGAGATCAAGGTACTGGGCATAAGAAATGGTTTGTTCCTTGGTTACACATGCCCCCATAGCAATGTCTTTGGAAATCTGATTGACAAAGGAGGTAGTGAACCAATGAGTTATAAGCTGATCAGGTATCTCAAATTTGATCATGCAATGACGACACCGCCACTCATGAATATGATTCGAGATATGAGTAGCTCGGTCCTGTTTCAATGAAGTGAGGAGATGCGTCCTGGTCTCATAGCGGATCGGTAACTGAAAATGTGTAAGGAATGCCATGGCCAAAGAATTGAAATCTTGGAAAACTCCACAAGACAGCTCAATGTACCACTTTGTAGCAGCACCAGTAAGAGTTCGCTAGAAAAGATGGAAACGAATAGAATCGTCAACCCAAGATTTAGAAGAACACCACAAGTGGTAAGTCATAACATGCATTTGGGGGTCTTCACCAGGTTTACCCTCAAATTTAGGACAATCACCAGGAATATTGGTCGGAACCGGAGGCCAATATGGATTATGAAGAATAGGATCATTTGTTAACTTTGACACATCGGGTAATTCCAACGTAGCAAGAAACGGTAATTGAGTATTAAAATTCATCGGAGGTCTTTGATAAGGACCTGTGTGTACATTCCACCGAGTCCGAGCGGGATTCTGTCCCCATACATTCTGTCCTGAAGGATTCGGATCATAGGGATTAGAAAAAGGATAATTCGGTTGATACTGGGGTTGAGGACCAGGGTATTGAGTCGAAGTAGACCACTAAGGTCCTTGTTGAGTAGCATAAGGATTCTGTTGTGGAATGTAAGTATGACTTTGAAGTTGCTGATACATAGGTTGATTTTGAGGGTAAGGAATCTGAGGTGCACTATATCCTGGTTGATTTTGAGGGTACGGAATCTGGGGCGTGCTATATATCGACTGATATGAAGCTTGAGGGTAATAAGCACCCTGTGGTTGCACAAGTTGACCTCGTGGAGCAGGTTGAGCAGGTTTCTGAGTAGAGTAAACAGGTAAAACCGGCTGCGAAAATGAAGGAATATGTTGGTGGGAATTTTGCAACGGCTGCTGAGCTGGTTGAATCAGTTTTTGAAATGGTTTTTGAGGGCCACCAGGTTGACCTTGTGGGAAAGGTTGGCCTGATGGTTGCGACGGACCAGGTTGTCCCTGATGACTAGGTTGACTCGGAGAAAGACCAAAGGGTTGTCCTGGTTGCACAATATTTGGGCCATACTAAACATGCGGCTGTGATTGAGGTGTAACAGGTTGTCCCTGTGATGGATAATTTTTCCCCCCAGGACCAAAATATGATCCTGGTTGATTCAAATATTGACCCGAGAGACCAGAGGGTTTTCCATGTTGGACCAAAGGCTGTCCTTGTAAAGGTTGGCCTTGTGGACCGTATGGTTGTCCTTGTGGACCAGAAGCAGGGCGCTGCTGAGCTAAAGGTTGTCCCTGAGAGGGTTGTCCTTGTAAGCTAGAGGGTTGCACAAGAAGAGTAGGTCCCAGATGAGTAACAGTCTGATAAGGTTCATAAACAACCTGATAAGGATTAATAGGAGGCAAATAGACCGGATTACCATACACATCATAATGGTGTGGATAGATATATACGGGATTACCAACAACATCATAGTGATGGAATCAAGGATTAGTAGGAGCTTGAGATTACTGAGAACGCTGAGAACTCTGCTGCTGAATAGCCAAAATATTTTCTTCAAAAGTAAGACCGCTAGGAATCACAGGAGTAGTGGAAACTGGACTAGAAGCCACACAAATCGTTGGTTGAACTGGAACAGATGTGACAGTAACTGATGAACTAGGATTCGAAGGTGATAGCCCCAACGAAGGTAAGACCAAACTTGGAGGAGGTGTTACTGTACTGGATTGCACAATGGAGGCAACGCTAGATATGATCTGACTCAAGGATATATATCCAAGCGGAAGTGAGATCGACGGTGGTGAAGATTGGGTGGAGACACGAGAGAGATCTTCAGGAAAGAGTTGATATTCTCCTATGGAAAAAGGAATTCCTTCACTGCCAACAGAACTGGAGGAATCCATATCTGAGTCCAACGTAAGATCTTTGAAAAGACTATGGGGACTAGGAGGTACCGCAGTAGCAACAAAAGGCGATCCAGACGTAAGAGGAGGAACCTCTCCTTCTTCCCCAAAACTAGACCAAGCACTTGAAGGAGGCCAATGGAATTCAACTGGCTCGTCAAGCGGAGATCGAGTAGCAAGTGGTTGGACAGACAGAAGAATAGGCTACGAGAACTCGACAGACCTAGTGGATTGAGGGGTTTGGAAAGAAACGTCTTGAAAAGATCCACCACTAGGAGGCAGTGAGGACGAAAAAACTGGAGGTTCTAGCACTTTGATTGTATATCAGAACAGGAAGGAAAAGAGATAACCAATTGAAGGTACCAAAACAAGAACCAAAGAAATAAATCAGGCCAAGCACGAAACTTTTAATGGGCGTGTGATCATAGGTGATTAATTTTATAACATTGAAACCAAAATTCACTGTTTCATGTTTTAAGAGTCGAGAAATAGGAAAAAGATGACTCTAGTCACTTTCAATTTGAAACGAGCATGAAAGGACAAGTGATCGATGATCTCTTCTCTTGTTTAAAGAGTCACGAAAAGATCGAAATGAATTCTTAGGAATTCTAAGCAAGAGGGTGTACCAGGTTTTCGTGAACTGCAATATACACCTTGGTGATAAAATGAAACAAAAATGACCAAGGAATTGACGTATGTGCAGGTAGTCTCCCCGAATGCTGTGTTCGGTGTATCATGGTTACAAGGCGGAAGACTCGGCTTCCTATGGATAAAAGGATTGCAACCTAGAGGGGTCTCCCTTTATATATTCTACGGCACGGAGAGCACAAGTCCGTACTAGCACTATCTGAATCCCAAAGGTGAGCGACAACTACTAGATTTTAAGATGCTGAAACACATCTCTAGCCTAGACCACTAGAAATGTTGCGTTAGGTTTCAATGTTGCCTTAGGTTCATTGAGTAAATTTTAAACTTAATCTTGAATTAGGTTTCAATTTCCATGCCCTAGAAAATTTGGAGCTTGACTTCCTAAATGCAGGCTATATGCAAATGAACATCATTTCAATTTGATGAATGCTAGTTATAAGAAGGATACAAATATTTCAAACAAGCAAGCAAGGAAAATATGAAAAGAAACTTCTAATGCCTCTAACACAATCAATTGAAAATGAAACTCCTTCCTAGATGACAAATGCTAGTTATGTAAAATAACGTTTCAATTTCAATGCGACGAAAGAATGCAATATATATATATATATATATATATATATATATATATATATATAATTTTCAATGAAATGAAGCACACAACATACTAATTCAATGGAAAACAAAATAAACATTAGTTTGAGTTTTGCGAATGAAAGGTTTTGAAATTGAACGACTTAACCAAAGTGAAATAGACACAAAATCATGCAAGTTAATGGAGAAAAATTTCAATCGAAAAAGAAAGTTTCCCAAAGCGACCCAAACAAGCAAAGTAATCGATGCTCAAAGTATTGAAGAAGAAGGACTAATCGAAAAAATGACAAGACCATTCAATCATCAAAACAAAAGGATCAATAAAAAATCAATCTAAAGACCCGAAACGAGACTAATAACAATCAAAGAGACTTGTTCTTGAACAGAAGGCTCAGTGTGCAAGAATAATTAGAAACCTAAGGTCTTAAATGACACCGACAAGAAAACGGACAAACGACTGAGGGAAACAAGTCTACAGTAGTCAACACAGTCTGAAAAGCTTAATCATATCCAAAAATGACCCAGAAGCAAGAAAAAATTACCAAAACACTCATTGAGGAGGTCAAACCAAAACCTACAGGGGTTGGCGCGACTTTAAGGCTGTAATCCGTGCCATACATAGGTTGGTGCCAGTGCTAAAAGAGCAACCTGCGCTAATCGGTGGGACTGTGTAGACAAAAACCCCACCAAGCTGGGTACTTATGGGAAAAAGAGGAAAAACCATAACCTATGAGCAAAGTTCAACCTTGACACTCTGGAGCTAAACAGAGGATGGAAACTTAGAAAACAAACCAGAAAAAGACAGATAACTAAACCAATAATAAAAACTGACCCAACAGGATGACACGAAAAACTCGCACTGATCCCCAGTGGAGTCACCAATTTGTTATGAAGGTAAATCCTCTCTGTGGACATATACAATCCCTCTAGCCCTAGGGTGGGTCTAGTAACAAAAGAACACACTAAAGTGTTGCTTCCTAGTTAATGAATGAACAAAAGGCAGGTTAAATTGACCTATCTTGAATCCAATGTTGTCGCCGTTATAGAAAGAGCAGTGGCCTCTCGCTGCTGCCTTGGAAAATCACAATCTGTTCGCTGTTTTGCTTAGACACCTGCACATAGGACAAATAACAAGAACAACATATGAAAGAATATTTTCACTCATAACTATTAGCCAGTCAAAGAGGGCTAAACATATTGCATCAAATAAACATCATAAGACAATAATGGAACCAAACAGTAGTCATATATATAAATAAATACAAGGAAGAGTAGAACCGATGCTTTGACGTTGCAGTCTCCTCCATCGGTCTTTAGGTGAAGCGTGTCTCAAATGTTAGTCAAGGAATTCAGACAAGAGCTCTCTAAGAAGTCATCGACTCAAGCTCTCTCAACATAATCCTTCTTATTCTATCTTCTCTAGCAGCTTAGCTATAGTATGTATAATTCTCCCAATTCAGCTATGTTATAGGTCAATTTGGGCACCATTCCCAATGACCTGGTTAAACTTGACATCATCTCCAGGACCAATGAACAAGGGTCTATCATTCCCTATCATTTCAGTTGCTACATGCCCTAAGACAAGAAACAAGACAAATCAAGCAAGACTTTCATCAAGCAAAGGTTTCCATGGTTTGAAGCTTATTATTTAGCATATGAGAGCTCACCAATGCAGGATCTAAGGGGCATAAGTGTGTTGCATATGCAGGTAGCCCCATGTAAGGCTGCTCTGCAAAGCAATTCTCGACATTCACAGGTGCGTTGGTCACATTGGGAATGAAATTCTCATTGTTCCAGAATCTCCACTTGGCCAGTGCCTTCTAGAAGAGTTCACATGTGTCAAGCTTCAGATCCAAGTGTCCATTTTACATAAACATGAATGGAAACATGTCTTGCCTATTTTTGGAAATTTATTGATTGAAAAACAACTTACAGTTCATCTATAAATTGAACACAGATCTAAGTGTTTGAGAAGGAAGAATTTGAGTAGAGAAATGCTAGAGGATTTTCAATTGAGAGCTAGATTTGTGAAGCTACTGCTGGAGAGATTTATGTTGTGATGAGGCTTGAGAACTTTGCTGGAAGGTCACTTCAAATCAGTCACTAGGTTGTAACCTCTCCTTATATCATCAATAAATAGTACTTCTTATTTTTCCCTACATGCATCTATATTAACTTAGATGTTCCATATTGTGAGATATTGGTTGATGAATGTAGTTTATGCTTTACTGATTTAGCTAACTAGCTTGAATAGATATCTATATTATTGCATCTTCTACTGTTTCAGTGTTCTTTCTTGCAGGATGCATTCAGCTCACAAACTACTTGAATTTGAAGCTGCAACAGAAGCGACAGAAGGAGCCATTTGGAAGCGACTGAACAAGTAAGCCTCCAATCCTCTCTGTGTATCTATTTTGAGTTAGGAGAAATGGTAGTATAGTATTTCACCTATTTTTCTAGAATAGCACCTGTCTAGGGAAGCGTAATTTATCCGTAGATTACAATTATGGCCCAACAAACTGGCGAATCCACAAGCTGGTCTACCATTTTATGGGATGTCACAAACGCAACCTGGTTATACATATCAACCGAATACAACTTATACTAATTTGGGTTATAATATTGGTGGACATACCCCTTGGCAACCACAGGCGCAAATCCCTCAAACTTCATTTCAACAAGTATCATATCTAGGTTTTGGTCAAAAGAATTCCCAAGCATTTACTATGCAAAACAACCCCTATCTGGGTTACTAGCATCAAATTCCATATGCTGGTGCTCAAAGACCCATTGCCCAAGAAATTCCATCATACCCTGGCTATGCTCAACTTGACCTTAACAGACAGTTGCCTTTTGTTGCAACCTTGGAATTACCAGATTTAAACCAGTTAACCAATGATCCTATCAATTATGCTCCTTGGTGGCCAGTGATACCTCATAAATTACCCTCTGCCATTCCTAAATTCTAATGGAAACCCTGGAGAAGATCCATCGACTTATGTTATGACTTATCATTTATGGTGTTCATCAAATTCCCTAAATCACGATTCTGTTCGATTACGTCTTTTCTAGCGTACACTCAAAAGTTCGACTGCTAAATGGTACATTGAATTACCTAGAGCTTATTTCGATAATTTCACTGCCTTAGCTACTGTATTTTTGACCCATTTCCAGTTACCGATCAGATACGAAACTGGAACGGAACTCTTGACCAACTTCAAACAGACTAATTATACTCACATTTCTGATCATATTCATGAGTGAAGTCGCTGTCGACGAATGGTTAAGACATTTGTTCCTGATCAGATTCTTGTTGAATGGTTCATTAAGTCCCTGTTACCATCTATAACTGAGGATGTGGCTAAAGGTGGCATCGTCACAGAAGAGCAAGTTATTGCTCATGCCCAATATTTAGACTTGATTTATACTCAGTCTGGCATGCTCTATGAAAAAATCCCAAATGCGTTGAGATATAATTTCAATGTTCCTCCTCAAATAAAGGACTCTCATGCCGGAGATGGCTTGATAGGCACTGCAAACACACACCACACTACTGCATATGATCGTGCTCCTAGTTCTGAAATTAATGACGTGTCATTTGACAAAGGCAAAGGTGACAAGCAACCAGGAAGTAAGAAAAATGGAAAATCAAAGAAAAATCAAACTTCTAACCAGCAGGAATGATCATCTGATCAACCGTATGGACCACAGAAACCTCGTTATCCATGCATAATTTGTAATGAGGAACACTTTTTTAGGGATTTTCCTCACTGTGCTGAAGTCTCAAAAATCATCAAGACTTCTCATGCATCAGCTATGTTGACAGACCCATTTCCAAATCCGGACACTAATTTGGTTGCTACGGATCGAGCTCCTAGTTCCCAAGTGTTAATGTTATCCACCACAAAACCTTCACAAGATATTTTGGTGTCAATGCGGAATAAAGACTACGTTAGTCCAACCACTGACCAACCTACTACCTCGACAACGAATCCATCTAATGAATCAGTACCACCTACTATTATTCTTGAATTGACAATTAAGCCACCAAAGGGAGTAATTCATAAATTGACATATAATCCTCGAGCAAGAGCTGCACAAAATTATAATATAGTTGAATATTTGACTGAATCCCCTTAATCTATGTCTGATCTTGAGGTATTACAAAATTTTCTCTCCCAGAAGCAAGCTTAATTGTCGGCCATTGGTGGAATTGATTCGACTGATTCTAATCTTGTTGTCTTGAATCATATGGGCTATGTGCCACAATTACCAGCAGAATTGGCATTCTCCATTCAAGTAAATGTTCTCAATCACCTTGTTCATTTCACTATTATTGATGAGGGAGCATCTATGTGCATTATGTCTCTAAACTGTTGGAAATCACTTGGCTCGCCGCGATTATCACAATCATCAATGACATTGAAGGCTTTTGATGGAAGAACATATAAACCTTGTGGTATTATCAATAACCTGCAAGTTGAATTTTTTTTTTTTTTTTTTTCTGAATATGGCTACTTCTATATTGATACAAAATAATATTACATGGAGGCCATAGCCTCGAGAATTCCAGCCCAATGCTGAGGCATTCTATCTTTACCAGCTAGTAATTGATCATCAAAACAATTAGGAGAGAGATCAGAAGAGCTTTGAAGAGCAGTGATACTGTCTGTTCCTATCATGTGACTGACAACTGTAACTGTAACTGTAACATGAACAGACCTTGACAACCTAGACACTATGATTCCTGTGGAGTGAGCCAGAGTGGCTGGATTTTTACAATTTCGAGCCATAGCAAAAGCAAAAATGACAATTCTAGAACCTGTGCTTAGAGCAAGAACATGGACATAATGCAGAATATAACTCCCACGCAGGGGAGACCGACCATAAAGCAGAAGAGAGACCAAAAGAACAGTAGCAGAATTAAGCAGATGCATAAAACTGTAGATGAACACCTTCAGGCCAATGAAAA
Source organism: Pinus albicaulis (assembly GCA_034641835.2). NCBI lineage: Eukaryota > Viridiplantae > Streptophyta > Pinopsida > Pinales > Pinaceae > Pinus > Pinus albicaulis. The sequence continues at coordinate 1,262,613,514 of CM076574.1, read as the reverse complement.
CCAAAACACAGGCGCGCGAACCTGGAACCATGTTACTGAGCAGAGGGAGGGTCTTCCTCGACAATGAGGCAGGCATATTTGTAAGGATCCTCATCTTCAGGAGGAGGATCAACCTTGCGCTCTGGACCGCCATCAATTGGAGCCGAAGGATTCGCCTGAACACCCAAGTTGGCCTCATTGCCTGAAGAAAAATTCTTCCCAATATCCGCCCGGGGCATGCTGTGCTCTGTCTCCGTTAAGGTCTCCCGAGCAGCCGCAGTGGTGGCGCGAACCTGGTCCGAAGAAATCTGATCAGAGGGGGCAGCCCGAAGGTCTATGGTCACCGTTGCAAGGAGAGGGGTGTTGTCAATGCTGCAGGGGAAATGAAAACGGGCATGGTGAGAATGCGCCCTGGACGACAGACGAAAATGCCCAGCGGGATTGAAAAGATTCCGACCCCTTCCTCGACCTCTTCGTGGAGCTGGAAGACGGACAGGTCCGAATTCAGAAGAATATGAAGAGGAATCGGAGTTGGAGGGAGAGGAACGGTTGATGGCACGCCCAATGGCTCCCCCATGCCTGCAACACATTCTCGGGCGTAAGCGAGGCATGGTTTGATGGTCAGAGGGAACAGTAAGAGCAGGAAGAGCTTGCTGGCGACCAGAGTCGAAGACAGACGTGCGCGGAAGAATGCAAGAGGCACAGTTGGAGATGTGAAGGCCGGGCATAATTTCCATACAGTAATTTAAAACACAGCGTGACCCAGTGCTGGTGCGTGAGCTGCGCTCAGCCGCAGCAGGGATGCAACAGACGCTGAGGGGAAGAACAAACACGAAATTACCAGAGTTCGCCATCGCTAATGTAGAAATGCTCTGGTTTCGGGGAGAGAGCTCCCATAAATTCACATTGAATTGCCGGACTGTATCATTTAAGGGCCAGAGCAAGAGAGGATGGGTGGCGGTGGTGGTGAGCCACGCGCCAACCCACCTGACCACCTGCCCCTCATTAATCACCGAGACCACCCGCATCCGGGAAACCTGCAAGTTGAATTAGGGGGCAAAAAAATAAGTATTGATGTCAAGGTTGTTGACAGACCCCTTGACTATAATATTTTACTCGGAAGACCATGGGTATATGCAATGACTACCATTGTTTCTACATATTTTAGAATGATTGCCTTTCCACATAAAGGTACAATCATAGTCATTAATCAATTATCCTTTTTTTCCTTCGCTTCGCAGGTAACTGGAAGCGTTCCATTTGTTCACTTACCCCAACTAGAAATTCAGAACATTGGTGTATGACTCTTAAAGTATTCCACTCTTATGGGAACCTTTGCATTACCGCCACCTACGACGTCGGCAAAAATTGCAAGCATAGAGACCTGCTACATGATCTCTTCCACTCTATCTAGCTTAAGGGAGAGTATGGTTGATTTTAATTTTTCTATGTTGGATTATGTTTTACCGCCCAGCCCTATTGAGCTACAATAGCAATCAATCTATTTGGCTTGGGCGGAAAATCCAAAATCAGCATCGCCGAGTGTTTGGGTTGATTTTTCATTAGATTTTGGTACTCCATCTGATCCATTTTCCTCAAAATTTTTGACAAATGAAAATATTTTGGAAGCTATGATGTCAGAAGGAGAACCATGGGAATATTATCATCATCATTCCCATCTTCCAAATTATGAAGAAAATAATCTCAGTGAACTATATGACCCATCCATAAAAAATTTCTTTTCGAATTCTTTATTGATTAATGCAATTGAATCTGAGAAAAATTTATCTAATATCGAAGAAACAATTTCTATCGATATTTCGACTAAACCTGGCGTTGTAGAAAATATTCATGTCAGTGTATCTTGTTATCCATCAAAACTTGATTCACATTGCTCTCTTTTTCGTGAATTTCATGACGTATTCGCTTGGTCTTACGAGGAAATGCCAGTCATAGATACTAGTATAGTTGAACACACTATTAATATGTATCCTGATGTCAAACCAGTGCATCAACGGCTTCATCATGTTCATCTGAAGAAAGCCGCTGCCATAAAAGCAGAAGTTGAAAAACTTTTGCGTGCTGGTTTCATTTACCCTGTTCCGCTAACTGAGTGGGTTTCCAATATTGTTCCTATTATGAAAAAACAAGGAACCATTAGAGTGTGCGTCGATTATCGGGATGTCAATCAGGCTTGTCCAAAAGACAACTATCCTACTCCCTTTATCGACCAGATTATTGATGATTGTGCTGGATGCAAAATATTTTCATTCATGGATGGATTTTCTGGCGACAATCAAATCAATATATGCCCAAATGACAAACATAAGACAACATTCATCTTTCCCTGGGGCACATTCGCATATAGGAAACTTTTGTTTGGTTTAAAGAACGCTAGGGAAACTTTTCAGAGAGCAATGGATTATTCTTTCAATGACATCAAGCACATTGTTCAACCATATCTATACGATTTACCAACGCATTCATGAAATCAGACTGATCACCCGATACATTTGAGAGCCATTTTCTTACGCTGCCGACACTACAAGATACGCCTCAATCCACACAAATGTGTGTTTTGTGTTGGTTCTGGTCGATTGCTCGGATTCGTAGTTTCAAAAGAAGGAATTCGAATAGACCCACTGAAGGTACATGCCATTCTTGATTTTCCTACACCATCAAACTTACTTCAGATACAAAAACTTCAAGGAAAGTCTAACTTCCTGAGAAGGTTCATTCCAAACTACATCGAAATGGCTAAAGAATTTAATCGACTATTGAAAAAGGGAGTTCCCTTCCATTGGGACCAAGTTGTGCAAGCTTATTTTGATGTTGTCAAGGACCATCTTGTCTGAGTGTCATTAATGTATCCTCATAATTATCAAAATGATTATTTCCTATATATCGTCGCGGCTGAAACGAACATTGCTATGGTTTTGGTCCAAGTAGAAAATGGAATTGAACATCCGATCTATTATTTGAGTCGTAATCTCAATGATATGGAAGTTAAGTAATCGTACATAGAAAAGCTTGCCTTGGCAGCTGTTCAAGCCATCCAAATATTTCACCATTATATCCTGCTCCGAAAAACACCAATAGTTTCGGATTGCAACTCCATGACTTACATCTTATCACGTAAATTGCTAGGGGGGAAATATTCAAAATGGATTGTCATTTTGCAGGAATTTGATTTGGAATTCATAAAATCCAATTCAAAGAAGTATTTAGTTTTGGATGAGCTTCTTTGTGACCTTCCCTCTGATAGTACTGCTACTACATCGGAACCATCTATTCCAGACGAGTTTCTATTTTTGATCGGATCATATGATCCCTGGTATGGAGATTTCATCATTTGTCTCCAAACCCAAAATTTTTGACCTAATACCTCTCACTCTGATCAACGACGTATTCGATACCAAGCCAAATATTATCTGATCGTCGGTGATACACTTTATCATCGTGGTGTCGATACCATTTTAAGAAGGTGCCTCACTCATGAGGAGGCCGAAAAAGTATTAAATGATTGTCATGCTGGGGTTTGTGGTGGAAATTTATTTGGATATGCTACTGCATAGAAGATACTCTGCGCCAGTTACTTTTGGCCTACTATTTTTCGAGATTGTATGCTCGCAGTCAGAAGTTGTCATGCATGCCAGATTTTTGACCGTAAAATCCCCAAACCACCAGTGCCAATGCATCCTGTTGTCTTTGCTAGACCATTTACAAAATGGGGTATTGATTTCATGACCTGTAACTCTCCTTCGTCTGGGGGGCATGGTTATATTATTGTCGCAGTCGACTATTTTAACAAATGGGCCGAAGCGATGACTACATTCAACAACACAGGACAAACAACTGCATTGTTTTTCTTCAACCATGTTATTTCACGGTTTGGGGTCCCACAGGCTATAGTTATAGATCATGGGAAGCATTTTTGCAACCATATGATGTCTGAATTGACTGCCAAGTTAGGATTGTCACATGATAATTCTACTCCTTATTATCCACAATCAAATGGACAAGTTGAGACTATTAACAAAATTCTTAAACGAATGCTTCAACGAATGATAGGAGTCCGTAAAAGGAACTAAACTTGATCCTGTACTCCGCCTTGTGGGCATATCGAACCTCGGTGAGAAACATAACTGGATTTACCCCTTTTCAAGTGGTGCATGGTTTGGAAGCTATCTTACCAATCCAATGTGAAATATCATCATTAAAACTCACGATAGACTTGTTACTTGACACCTTAGAAGAAGAAGCATATCTCCTTAACCTCATCCATCTAGATGAAACATGTCGTGAAGCCTAATTGGCCAATGAAGTTCATAAGAGACATATAAAGGCGCAATACCACAAAAATGTCCAGCCTCGCATCTACTCAGAGGGCGACTTGGTCCTTATTTATGATCAAGAAGGCGATGTAATAGGTACAGGGAAATTCAAACCATTATGGCATGGCCCCTATATTGTCAAAAGAGTTCTTGCTAAGGGTGCCTACGAGTTAGTTGATTACAATGGGATTCCATTGGCACAACCTAGAAATGGGTTGTATTTGAAACGTTACTATGCTTAATCATAAGCATATTAATTTTTTGTATTATATTGTTTATATGCTGTTGGTTTGCATTCACTATCTTAATTTGTTTTTAGAGTTTTCTTGACGTTAGTAATCTGCTCTACATTTTATGGCAGATGACTGAATTTTCAGAACCATTTTTTGGATATGCTAATGGTGCTAGTCATAGTACGCAGAATCTATCCTCTGCAGCGTGGGCTATTTTTGCTCCGAACGACGAGTTAGTGAGTTTTCAAGGGATTTATATTAGTAGATCGACGAATAATATCGCTGAGTATAGCGCGTTGATCGAACTTCTCTCTGATGCCATTTCATTTGGTATTAACCGCATAATCATAAGGTTAGAATCACAACTTTTGGTACTACAACTTACTAGTACTTATTCTGTTAGAAATCCAACACTTCTTAGATTGTTCCTAAGAGTTCAACTTTTGGATAGACATTTTTATTTCATTCAATATCAACTTATTTCCAGAAATTTGAACACTTTAAATGATTCATTAGCTAATCAAGTTTTAGATAGACATTTGTGACATAGGTAAAGAAAACATTCACATCATTGAATAGGATTGCGCATTAAACATAGGAAAAACTTTGAAAACACATAGATAGATAGTTATAGGTTTTTTACAAAGTTTTTCCCCAAGACACATTGGTCATTTGACCTCAAAATGTATGTAAAATATCACAAGTAAACTAGTGGTGCTCATGGTAACATGATATATATCTAGCAATCCTACAGAGCAACCGCATCCAACAATTAGGAACCCCAATAGTGTGTCACTGCAGTCACATGGGTAACTCTTTGATTTGGCAATCTGAAATCTTGAAGGTTAATCCCTCTATGTGCTGCTGAAGCTCAGCTAAGGTCTCATCCATATCAAGGTCCCGAAGAGCTGCTATCTCGACAGCCCTCTCTGCTGGCGCATCTACATCGCGCTCTGGTTCCTCTACTGGTTGAACGTGACCGATATCTGCATTACATCAAACATTTAGTTTAGTCTTGGAAATAAATCAAAAACACAAAAACATTGTATAAACCTTAGAAAAATAAAAAAACATGGTCGAATCGTTCTTACCCCACTGAGCACCTTATGGTAATACTAGATCTGGATCTCCTCGGAAGTCGATGCCTGCGTATGCATACTCATCGATGGCAACGATCTATTGCCGGAACCAAGTGAATAATGTAGTTAAGAACACAATGATCAATTGGCCTACATTAGGCCATAGGTTCATCTCTTCGTTAAAGGATCTGGACTATGATGGTCAGAATCCATTCTAAAGCGAAGGAGATAAGGATTGAACCATACTTGAAATTTTTCTTCCTTCCTCCCTTTTCTTTCTTCAGTTGTTCCTTTATCTGAGATAGAACAACTTCAGACCATTTGAAGACTATTGGCTCTAAGCACTCTAGCGCATACTACATATATGATCTGTTTGCTACATGGAGTGTAACAGTGCCAGCAAGTTTAGCGATTGTGAAAAGGATGGTTCTCAAAGGCAAATCCCTGACATCTTGGATGTTTATTTTTCCATCTTTCCTAGGTTCTGACCCTGGATAGCAATACTGCATAACATAATCCCTCACTATCTCTCCTCTAATGGTAGACCTTGTGAGAGAAATGGGAAAACCTCTCCTCAACAAACCTATGAGAAAATACACATCCTCAATTGTTATGGACAACACTTGATTTTTTATGTGAAATGCCTCTATTGCCGGATCCCATGCTCGAACTAAGAACTCCAAGAGTTCTATTTGTTGCCTCATTCCCGACAATTTGAAGTACTTAAGTAGCCTGCAATCTCTTAAGGCTCTTACAATACCTAGATCATTTAAGGAAATCATATCTTGTTCTTCATGTTCTCTTTCTATCCATGTAATCGTCACTATAATCCGATGAAAACCTGAAAATCAACCATAAGATCCATTAGATACCATTCATTGAAAAAAACTAGGCAAGTTTTGGACACATCATGAAAACCAAAAACTTGAACTGCACCCAACACATTCCCTGGGTTGAGATAGTGCATTTCACATGCAGGTACCCTTCACTGTACCTTCTATGCAATGCAGGTTTCAACATTTAGGGGTGCGTTGCCCTCATTTTGGGCAGAATTTACCCTAGGGGCCTCAAAAACCTAAAAATTTGAAAAGAATAGGAATGAAATGAATACTGAAAGGAAGAGGAGGTTCATGGCACTAACCTGGATCAAACGACGATGAAATCCATCCACATAAATGACTGCAATCAACGACTGAAGTTCGGGGGAAAAATCAGGTTCAGAGCTCCAAAATGCAAATTGTAACTATGGAATGGTAAAATGAATAGTGCAACTACTTTTTATAGTAATTTAATTGTTTGCAAGTTAAAATGTATTGCTATGAATATATTTTTACTATGTTTTTATCATGAAACAGGTATTTTTAATCCATTTGATGTTGTTCTGAACATGAAATACAACTGATGAACATATTAGTCATGCATATTTATTCAAAGAATGACTTGACCAAAAATAATACTTTTTCTCCTTATTTTTCAAACTTTGTTAAAAATGAAAAAAGATTTGAAGTGCACTTTTATCTCTTTTTCAAGCTTCGATAACAATGAAAAAGGAACCCCTGGAGTCTTCTTTCAACTCTTTTCAGACTCCGATAATGTGAAAATATTGTCAAGCACTTGTCATTTCGAGCTCGTTAAAGTAAATGAATTGATATCTACTCAGTATAAGTTTAACCCTTTTCCAGACTGAGATGGATTATTTACGAAAAAGGAATACCTTGATTAAACATGACCAAAGAGGTTCTTTCAGATATTATTTTACACTTTTTCAGATCTGAGAGACAAATTTATGAAAAAGTACTTATCTAGTTCTCTTTCGTCCTCTTTTTTAGAATCTCTAAATATGAAAAAGGACCGAGTTATCATTGTCGTTAAGCTCGTTAAAACATAAAATAGCAATGGGCTTGTCAATCATGGGAAGAATCGAGTTTCATTCATCGCTAGACTCGTTAAATTATTGAATAGCGATACATTATTCACCCGAAGGGTTGAATTATAGATCAAGAAAATGTTATCCTCCTCAAGCTTGTTAAAAAATAAAGAGGTACTGGTCGACAAATGACCGAGGAAAATTTGGGAAAAGTAAGCAAAGTTTCTTTTTCGTAGCAAGTCGCTCTTGAACATGACACTTATTTCGCTCCATGTCCATGACTTTTTGGGTTGGGTAATCATCTTGAAGGTTCATTCACACCTATGGTTCATCATACCTTCACTTCGGTTTTGGGTCAATGCTGCCAACTCATCACAGTGTCGCCGATATGTTCAAGAGAAGTCATCCAGTGATTAAAAACTCATTCATCTATAATACTCGTAGACCTTCATTTTCATGACCGTCATCCTTGAAGATTTCTATATCAAGTCATACCCTTTTCTCTGAAATCAGTAACTCCTGTTTTGCGATAAGGTGACTTCCTGTCAACAACAAATCAATATCCAGGAAGTTCACTTAGAAACATCATATTCCAGTACCATGAGGCTTGTTACAACATCGACAAGATCCTCACTTCCGGACCTTTGACCGAAAGATTTTGTTTGGCATTCGACATCAAATCATCTATTCACGCCTTAAAAAATGTACTGTAGTACCTTGAGGTCCATTGACATTAATGGTGGTTCTCTTGCATTTGTTAATGGCTCACATCATTGGCTGGTAATCAAACGATGTCTTTCCATGTTCGACAACAAATCATATATTCACATGGCTAGACTTGTACCCAAATGATCGAGTGAATGAGATAAGAAGACCCCAGATATAGTTTCATCCATCCAGGCTGAGATTTCAAGATTATTGTACACATCATCTGTACGGTGACCTTACATACAGATTGTCATCCAAACATGGGCCTATATATGTAGACGTGTCTGCATCTGGGCAACATTCCAATGTAGACGACTTTTTCAATTATGTACATGTTATTAGATTGTTTTATGTGTTGAACATGGGAATGCCTACCCTCAACAATTATGATCAATGGAGGATATATCATGATGAAATGTATTGTAAGATTGATGCAGTTTCCAAGTTCATGACTGATGTTCCCTTTACCACCATGGTTGCTTTCTTCTTTCTCTTCTTCCATCAGCCTGTTGGATATTGAATGCTTCAGGTGTCCTTCTTCCTCTATAGTTCTCTGCCAGAGGAATTGTCCTTTCTCTTCCTGAACTTTTAGTTGTTATTATTCCAACAAACTCTTCTTTGACAACTCTTATGGGGACTTTTTATGAAATTCTCTCCCCCTGGGATGTTTCTTCTTGTTTATCACTGACTGGATATCTGCGTTTCTTCATAAAGAATCTCCCCCTAAGACTATGATGGATTCATTATCTTATTGAGTGACATGCTCCTCGTTTTTCTTCTTCTTCCATACTTTGTTAGGGTTCCTCATAATATCTGCATCTCCTTTTGATTCACAGTTTGGTCTGATTTTATTTGGTTCCATCATCTGTCTAGAGTACTTTAATGTATATGGTAGCCTACAGTCATTTTATTTGTGTCCAAGCTTGTGGCATACATAAAATCTTATTTTACCTAGGTGCGTTTGAGCTGGTGTATAACATTTTGTGCTCCCTTTTGAACATAGTTTACATTCAACAGATTTATGTCCAAATTCATTGCATGAATAACAATAGCCTTGGAAATGATTTATGTACCTGGTGAAAGGTTGTCCTTTCCATTTGTTTGTTTGAGGTAGTCTTCTCATTTGCTGCATATTTTGCTGGTTAAACTTGATTTTCTTTGTTTTACATTGAGCTGCTACATGTCCAAATTCATTGCATGAATAATAGTAGCCATAGAAATGATTTTTGTACCTGGTGAAAGATTGTCTTTTCCATTTTCTTTCTTGACGGGGTCTTCTCATTTGCTACTTGTTTTGCTGGTTAAATTTGATATGCCTTGTCTTAAAAAGTGCTGTAATATGTCCTGGTTTATGACAAGAGAAACATGTGATATTTTTCATAGGAGGAAATATCCTCCTTTGAGACCTTCCAAAATTGTTCAATTGATCTTCAAGAACAATTGAGATTTTTGCAACTTCTTGCTTATTCCTCTCATTCTTTGTCTCTCGATGTTGCTACATGTGTATGTTTGTTTCATTACACATCAAGTTCTTGCTGGCTTCTGCTTCTGTGGATCCTTTTTGATATTCTTCATCATCCCTTTCAATGTCTACCTTCTCTGAGTTCTCCATGGAGGCAATCTCATCTTCGAGCTGCTTACACAACCTTTTCCTTTCTCTATAAATATTCTAGCTGAAATAATCTCAGATTGATGAGAGTTATTATTTTCCTTTATTACAACTTTCAAAAAAGTAATAGCTTTCTTATCCTCTACCTTCAACTTGCTGGATTCTCCTTCATATCCTATCCCAGTCTTTACAAGAGGATATCTTCATGCATTCAATATCTTGTCTAATTTTTCAACACCTTTTAATTGTTGAATGTTCATTGTTACATCAGTTTGAGCCTTTTCCAATTTCTTCCTCAGACTCACCACCTCTTCTTCCAATCTTCCACATTCCTGACTTGTCTCTCTTATTTGCTGCAATAGAATGTCTTCTACTTTCCTTGATCCTTCTACTTCAATATTTATCTTAATAAATCTTTAGATTTTGGTTCTTCCTTAACATATTTCAGAAGGATTTCCTTCTGTTTTCTAGTCTTGAGCTTGAGTCTATCAATTTACTTTAGGGCACTCACCAACTCCCCCTCAAGGTCTACCTTACCTTCTTCTCCAGGTTCCAGAGGATCATCTTCAATATCATCCATACTCATTAATGTGAATTCTGAGATTCCATATTCATCTGGGGATTGATTTGAGCTTTTAGATGCACTGCTATCTTGTTGGGAAAAAAAGGTTTTTCCCTTAAATTTATTCCCTTTTTGCATATTATAGTAGCTACTTTTCTCTTTCCCTTTAGAATGATTCTCTATTGTCTTATTGGGACATTTTGAGGCCCAGTGGCCCACTCTTCCATATTTAAAGCACTTGAATGGAAGCTTACCTTTGTGCTTACCTGTGCCTCTATCCAATCTTCTAACAAATTTAGCTTCTTCCTCATCTAACTGTCTTCAAGTTGAAATGATTTTAGACTCTAGTCTTTAATATTGTATATCTCTCTCCTTGTGCTGGCTATTAATCATTCTTCCTAAACTCCTTTCTTCTTCAAGTTGTGCTTTCAGGCCAACAGTTTCACCCTTATCTTCATATACTCTCTCATCACATATTTGCACCAATGTCTTAAGGTCTTTGTTTTCATTCTTCAATCTTTCTATTTCAGTCAAGGTTGTGTCAGGTTTTATTTTTTATTCAAATGTAATTTCTTCATGGCAATCACATCCATTCACCCTAGCAGGTATCTCATTTGATTGACCTTTTTCCTTTTGAAAGGAATTTTTCTTTTTCTTCTTGTTTATCTTCTCCTTCTTTATAATGCAACCACTATTGTCTCCTTCATGCATGAGATGAAATCTATTCCAAATTCCTTTTGCAGAAGTTAAATCCATTATTGAATCAAGATCCTTATTATGAAGACTGTTATATATCACACATTTTTCCTTGGCATTCCACTGTTGTTCTTGAAAAGAGGGAGAGTCTGTGCAATAACCATCACATACAAGCTTCCATACCTCAGGTTCATAAGGCATTAACTATGTTTTAACCTTATCTCTCCATTCAACAAAGTTTTTTGTACTCAACATGGGTACATTTTGATAGTCCATGACTCAACCAAATCTCCTTCAAGCTATTAGGCTTACACCAAAGGAACCTACTTCGATACCAATTGATGAACCCTTAGCTAAACTAAGAGGAGGGGGGGGGGGTGGGGTGAATAATTTTAGTACATTACTAGTCAATAATACTCTTTTAATTCAACTCATTAACTACATTTTATAAGAAACTTAATACATAATGAATCAGAAAATTGAATGTGTGGACAACATGTAATTAAGTAGAGTAATACATCACATCAACACATAATAATCAAGCCGATATAAAGCATATATAAGTGGAAACCCATAAGGGAGAAAACCACATATTATTATCGTTGTGATGTAAAGGCAAGCTCCAACTCCCTCTTACCAATTATTTTTTTGTAGGCTCCAACCTATAAGAGGCTACTGCCTCAAATTATGCAAGCTAAAACTTTTAAGGAAGCTCCAACCCCCATCAATTTTCTGCAGGCTACAACCCACAGGAGGCTTCTACCTCAACCAGCTCCAAATGGACATCTATCAAGCTAAAACTTAAAACTGAAGCAACAAATCCCATGTATTTTTGTAGGCTACAACCCATAAGAGGCTCCTACCTCAATTTCTGCAAGCTACAACTTGCAAAGAAGCTCCAATGTTAGAAAATTATATATTACAGAGAAATGCGACACATAAAATATACGGAAAACAAAAGCACACAAAACACATAAAACCAGAGAGACACAGATATATGTGGTTTACCCAGTTTGGTCTACGTCCACCCCAAACAACCAGTCCTTCCTTTCTATTATCCAAAAAAATGAAGAGACACAACCTACAACAGATCCGCTGCAATATCCTCTATCCTCTCTTATAGTCTCCCTATTTGTTTCTCGCTCTAAGAATACACAAACACTACACAGCCGCAATACAATGCCCTCATACAATAAAGGGGTTTCCTTCTAGGGAAAAAAAGCCCTAAAATAAACATAACTTCTACCGTTAGATCATCTGGCTAATACATGGCCCAGATTGACTAGAAATTAATATAATTTTACAAGGCAATTTTACATTTGTTTTTAGCTTCGGGGGCGCTGCCCTTGAAACCCCCCGCTAGTGGGGGGGGGGCTCCATAAAGTTGCAATTTCCCCCCCTGGACCCCCAGGCAGCGTTTAATTACGGGAGGTATTGCCGCCCCATTAAGGTACAAGGGTCCAATGCTGTGATACAAAATAAACAAGATAATCAGGCTCCACACCCAACAATCTCCTACTTGGAGACTGATTGTAGCAACTCCACTGCTGCTTCATTTGTTTTACAATGAATCCTATTTGGACCTGGATGTTTCTCATCTTCATCCCCATCCTTGAAGACCAATTGAAACTGAGCGTAATCTCAGTTTCTCCCTGGTTACAAATTTTGTTAGCATATCTGCAGGATTCTGGCTAGTGTGTATCTTTTCCAACTTCAACTTTCCATCTTCCAATACTGACCATATGAAATGGTACTTGAGATATATGGGTTTAGTCCTGGAATGAAATGCTGAGTTCTTTGCAAGATGAATGGCACTTTGGCTATCACTGTATAACATGCCCATATTATGCTTCTTACCCAATTCATCCATAAAACTTTGTAACCAAATCATTTCTTTACTAGCCTCTGTAGCAGCAACATACTTTGCTTCTATTGTTGAAAGTGCAACAAAACTTTGGATTTTGAAACCCAACTATCAATTGTTCCACCTACAGTAAATACATATCCTGCAGTGCTCCTCCTTTTATCTCTGTCACCTGCCATATTTGCATCAACATATCCCTGTAGAACAATGTTTGATCCACCAAAGCATAATGCTTGATTTGTGGTACCTCTCAAATATCTGAGAATCCATTTCACTGCCATCCAATGTTATTTTCCTGGACTGTTTATGTACCCATTTAAAACTCCAACTGAATGTGCAATATCAGGCCTTGTGCAGACCATTGCATACATTAAGCTTCCATCTGTTGATGCATATGGAACTTTAGACATATAGTCCATTTATTCTTGGGTCTTGGGGCACATCTCCTTACTGAGTTTGAAATGGCTAGAAAAAGGTGTACTAACTGGTTTTTCATTCTGCATATTAAATATTTTCAACACTGTTGATGGGAAAATCTGTTTGGCCAACAGCAAGGGATCTCCCCGGTAAAAGGTCCCAAGTAGACCTTGAACCGTTTGGAATAGGGATCCCGTCTGGGGTGTGGGTCTGGCTACCACTGATTTCTCCTTTGCTTTGGGTCTCGCTTACACTCTATAAAATAGTGGGTACACACCTAATCGACTGATACAAGACATATGATTGATGCATTCAATGTACACGCAGCACTATGAGTAGCAAGAGGAAATAATAAAGCATGAAGACCGAAGGAAGTGTCGTTAGCAACACTTCATTAGGGTCATGCTTGCAAACTATTCTGACTGCAAAGGAAATAGTTCATCATGGCAAGAACACCCTTCACTTCCTAAAAGTTTAAATGATAACACGAACGAAGATAAATAGTCATCAACATTTGCTAAGAAAGTGAAATAAACTCAACCATCATTAACATACTCAGCAAACTGTTATGCAACTGTGATGTGAATTGAAAATATAGTTCCCTTAATCTTAGGATGTTCAGAAACTGAAAATATAATACTCGACAGTGCTGATACATAAGACAACACCAGATCCACAAGGAGATTTTTCAAAATGCTTGTATTAATGCTTAAGTGTATAATCCTATGGTAATACAATATACTCAGCTCGAGTCCCCAAACAAAGATCCTCTTTTACAAGCTCCCGAAGGAGTATTTATAATACAAAACCTACCCTTTGGGCTTCCTTGAATTTTCATCTTCTTGACCATTGGGCTGCCTTGCGACCCAGTCTTTTCTGCGACCCGCGACCTAAGCTGTTGTTGCGACCTGCAACCTGAGCTATTGTTGTGACCTGTGACCTAAGCTGTTGTTGTGACCAGTGACCTGGCTGGGTCGCGGGGTCGCAGGTTGTAAGAAAATGGCCAAGATGCGACCTTTCGACCTTGTGACTAGGTCGCTGGGTCGCGGGGTCGCAAAAAGGAGGAAAAACGAAGAAATGCGACCTTGCGACCTTGTGACTAGGTCGCTGGGTCGCGGGGTCGCAAAAGGCGGAAAAAATGAAGAGATGCGACCTTGCGACCTTGCGAATAGGTCGCTGGGTCACAGGGTCGCAAAAAGGAGGAAAACCGAAGCAATGCGACCTTGCAACCTTGCGACTAGGTCGCTGGGTCGCGGGGTCGCAAAAGGCGAAAAAATCGAAGATATGCGACCTTGCGACCTGCTGGGATTTGCGACCTCGTGACCTCGGCAGATCTGCGACCTCCAACCATTCTTTCGAGCTTTGAAAAGATCCATATTGCCCACTAGAGAGGACCCCAGCTTCGGCTTTGCGCGTCGAACACCTCTACCTGCAAACAACGTAACACGGGTCACATATCTTCAACATATTGATGCTAAAGTGTAGTTAGTTAGTTGAAGGAAAAATTTAGCAAATAATGCATTTAGACCCCTGTGTGGTCCAGTTTTCTCAGATTGTAAACATGCAGACTCCCATGGTAATCACGAGCTGCCAGAGAGTCTTCACCCACTCCCGTGGAGGCTCAGCTAACGAATGTAAACCTCGATCTAGAGAAACGACCACTAAGGATGTAATAGGCTTCAGAACAAAATGTTATCCAATTTTGAGATGAAAGTGCAGAGAACGCTGATGGATAAGATGGCTCGTCTTGAATATGAGAATAACAATAGTTACTTTCAAGAGTGGCTTTGCATGCTCCGAAAACCATCCAGCTACAACACGACCCAATTCACGATATGCTACAATCCTCCTTTCTTCCACTGAAAACTCTATCAATAGCTGCCTCTAAGTGTGACATGTTGGTCTCGGTCTTTTCACACTCCACGCTTCATTCACTGTGCAAGAAAACTCAGCCAGTATGCGCTGATGATAGTGTCGAATACTAATAAATACACGAAAGGAACCTTGGTGCATGAGGTAGTTGAAAACCCGTATCATTGCCATGAGAAACCTTTATGGACTGGGATTCTGTATCGGTTATAATTATTTTACGTTAGTGGATGAACAATTATACAAGTTATGTATGTTGTCGATTTCGCTTTCGTTGCCTCTCTCCTTGAATCGTTTTGTGTATTATGCATGAAAACTCATCCATAATCGAGCAAAATGGCACCCGGTCCTGAAAAAAAACTTTCAAAAACTGTAATTATGCAGAGCTACACTCGTAAATACGTTAAGTTTTGTTGCTATATCACCATTCGAATGCATAACGTGGCTGACACCTTTCTTCTTCCGAATCAAAAGAAACAAATGGTTGTTTCCTAAAAAACTAACGTTCCACATTAATGGTTGTGCTGGTCCAACGGAGCGTTTCAATTTTTCCTGGTGCATCCTACGGTAATGGCAGAGTTGACACAGCTGAAACCATGTACATGCATTCTGGACGGGATGTTGCCATTATTATTATCTCATTCACGCTGGATGATAGCGAACGCTGCTTGCCTCTGTCGAAAACTACTTTAGTGACACGTTCCACGTGGTTTCATGCATGGAGAGGTTACAATGCTCGGCATCAGAAACTTCCACGTGGCGGAGAGCCAAGAATCACGCCGTGGATTGCCTCTTGCGCGCTGCAACTGTGTTTCCCATAATTAAATTCACCACTATAACGGTACGCACAAAATGGGAGTGGCAAAAGGAAAATAACCCTCCATGCAGAGCCTTAATCATGGCCAGAAGTGCGCCTCCCAAAATGGAAATCGAGCACAGAACGAGAAACAACTAATAACGATCATGACTGGTGCTGACAAGAACGAGGAAATCGCTCCATCTCAGCGTTAAGTAAAAGGAGACCAAATCATCTTATGGCAACGCGAATTAACAACGGGATCCTTGCCACATGTTTTCTCAAACTTTCTAGGGTTACGTTGAATGCTGTGAACGTGAGAAATTTGAATGTCGACGACTGCCTTAGAGAGCCTTGCTGCAACTACCGCGTGGAAAATTTGATCCTTTGTTCGACTGCTCTGCACTGTGGTTATTATAAAATTTCCACCACAGTTTTGCTCCAAATGTTTTAATACTCTGGCGTAGAAGCACATGAACACGCTGCAAATTGGTTTTGCGCCATGTCTCCAATGTAACGTTGACTGCTACATATATATGCTCCAAACAATTACTGAGTTGGAAAACCTGCCATCGAATGCCACGTGTTGCACCATCTCACATGGTTGGAAATTTATGGCTTCATCCCTTTCGCACCTTAGTTGCATGCACCATAGTTATTATGACATGTCACCATGGTTTGTTATACACTCCGCCTCGTGCTTTAGTTGAAAAGTCGACCGCCATGCAGATATATCAACAATTACGTTTGGCTCCATGCAACGTAAATATGCACGTTTGGCTCCATGCAACGACTTTGGACCATTGAATATATATATATATATATATATATATATATATATATATATATAGATATAGATATATATATCTGCTCCCAAATATTTACCATAGGCAGAAAACCCGCCTTTGACCTTTTTCTCCCATTTGTAACGCACCATACACTCCTAAAGGTTTGTCATAATATCCCGTCCCATGTTTTAACATACACTTTGGCCATTATATGTATACACTCCATATGTTTAACATGGACTAAAACATTCGGCATACCGTATGTGTTTGTGCTCTATCATAATGTTTCGAAATGTCACCTTGGTCCATCGAGAGTGTGCCCTCCATGTAGCTTAGGCCTAACAAACATGCTTCCCCTCAAAGGTGCATTTAGATATTTGTGCCAAAATTGTAATGCACCAATTTTCTAGAGTTGTCAACACAACTCAAAATCATTATCGGTTCAAAAGAATGGCCTTTTATAGGATTTGACAAAATGTACCTTGCCATTATCAGATGTATCTTGAGCAGCTAAAGACTTATAACCAAGAGCTTCCTTCTATGTTGTCATGATGGGTCAAATTCGTGCAGGCCATACATTATTATGGACCTCAAATCGCCATCTGCTATACTGTCTGATCTATGTGCTTTTGGATCAACATCGTCATGGCCAATCACATTGTGACCAGCTGCAATATTCTATGGGCCCTTTGCATAATTGCCTCCTTGACTTTGTTTAATTCTTATTGCCAAAACATGATGCATCTGATCAACGCGATGAGAACGCTGTAATGCTTGCTTGTCAACTTGTGGATCCCAGTCCTTCTTCAAATGAATCTGGCTCCACACCATTGAAAGATAAGAATGGTTACATGTCTTTCGTAGTTGTACCACAATATTTTGTAAAGGATTGATGCTGAGTGCCTGAACCACTTGTTTGAAGCTGGGCAACTCTTGATGCAATACAGATACATAAATTTTCTTCTAAAGTGGGACCAAATGGATCCAGTACGGTAACCCCAGAAAGTGGTGACAATGTAAGAGTTCCATTCTTGACAAATAATTTTTTGCACGCCAAAGCATGAAAGCAGGCACACTATATCTTAGCAGATTGAACCATTTGCAACAAAAAGAGCCACAGGCATTTCCGTTGATCTTTCAAGTAAGCCAATAAACTTATTGCCTGCAATGTGTTCCCAAGTCCCATTGTGACTGCAAGTTCCCTTGACTGGCACGGTCTTATTTCCTGCGTACATGCAATATATGTCCTCCGCTTCTCATGTTTCAACTTGTACTGCTCTTATCCTTCTCATCGGTGCGGTGACGAAATTTATGAGTATATCACCCGTGGGATCGACCTGTATGTAACATTATAACACTGATTAGTTTACAATTACCTTTTATAGAACAGTACCCCCCAAATAATAAGTATTAGACTATGAGCTCGACGAAGTGCTAAAACAAAGTGCTTGGACAATCCATGATGCAAGCGCTCTTAATGTAAATACACCCAAGTTTCCTTTCGAGTGTATGCATGGCGATCTTTCGCACATGGCGTGATTGCAACAACAACGCTTGATCATGAGGGCAAGACAACTCATGAGGGGTTGGGGATAGGTTGATGGGATGTCGCTGATAGCAGGTCGGGTGAAAGACTTTAACGCCTAAGCGAGCAGAGGGGGACCCGAAATTTTAAATATACCCAAAATTTTGGGTGGTGTTGTAGCGGCTACAACAAACACCTTTTGTATGTACTCATTATGAGACAATGTTAATTTGTGATTTTTCCTGTCTCTAGTTATTCTCATACCAAGGATTTTTTTTGCAGCTCACAAATCCTTCATTGCAAAGGAATTTTCCAATTTTCTTTTGAGTACATTTATTTCCTACATGTTATACCCTGCAACAATAATGCCATCTACATATAATAACAATATAATATAGCTGCCATCATTTTTCTTTTTTAGATAAACACAATGATCAGAGTGACATCTAGTATAACCTTGTTCATACATAAACCTATCAAATTTTAGATACCATTGCCTTGGAGCCTGTTTAAAGCCATACAAGCTCTTCTTTAACTTGCACACTAATTTTTCTTTCCCTTTGAACTCATATCATTATGGTCGCTGCATATAGATCTCTTCCTCCAAATCTCCATGGAGAAATGTTGTCTTTACATCTAACAGTTCAAGATGCAAATCTTCTGCTACTACAAGACTTAAAATAGTTCTGATTGAAGTCATCTTAACAACATGAGAAAATATTTCATCAAAATCAATACATTTCTTCTGTGCAAACCCCTACACCACAAGTCTAGCTTTGTACCTCTGTTTTCCTCCATATTCTTCCTTCAGCCTGTAAACCCATACATTTTGCAATGTAGTTTTACCTGTAGGCAACCTGACTAAGTCCCAAGTCTGGTTATGTATTAAGGATTCCATATCTTCTTCCATGGCTAGCTCCCACTTCTTCTTGGTTTCAACCTGCATTTCTTCTTCATAACATTTGGGTTCACCAGAATCAGTCAACAATAAATAATATAATGAATGAGAGTATCGTTCAGGGGGTCTAATTATCCTGGTAGATCTTCTAACACCACTTTCAGGTGTTTGAGGTGGTTGTTGTTGTTGTGGTGGTTGTTGTTGCTATGGCTGTTGATTATTATTATTTTCAGGCACCTTTACTTTTTCTGTGATCTCATTAAGAACTGTGTATTCTTTGTTTTCCTTTTCCTATTTCTTTTCCTGCAACTGATTCTTATACAAGACCTTTTCATTGAATATTACATCTCTGATCCTAATGATTTTGTGATTTTCATAATCATATAAGCGATAACCAAAATCATTAACACCATATCCAATAAAGGTACATTTCTTTGATTTTTCCTCAAGCTTTGTTCTATTTTCTTTATTAATATGGACAAAGGCCTCACAACCAAAAGGCTTTAAAAAGGAGTAGTTTAACTTTTTACCTATCCATGCTTCCTTTGGAATACCACCATCCAAGGAACTTGAAGGCCCTTTGTTTATTAGATAAACAAAAGTATCTACAACATCTGCCCAAAATTGTAAGGGAAATCCTGCATGCAATGTCATACACCTTTCACGCTCCATGATTATTTTGTTCATCCTTTCTGACACACCATTTTCTTGTGGTGTTCTTGGAATTGTCTTCTCTCCACGAATTTCATGCTCTAAATAGTACCTATCAAACTCTTTGCTGCAATATTCACCTCCATTGTTTGATCTGAGACACTTCAACTTATTTCCTGTCTCAATTTCAACCAAAGCTTTCCATTTATTGAAAGTATCAAATACATCAGATTTATTCTAAATATAATAAATCCAAGTTTTTCTAGTTGCATCATCAATAAAAGTAACATAATAATGAGAGCCACTGAGATATGATACATGAGCAGGTCCCCATACAAATGTATGCAGAAGCTCTATTTTTTCACTCTTCTTTTCTTTCCTAGCTCTGAGAAATCTGACTCTCTTCTGTTTTCCATAAATGAAATTCTCACAGAAATCAAAATCAACATTCTTCAAACCCGACAACAAATTTCTTGAGTGAAGAATCTTCATCCCCTTCTCACTCATTAGTTTGAGCCTATGATGCCATAATGCTGCATCTGCGCCTTTGGAAGTTAAAGCATTAATAGAGTTAGAAATACCATTGCACAAATACAATGTACCAAAATTTTCACCTTTTTCTATTACCAGGGCTCCTTTGGTGACCTTCCACGTTTTATCTGTGAAAGTTGTCACACAACCTTCACTGCCTAATTTCCCTATTGAAAAAAAATTTTTCTTCAGATCTGGAACATGCATTACCTCCTTTAATAGCCATTGGTTTCCATTATGTTGTTTTACAAGAACTTTACCCATTCTAACAATTTTATAGGGTTTATCATCACCCAAATGAACTTGTCCAAAATCTCCTTGAACATAGTCATGAAAATATTTCTTATCAGGTGTGGCATGGAATGAGGCCCCTGAATCTACCACCCAGGAATCAGTAACATTTTTGAAAGAAAGAATCAAAGCATCTTGTAACACATCACCTGTCACATTTGCTTCATGATTGTTTTCTGCCGTTCATCTCCTTCTTTTCCCTTCCGAGATCTACAGTATTTCTTCAAGTGTCCTTTCTTTCCGCATTTTCAGCACACTATCCCCAATTTGGACTTGGATCTTCCTTTCTTTGATTTACTGCAATATCCTGAGCTATTTCCTCTTTCCATTTTTCTTCCCCTAGACTCTGCACTCAAAGCATTACCTGATGTCTCACTGGAGCTTTTCCGTCACATTTCCTCACTAAGGATAGCACTAACAACATTATCAAACTTTAAAGTACTAGATCCGGAGACAGAGTTACTAATGGCCATAACTAAACCATTCCATCTTTCTGGCAATGAGCACAAAAATAAAAGAGCCCTAACTTTATCATCAAATTTTACCCCTACAGAACTTAACTGACTGGTAATTGTATTAAAATCATTTAAATGTTCTGCAACAGATCCACCTTCCGACATCTTCATATTAAATAAATGTTTCATAAGGAATAACTTGTTTGAGGCCGAGGGTTTTTCATATAATTTCGCCAACACCTTAATCAAACCCTCTGTTGTTGTTTCCTTTGAAATATTGAAGGCTACCAATGCTGCGAGGCACAACTGTACTGTTCCGAGTGCCTTTCTATCGAGAATATCCCATTCTGCATCTGTCATAGTTGTGGGCTTCTTTGTTTTTCCACTCAATGGTAGGTACAAATATTTCTGATACAGATAATCTTCCATCTGCATCTTCCATAGCAGGAAGTTTTGGCCCTTAAATTTCTTGACCCTAAACTTACCGTCTTCTGCCATTGCTCCCACTCGAACCAGGAACCCTTCTTTCTTGCGAGTTTATCAGTTAAATAGACCTTCGGCTCTGATACCAGTTGTTAGAAAATTATATATTACAGAGCAATGCGACACATAAAATATACGGAAAACACAAGCACACAAAACACATAAAACCAGAGAGACACAACTATACGTTGTTCACCCAGTTTGGGCTACGCTCACCCAAAATAGTTAGTCCTTCCTTTCTATTATCCAGCAAAATGAAGAGACACAACCTACAACAGATCCGCTGTAATATCCTCTATCCTCTCTTACAGTATCCATATCCATTTCTCGCTCTGAGAATACACAAACACTACACAACCACAATACAATGCCCTCATACAAGCGAGGGGTTTCCTTCTAGGGAAAAAAAACCCTAAACTAAACATAAATTCTACCATCAGATCATCTTCCTAATAAACGGCCCAGATTGATGGCCGCCCCCCCAGACCCCCCAGGCAGCGTTTAATTACGGGCGGCGTTGTCGTTCCATTAAGGTACAAGGGTCTAATGCTGTGATACAAAATAAACAAGATAATCAAGCTCCACACCCAACATCCAACTCCCAAATATTTTCTGTAGGCTACAACCTACAGAAGGCTCCTACCTCAACCAGCTCCAACTAGAAATTTATCAAGCCACAACTTGAAAGGAGACCACAATCCCCTCACTCAACATGAAACTAAAATGCTGATTTACCTGGATATAAGCTCTGTTATACTACTTCTATACTGCTCCCTCTTTAACCTTCATATCTACTTCATATCAGCTCCTGATATGCATATCCTCTCTATCAAATCTCTCTTATTCTTCCACTCTCCAACCTTCTGCAACTTTTTACAATTTTTTGTTCTCTTCCATTCTACAGCTTTCTAACGTTTCTATGCACACTGATATTACATGTTTTATATAGATAACTACATGACTGTTTGAATTATACAGGGAATACGAAGTGAACAAGCCTGACCCTATGCCTTCCACCCATTTGATTCCTCATTCTTCAGTTCAAGTTATTATATCATAAATAATCATTACAACACTCATGAAGTTTTGCCTATGCCTATGGAGACTTGCCTTTGCATCAAAAACAATATAAAATAATCAATGAATTCAAATTTACAGTTACAACAAGTATATTTCACTCAGCCCTTTTAGCTCTTGCCTCAATTTGTGTCTGTCCTTTCTGTTTCTGTCACTGTCTTTTCTATTTCTGTAGTTATATCATAATAGTTTTGCACAAATTCTTTTTGCCTAACTAGACCCAGCTGGCACATTTCCATCAGTGCCACCATATCTCCTTTTGCCCAACTCTGCCTCTTATGCTCGTGCTCGCAACGTTCAACTTTCACTTGCTCCGTTGCTCCGTGTTGGGTCACTTACCCGAGTATCCTTCTGCTGCGTTCAGACTTTTGTTATCAAGCAGCCACACTAACCGTGCACGAGTATCGGGTCACTTTCCTGAGTCTTTCCTCTTACATTCAACCTTTCCTTTTAACTCACTGTCACAACCGCATAACATTGTTCTGCACTTAGAGTCAGGTCTTACTCGAGTCTACTCCTATTTAGATTTTTCTTTATACGCCTGAGTCTTTTGCCTGCATTCAGTCGTTTCTTCATAAAACACGAGTATCCACAGAGAACCCTGGATATGAAATATATTAATATTTACCTTTGAACGATCTCACGTCCTGTCACATCTATCACATTTCAGCGTTCCATGGGTTTTACATTATAATCCTCCTTTTCCTCCTCCGATGCGATTTCTTCACAAAAAGGCCTTGTTACAGATTTATAATCCTCTGTAACTTAACTCTGAAGCTACATCATATCCACCCCTTATCGCATGTCGCAAGATTTATCTCATAGCAATAACAAGTTTCCTCTTATCATATGCGATATGCTATCGCATCGCATCGCAAACCACACTTCTTATCGCATCGCAACTTAGAACAATTAACTTGCGACGACTTAACATATAAATACAAGAAAGGTTGATAGTGATGTGCGGTATGCAAATGGATCCCACGTCGGACTTTAAATCATCTATACTTTAGCTTTGAAGCATATCACAGCTGATACTCTTATTGCATTTCGCACTTCGACATTTTAACATGATCCTTGAGTGCTTATCCTCTTGAGCTTACGATGTGTGATATGCGGGCCAGGTCCACGTCATCTCTACGTCATCATGCCACGTCACTGCCATGTCATCGCCACATCACTTCCATGTCATCGCCATGTCACTTCCATGTCATTGCCATGTCACTGCCACATCATCTCCACGTCACTGCCATGTCATCTCCACGTCATTGCCACATCACTTCCATGTCATCGCCATGTCACTGCCACATCATCTTGCCATGTCATCTCCCACACTTCGCATTTCAAAATTTCCATGTCTTATCGCATTGCAAATTAAAACAATTAAGTTGTGATAACTTAACACATAAATATAAAAAAATGCTGATAGCAATATGCGATCGCATGGCATCGAAAACTCTGCACATTATCATAATTTTGTAAGTTTACATCTCTATCTTTAACTATTATACCATATCGCATGTGCTATGCAGTATGCGCAAGGACCTCCACTCGACACGTGTCCACTTCGGCATTTTCACAATTTAATCTGCGATGAGATCTTAACCATCCTTCTCTCAACCTTTATTTTTGTGATAAGATTCTGACTGTGCATCTCAACATGCATATTAACATTTATTTGAGATTTGTGGGGTTAGGTCTTCTGTTGCAATTGCGATTTGCGGTGAAGCCTCCGAACAATGTTCTGTATGGATATTTGCATGACTCAACCCTAACCTATGCACTATTTTGAATGTATTCAATAGCCTGAATCTTGAGCTTTTATGAACTTAAAATAGCATGAATCGACCCAAACTTGTTGCCTTTGCTGCCTTTTCTCCTTTGTTGCCTTTGCTCCTTGATAAGGATTCTAATGCTGATCCTTGCATTTTTACTACTTCTCTCTACTCATTTGCCTTAATGATAATTTTGGTGTTGATCCATGCCTCTTTGCTCCTCCTCTTCCTTTATCCTTTGCCTCTAATGCTGCTCCTCTGCCTCTCTTTTATGCTTCTCTACTTAAATTTTGCCTTCTTAGCCTTATTTCTCCTTTATACTCTAGCTGATATTGATCTATTCTTTTGTTCTCAATGATAATTCTAGTGTTGCTCCTTTCTGTTCCTTTGCCATCCAACATCTCATTGGAATACTTTCCCCAAGAGACAAGTAGTTCCCCATCTATTTTCCAAATTTCAAAACCAAAGGAAATAATTCAAGAGCCTCATGACTTTAATCTCAAATTCTCATTGACATATAATACTATAATAAATAATTTACCTTCAACCACAATATGGTAAATTTTTTCATCTACTTCATTTTTGGTGAAGCCAAAACTGGTGAAATAACTATCGATCCTAGTGTACGAAGCACGAGGTGCTTGTTTCAATCCATACAATGCTCACTTGAGTTTGAATACATGTGACTCCCTTTCAAAGGTATAAAATCCTTCTGACTGCTCTATGTACACCTCCTCCTCAATCACTCCATTGAGGAAGGATGTATTTACATCCAGCTGATGTATATTCCATCCTATTTGCATTGAAAGTGCTATAATAGATTTGTTTGAAGTGTACCTTGTGTTACACAACAATTTGTCACTATCCTTGTACTCCCCGTTTCTTGATTCTGGAGGACCCATACAATGACCTTTGTGTACTTTCCAAGCATGGAATACATATCCCTGAACCAGACTTTGTTTACCAAATCATCTACCTTTACAACTTTTCTGGAAGATCCCTATAAAAACCTAGTTTTCAAGGTTAGCACTTTGTATCAGTGTCTGACGCATGCCGATAAAAGAGATTTTCACTCGGACCCGCGTCGATCGGCACTCTGTCTTAATGTTGGACCCGTGCCGATCCTCTTTTGGAAAGTTTTTAAAATAGAAATGAAGTTTCCATGACTAGAAGCTTTGCAAGGTGGTGAGCTGGAAGTTTGTTTTGAGGATATGGTCGAGGAATTCCCCTTTGGGCTTCTTGTTCCCAAAAAATAGGAGCTACTCCAAAGGATAAAATATTTTCCCATTATTTGAGGGCCCATAACCTCCTTCTCCATTTTTATATAAGGAGATCTCTTTCACCTCTACTGCCTTAGTTAGAGAGTTAGAGTTAGATAGAGAGAAGAAGCAATTATAGATTCAGGAGAATATTACAGAGTGTGATTGTTTTTGTGCATTAAGAACATAGTGAGATCTTATACCTTTGTGTATGAGGTTGTCAAAAACGTGCTTGGATATAGACCAGTCAAAGGAGAGCCTCAACATCAAGGCTTGGTTGTAAACTCCCCTTGTCTTTATCATAATAAAATGAAACTGATGTTTATCTTCCACTCTTGTTTACATTTATAATGATATTTCGAGCATTTCTTGATCAGTTAGATAGTTTGTAACTTTTTTATGTTTGTAATGCTTTTACGCTTGTCATGGTGTCTTGACTGTCTGTACAGGTAATTGAACATTGGTAGTGGCGTGTATCGAGCTTGAGGAGAGCGACAGATCAAGAAGCTTCGACAGAAGACGAAAACATAGCACCGGAATAAGGTAGGTCATATTCCTCGCTTTGAATTTGATTTACAATCTAGGAAGGTGGATGCTAGTATGTTCCTATAGTTGCTAGACCCACCCTAGGGCTATAGGGATCACCTCTGCCCACAAAGAGGATTTGCCTGCTCAAAAAATTGGCGACTCCACTGGGGAGTTTCCTTTGAGTTTTTCACTTTTTGAGGTCTTAGTCATTCGATGAGTTTAGTCGAATAACCACTTCCCTATTTGTTCCTATGTTTTTCATCAATTACAATATTTTAGTTTTTTCTTGAAGTGGTGAGTTTGGCCTTGGTTAGGAGAAATTCTTTGTTTTTTATTTTTTTTAAGGAATTGGCGCTTTTGTTTGTCTGACATTCATGCCGGTTGGCGCTATTTGTCCATTATAAAGCCGTGCCATCGGGTCGTTGGAGCTAGTTTCAGCCCCTGAATTCGTGCCAATTCTAGTGTGTGTGAAAAATTAAGGTTTTTCCCTAAGTCTTTCACTAGTGTTTCTTGCCCTTTCGATCCTTTTCTCTGCATGATTTACATGTTCTCCCCTTCACTCAAGTTGGTTTGATTAGCTCATTGGCTTGATTTTTGGTTGTTTTTTTGTCCTTTCCGTTGGGAATTGCATCCAAACACCCTATTTTTTCTATAATTGTGCATCAATTGCTTGGTTGCATGCTTCGCGAGACATCACCCTACTGATTGAGTCAGTCTCCTTGCTTGGTGATCCATATCTAGTTGATTTCATTTTGATTTTTGGTTGATTGAATGGTAAAGTCTCAAGTGTCTATCTGAGTTCAATTGGTCCGCTTGTGCACTTGTAAGCATATATTACATTTCTCATTGTTCAACTAAAAAGTCTTATGATTGCTTGATGTAAAAGGGAACGAATGCCTTGTTTTGAACCCATGCTTTGGAAGTCCTCTTAGTGCTTGAACTCATATGTCTTGTAACCTTTTGAGGAATTTCATTACAAAGTGTTCAAAACAAGATTGTATTCTTAATGTTTGGCTGCATCCCTTTTGCATTAAGAAAATTTTCATTCTTTTAGTTTTTGTATCAAAGTTTGCTTTTCGTTAAAATGCATTAGATCAAGTTGCATTGAAAATTCATGTTTGAAATTTATCATTTTACTTAGATTACATTGTTTAATGATTGAAAACTAAAGGTCGCACTGAATGCATTCTTATTCATTCAAAAAGAAAAAGGAAATTGTGCATAGATTACAATTGCATAGTTTTCAAAACGAGAATTCTCCCTAGATTACATTGCATAATTCACATCTTTGAATGTTTTAGATTAATTTGGGATAGTTAAAATCATCTAGTTGGGAAAATTTTCATTTGCAGTATTACTGTTTGTTTGAGACTCTTCCCCTAACCATATAGCATTCATCGAATTGAAAGATTTATTTTCTCATATAGTTGCATATAAAAGTTCTCAGATGACAGTGGCAAGGCTTTGAAACTAAGACATAATTCAAGATCAACTGTTAAAATTTATTCAATTAACCTAAGGAAGCATTGAAACTCAATGCTCACACTTAGAGGTCTAGGCTAGTGATGTATTCTGGCATCGTTAAACCTAGAAATTGTTGCTTGCCATATGGCATTATACAACGCTACTATGGACTTGTTCTCCTTGTACCATCGCGTATACAAAGGGAGACCCATATAGGTTGCAATGCTTTATCCATAGGAAGTCAAGTCTGCTGCCTTGTAATTATGTTTCACCAAACACAACATTCAGGGAGATTAGCTACCGTACGTGAAGTCCTTGGTCATTTCTCTTTAATTTGATCACCAAGGTGTATATTGTAGTTCATGATTACCTAGTTCACCCTTTTTCCTAGAGTTGATGAGTAGTCATTTTGATCTTTCTGTCAATTTTTAAAATTGAAAATATCATCGAGCACTATTCCTTTCAAGATCATTCAAAATAAAAGCAACTAGAGTCTCCTTTTTTCCTTTTCTTGACTCTTCAAATATGAAAAGGCAGAGTTTTGTTTCATTGTATTAAAAAATTAACTGCCCACGAAATATTCTTGGTTAAATTTATCTTCCTTAGTGATTTTTGAGGGTGAGGTCAATGGAAACATTTCATGGGTTTACCAATCAAGGATCCCCATCCAATGGGAGTCCTGGTCCTTTTCCTTCTTTGGAAATGTTGTCTCCCCTTATATGGCGACATTGTCCCTTCCTGGGTTAACTATTGGTTTACCCATTTGGTTATTTTCAACCTCAGTGGTCCCGAGTGTTCTGACCTCTGTTCAACCATGCTCTCCTCTGCTTGAACCATGTAAAACCCATGTTTATCTTCAGGTCAACCCCTCACCTTCTTCGCCCATTTCTTCACCCCTTTCTCCCTCTTCGCCTGGTGAAAGTATGGATTCTAGTAACCATGTGGCTAAGAAGAAGAAGAAGAAGTTGAAGAAGAAGAAAGAAAATAAGCTAGGGGGAAAATCAATAGCTATTGCTACCCATGCAACTACTGTTGAGAAACCTCCCACTCCATGTCATGAGTCAAATTCCCTTGCAAGCTTTGTGAGGGTGACCACCTTCTTCGTGATTTCCCTAGTATTCCCAAGGTGATAGGAGTGTGGTCCGTTGGCCTGATTCGACCTTCATCATCAACCTCTGGGAATCATGCTGATGATGAACCTTCAACTAAATATAATGAGACTCATAAGAAATAGGATAAGATCAAATTTACCTGCAGGTTATGTGAAGGGAACCATCCCATTCACCTATGTCCTTATATGGATGAATCCTCTAAAGTGTTGGATACCCTTTCGGCTTCTAAGTCTGGTCTTCCCATTGGTTACCAGAAGTTTTCTTTGAGTCCTTCGATAGTTGATCAAGTCATTGATCGAGATTTATCTCTGGTCAATTCCACTCTCTCTGAAAGTCAGTCTCTTGAGTCCATTCCTGACCAATCATTGGTTGAGAAAAAGGTCGACCTTATTCCACCTACATTTCATCTGGTCTTTTCTGTCGAGAGTGGGTCTAATCCTAGTTAGGTTCTTTTTGTTTCCTTGGGATCTGAGGACGATCCTCCTATTTCCATAGTCTATGAGGGTGCTCTCCGACTCATGTTGCCACAGTTCCAAAAAGTGATCCTCCTACTCTCATTCTCAGAGTTCAGGAGGATGGTATTTATGCTCCCATAATGTAGGGGGATAATCCTCTTGTTCCTATGGCACCCCTCCCCCCATGTAGTTTTGTCGCTTCCTTTGATTAGATTCATTTTACGCGATATTGTCTTCCTTCTTACGTGCCCTTTGAGATCACTGTACGGGCCTGTAATATGGTCGTACCGGGCACGATTATAGATGAAGGTGCCTCAGTTAGTATTATGTCCTCAACTACATGGCAAGATTTGGGTTCTCCAAAGCTTGTGCCTATTACTCAAAATCTGTTGGCTTTTAACAGAAGAACAAGTAACCCATTAGGGATCCTTCCGAAGCTGCCTATTACTTTGGGAGGGAAAATCGTCTATATAGACATGATGGTTATCCAAGGCCCCTTGGATTTTAATTTACTCCTTAGGTGTGACTATGCTTATGCCATGGGCGTGCTTGTCTCTTCCCTCTTTCGTGTGATCTATTTTCCACATGAAGGTCAGATCGTATGTAATATTCCTACTTAGCCTAAGCTAAGAGGAATATAAATTTTTGTCTCATTTTATGTTGCATGAATAAGTGAATAAAGGAGGACATGTAAAACTACTGAAAATAATGAATAAATCAATGCCCATATGAACATGGATAAATCTGGGCCATGTAGGAAATCACTTTCAGGTGTGAAAGGGGTTTGAGCTATGAGATTGGGTCAACCTTGACCAAATCTATAACACTGTCGAGATACAATGTACCTCATGAAGGGACAACGCAGTTCTAGATGGAGGCCCCTCATGTGAAAGGAGATAATTCATCAAGGTGGTTTAGGGTTTTCCAAGGCTTTCATCTTACAAAATGAAGGGGAAGGCATGAAGAGAAGGTTGTTGATTGTGCATATGTCTGAGTATCTTGTCTGTTTAGACAAATACCATTCTCTGCTGTTTAGCTGAGAATAGTGCTGCTTAGCGCTTGGGAATTTATATGCAGCGATCCCACCTCTTCCACTGAGGATTTCTTGGAGGAGTCTTGCTAATTTCATCCACTATCAGACATTTGGCCAAGCTATAATTCCAACTATAGTGCAGATCCAGTGAGGTTTTGGTTTTTTTTTAAGTTGCAGCAAGTGGAGACTAGATCTGCTCAGATCTAGTTTATTCTAGTGCCTCTTCTCAGTTAGTGAGTCTTTTATCCTCCTGGAAGAGTGCATTAGCTGTTGAGCTTCATATATGTATCTTTGCATCAGGCAAAATCAGTGCTTCAAGATACAACACATTTTCCCTTCTAGGACTACGTTATTTTCAGTGGAGGTTTTGCAGGGTGTTTTGACCCCCTTTTTGATGAGAGATCTCTGGTGCTGGGCTTTGCCTTTCACCTTGGTGATACATGGATTAGCTTGATGATCCATGTTATGTATAGATCTGATCTGTTTATAATGTAAAATCATCTTCAGAAATTTCTGAATAATATTTCAGATTTTCTACTTTAAACTTAGATCTACTCTTTGTATTGCATGATTTGGTCAAAACCCCAAGGGGATCTTGTAATAGAGCCTTTCTAGTGTACAGATTTGAAATGGATCTGATATTTTGTACACATATATGCTTTATATCTGAAGTGTAACATTCAGCTGCTTTAGATCCATTAAATAATGTTGTTAAGCTATTTTGCAGTAACTACATGTGTTGTAGCCCTCTTTTCTGAAGATTTCCTTCTCTCTTGTCTTCTATATTCTGCTGTATAATGTAAGAGAATCAATATAAATCTGATTTTCTGCTGTATATTCAAAATTTGATATTATTTGATGGCCTCCTACTCATGTTTACCAAAAATGCATTATTTCTGAAGTAGTTTGTTGTACATAGCTGCAACTCCTCTCTTTGGGGGTTTTTCAGCTAGACTAGGTGGTGGGAGATCTGTTTACCACACCTAGTTTGATTTTTTTTTTCTCTCCTTTTGGATCTAGACCCCAGATATACTGATATAAGGGATCCAGGAGCTGAAAACTCATCTCTATGCACATATTTCCCAGAAGTGCGTTATTTCAGCAGGCACTGTTGTGCATTCCCATTTTGAGATATTATAGTGGTATCAAAGCTCCTTTCTTGGCACAACCTGTGCTTTCATTGAAGAAAAAAAGCCAAGATGCATTCATAAGAAGAATATCCTCTTACTAAGAGAGAGAAGATGTATCAGAATAGAAGCCACAAGAAATTTTATTACACCACTGAGGATCAAGACAAGGGTAAAGACCCTGAAACTGGAAGTGATAAAGAAGGAGAAGAGTTTGCAAGAAATCTTTTGGTAGCCATGCAAGATCTTGCTAGAGAGATCAAAGAGATGAGAATGGATAGGATGAAGGAATATCCTGGGATATTTCATCCTGGGGAAAGCTCTGGCATGTCTCACCACTAGAATGGTCAACCAATGAACCAGCCACAAGCTCCACAACACTCTACTATGCCCACCTTCTTGGCTGTGGAGAATGAAGGGCCACAAGAGCAAGCATCCCTTGAAGACTAATTTGAGGAATATGAATCTCAGAATCAGAGATTCAAGGACCACTTGAGTTTTCAAGAGTTTTTTCACCTCAAGGACAAAAGAAGACCAAGGCACCAGTATAGAGATGGTGGATTCTTTCAGAATCATTATAGGCATCACTCTATGGGTAGATTATTTTTGCCCAAGTTTGATGGGTCATCCACTAGTTCTACCAAGGCATGGGAAGAAAAGTTGGACATCTACTTTTAGTTGAAAAAAGTCCCTGAGATTGAAGCCATCAATATTGCAGTGCTGCACTTTGAAGGTGAAGCACACAATTGGTGGTTCCATGGGTTGTCTACATTGGGCCATGCTAATGTGAATTCCTATTATGAATTCACTAGAAGACTGGTGAAGAGGTTTGACAGAAAGGATCCAAAAGCACCTTTCATGAGCCTTGCAAAGTTAAAGAAATCAGGGAATGCAGAAACTTATATCTTTGAGTTTCTCAGATTATCTGTTATGGTTCCTGATCTGTCTACAACAAGGAGGGTGTACATGTTCATCGATGGCTTGGATGAAACTTTGCATGGGTTGGTTAAATCTACCAAACCCATCATGTTGCATGATGCCATTGAGAGTTCTAGAGACCTCCAAGATGCCTTGCCAAAAGCAAAGGCAATTTTTCAGAGCAAGGCTCCTTACCTTTCTAAAGGGAAGGAAGAGAAATCAACTCCTTCCAAGGAGAGCTCATTCAAGAAGCCTCTTGATATTGAAGTCAGGAGGGAGCTGAGAAAGAAGAAACTATGTTTCACTTTCCAAGAGTCATGGGCACTTGGACATAGATGTGCTGCTAGGAAAGCACACTACGTAGAAGTCTTCTCAGATTTTGAGGAGGAAGAAGAATATGATGAACCAAGCAGAGGTCACAGCGCTGAAAATTTTGAGGGAGATCCAACACCATCTGGAGATGGGAATGGAGCCTTTGCTCCAATAGAGGGGACTCTTGCGTCTTTGAGAGGAGTACCTAAGTACTTAACCTTAAGAGTACAAGGTTCAATCATGAATCAAAGGGTTTCTATACTGATTGACAATGGGGCAACCCACAACTTTATTTATGCTCATATTGTGCAGAGGAGGGAAGTAACCACTGATACTTTTGAGGGATTCTCTATTTTGGTCCCAGGAGATAGGACAATGCAATGCATGCACTATGTCCCATCACATTCAATCACTATGGGGACCTACACTTTGGTGGATCACTTTTTTATAGTTGACATACCAGACACCAATATCATTTTGGTTGTCCAATGGTTAATTACCTTGGGGAAAGTCAACACTGATCGGAAGGCTTTGCAAATGGAATGGGTGGACATGAAGAGTGGTAAACCTAAAATGATCCAAGGCATGCATACTTATCCTTCACCTGGCACTTCCACACAAACAACAGAGATGGATTTGCGCAGTGGAAGCAAGGATCTCACATTCCCTTCTCTTATGTTCATGAAAATCCTGCATGGGACATTCCTATCTTGTGGAAAACCACCTAGGATGCCACCAGATTCAGATCTTGTGGGGGGGGGGGTGGGGGGGGGGGGGCTCACAAAGTGTTTCTCCAAATTTATATCCAGAAGGGATTGGAGCAATGGGAGACCAAGCTATAGCTCTGGGGGGCTTGGGACAGCTCAAGAGTGAGGGGGATCTTCTCCCCTCATCACTATCACCCCCTCTCATTTCTAGATCTGCGCTATGGGAGGTGAAGAATGAGAGGATCAACCTTCCAACACGCATATTTGGCATGAGAGATGTCAAAGAAGATATAAAAAACATGACAGGCACTCCCATGGATGTATCATCAGCGCTGTCATTGTTGAACAGTGTGGATTTGTATTGGAAATCTCAACTTCTTGTAGAGTATTCCAAATATCTCCACACATGTATGATACTAGATGACATGCAGCAAGAAGAGAGCTACTTAGTCCAAGGGGGAGTCATATATCATCATGGTAGGGTATTCTTGGCTAGAGTTTCCAAGCTCAAGTAGAAGATACTACAAGGGGCACACAAAGAATTCTTTCTCAGCCATATGCAGTCCATAAAGATCTACACCCTAATCATGAGGAGCTTTGATTGGGAAGGCTTCAGAGAGGAACTACATCAGCAATTTCAAGAGTGCATGAGCTATGTGGAGTTGGGACAACCAATGGACGCTATGCAAGAGCCATTTCAACCAGTTATTCCTTCTTTTGAGAGAAGGGGAATGCCCATGCACAACTCCATGTGTATGAGGAAATATAATGGTAAAGGATCTGATCATGCAAAGCAAGTTTTATTTTCTGATTTATCACATTATTTTACCATTTTTTTGCAGGCTATGACTCCTAAAGGGAGTGAGATATCATGTGGATCTCATGGCTTTTGGTGGGCCAATAGAAATTTTGAACTTGGCCACTCACTTGTTGTGCAAAGGGAGATTCATTTCCATGATTGGTGCTTCCCAAAGGCACCAAAAAGATCTGACATCTTCAGCTATGTTAAGATGACTCATGCAACAAATTTGTGGTGGAAATGCCACTTGCCACACCTTGATCTAATGTAGGTAGGAGATGTACTGTGCTGGCATCACATGTGGGATTTTGACCTGTTAGTGTCCCGTGATTTGGCAGATTGGCAAGCCAAGTGACAGGGTAACATCAAACCAAATTTGGAGCCCTAGGACCTAGCCTTCCTGGACTCAGAGAGGGCTCTCTCTATTATGTAAAGGATGTAAACTTGTTTGATTTTTATGTATTTGATTTTAGGCTAGTTGTTAAGTATGTTTTTAGTTTGTTTTAGGTTTTTGAGGGGGAACTAATCAAAGGATAAATAGATCAAAATTTTGTCAGATCAACTGGGCTATGGGGTCGATAAGGTCTAGACTGTCTCAAATGGTGGATAAGTTATTTTGCAGGGCTGTTTTGGTCAAGATAAATGGATTCTTTGGGTGAAAATGAAATGAGATGGACACTAAGTTTGTGAGAGACATAGATGTTTTAAGCATAAATAGCTTTACAACAAACATTTATGTGGTAGGGCTAACCATTAATCACTATAAATGAAACTCAAAATGATAGATGCATAAAATAAATAATCAGGTGATGCATAGAAATATAAGACCCTCTAACTTTGGGAAAATCACCTTTAGACTTTTGGGAAAACAAAAAAGACAAAAAAACAACTCAATCTATGAAGAGGGAACTCCTAAACATCATATCTTGAGCTATTGGGAACTTTGAAATAAGACTGTAGAGCATGGAAAAAGGGCAAGATCGAAACAAGACCTCTTTGACTTAACTAAGACAATCAATACTTCAGAGAGAGATTTCAGAGATGGAGTTTTGATTAGCTATGAGTAAGCAAGGCATACCATGAATCATACTAGACAACATACATAATAACCATTAATGAAATTGATAACAAATTCTTAGGGTACTGTTGATGCCCCGAAAATCGTTACATCAACATTGGGGGATAACCACCCGGTCCGGACCTTAATACAGCTCCTTCTCCGTTTGGGATGGTGGCTCCGACTGGATATAATGGGACCAATTTCCCAGTAATGAATAAAAGGGGTGGATGAATGATTGGTTTTCTAATAAGTGATAATGAATGGAGGACTTAATCTATAAGCGAAAACGTAAATGACTATTTTATCCCAGGAAGCTTCTATTCTTAAGTGCAACGTTTGGTGATCTGTGTTCGTTGATAGGCATATAGATGACACTATTCAATAAACAAAGACATTTATTTAAATAATAATTACTTCGTTCAAATAGTTGAACGAAGTAATTGATAAAATATTGTTACACTTATCTTTTTATATTACTAATACATGAATGATTAGAAGAATAGCAAACTGTAAACATCCAGTAGTGGAAAGTATAAAGATTGTTGTTAAAACACATTCATATATTCAATAATAGCAAGAATAATCAAACAACAATTTACATAAAAAGAATAAATTCAGACATAGATAATAGTACCATATGAGCTGCAAATCTTTCCCAACGTCAATCGCAATTTGAATTCCTTCTTCTGACTCAGAAATACTTTTAAATAAAGGCAGTAGTGCACATCCACATAAAAGCTTCGTTATCAAAATTTGGAAAAATTGGTCCAGTTTTCATAAAAAAATATGCCTGAAGTACAGTAGTGCAACTTCAGGTTTCAGTCATATACAAAAACTTACGACTCTTTCTAAATACATGAAAGGGTCTATAAATACTAAACTAAGCTAACAAACTACAAAATTAAAATGCTACTAAATTGGTATAACCCGATCTTGAATATCTCCCCCACAACAATCTGGTAATCAGCAGCATGATTCATCACTCTGGCTGTTTGCCTTTTGTCCTGAGTTGGCATATTGCCAGCATTGGTTCCACTTCTTGAGGGCGGCTGAGACGAGAATTGATTTGAGCAGCATAGGTGGCATCGTGTATATCAGGAATGATACACTCGATTGCATCCGTTAAGCATTTGAGGGCGGCTTTCTGGCTGTATGGTTTTACTAGGAACAACCAATAGGTGTCCCAAGTTAAACTTTTAATTCCTATGATCAATCTCCCATTCTTTTCTAGCTCTTGACAACATGATTGTTCCAATGTCTTGGCTGATAATAATTTACCCGGTGTACATTGAGAGATCATGTTAGATAAATAGAGAGTATTGTTGATCAAGTCAATCAAATTGTTAGTAGATAATTTGCATCTAGAAACCTCTCTCTCTGCTTTCATCAATTGGGACTGCCACTCCATGAATAGAATTTCTTTATGGGATTCTAAGATTTTAGGCAAGTTTGCTGCCTGTCCCTCATTAGTGTTCTGCCAAGTAAGAAAATCTGTTAAAGTCTCATCGGCTTGCTCTAATTCCTGCCTGGCATCAACTGATTTGTTTATTATAGATGTTGTTATGTCACACAGAGGTTCAACTTGGGCAATTTCATGACACAACAATCTTATTTGTGTTATTAGTGCCTTATTAATCTGTATTGCCTCTTCTCTGAAATTGGCAGGCTAGGGAAGACTCTTGAACTTCTCTACTTGAGCTGTTAATTGAGAAATTTTCTCATCTTTTGTTTTTATCATCTGTTCATTCATTGCCTTTAATTTTGCCAATGCCTCCGATAATTCTTTCTATTTCTGAATCGCTTCCGAATCTGCTTTCTGTTGTGCCTCCAATAGCTGTGTTTGTAGTGAAGCAATCGCTTGATCCTTTTCTTTCAACAAATTTCTCACCTCTGATGCCTTATCCATGGTGGCTGCCGAATAGGCACCAGCATATTGGGACAACTTTGTCAGGTCATCGGAGGGGTTGAATTCTTCCTTCCACACTACATTGGCTGTTACTGTTTGTTCAGGGAACAGGGAAGGTTGATCAATCCTTCTCCTTTTCCGTTGTCGCTTTATTACAGCCTTGTGTTTTGGGCTATAGAAAACATCCAATGGAGGAATATCCTCCACCTGAAAAACAATTTGATCTGAAGGATCCTTGGGAATTATTTCTAATTCTGTAGTCGGGGGTAGACCGCTGGTTTCTTTGCTTGGAACATTTTTTGATGCTGTATCCTGTGTATTGGCCACTTTGGATGTATCGGCATCCCTTGAGCTCTCAAGATTGCTTATAATTGAATCAAATTGCTACCATTCCTGGAGCAATCTTGGGTCAATCTGAGTGTCGACATTCACCTTCTTGCTGCTCTGCTCCTGCTGTCTTTCCTGTTCCTGATCACGTATTATCTCCTGTTCATTTCTCTGTGCTTCCTCTTGTTCTTTCCTCTTTGCCTCTTCTTGTTCTTTTCTCTTTGCCTCTTCCTGTTCTAACCTCCGGAGTTCCTCCTGCTCTCTTCTTTGGACTTCTTCAGAGATTTTGGATGTAGCAGGAGGTTTGCTGGTAAGCTGCTGCTCAGGCTCACTTGATTGTATCTGTTAGCCCCACTATGAAATTTTTGACAAGAAAATAGGGGGCTAAATCATTTTTGAGTCTTCAAGGAATGCATTTCCTCTGAAAACACAGTCTCCTTAAAGCCTCTTCATGTCTTTTATCCTTTGACAAGTCCCCTCTGTTGATTCCCCTTTTAAAGCCTCTCTGTCATGTGAAGAAATGCCCAAAGGCCTCCTTTCCCCTTTATTTTTTCCTCATTTAACCTCTTTTTCTTCCCCTTTTTTCTCCCCTTCTATTTCCCAATTTACCCCTCAAATCCCTCCAAGATCCCCTTTAAATTCTTCCCCTGCCCTTTTTTTTCCCTTTTCTCCCCTCTATTCCTCTATCGTTCCCCTTTAAACCCCTTAAAACCCATTAAAATGTGCAAAAACCCATATTCCGACCTTAATATAGGGCCTAGCCCCTTACCGCAAGTCCCTTAACCACTTCCCACACATGCCCATGCGCTGGGACCAAGCGCTTAAGTCCCGAGCACTAATCGCAATCGGAAGGTCGGGCGGGTGCACAATTTCCTTTGTAATATCAAAACAGCCCCGATGCGATTTGTTTATAACGAAAGTCAGCCGATCTGTTCCGCACCGTCGATCTATCACTAGATCAACGGCTGAGCGCTAATTGCAACTCCCTCCGATTGATCGCAAGTGCTTTAACCCGTGCTCCGATTGCGATCCTCCAATCCATTCGTGACCGTTGATCTGTCACAAGATCTGACGGCCAGCGCTCCATCGCACACCCGCTCCAATCGCAATCGGAACTTTCGATCGCACCCTCCTTCTGCGTATTGCGATTGCGATCCCCCGATCCAATCTGAGCCGTCTATCCATTCAGATCCAATGGCCTAGATCACATCGCTCCCCGCCTGTTTTCCCCCTCCGATTAAATCTCCGCCATCCATTCCGTTGGATCCAACGGCTATCGCACAATCACATCTTCGCCCGTGACCCTTCTTTCTTCCCGCCGACTGAATCCTAGCCGTTCATCCCTTCCAGATCTGATGGCTCGAGTTCAATTGCCATCTGCCTCTGCTGGGACCCACATTCACGCCTCCGTGTGTTGTTTTCTCGCGTTTCCCTGTGTAATTCGCCCGAACGCTAAACTTTGGCTTTTCACACTGTGCGTTCATTTCTCCGCTCCTCTCCGCTGTTTCCACTGTTTCTCCATCGCTCCACCATCTCTCCTACTCCACGACATTTATCCACCACTGCCCGGTCTATAATATGTTTATTTCATAGCGGATACAACACAGAGATGGCCAGTTCAGCACTGCCAGCAGAAGCAGCAGAAGCAGGATTTAAAAGGGATTAATGCTTATGATCGATACAATTAATGTTTTAATCCTACAGTCAAAGGCTTAAGGCACTGTTTGAAGACTAACGAGCGCACCAGCAACGCCATAACTGCGCTACCTAACGGTAGAGTTTTCTCTCCAGAAGTACACCTCCTACAGCAATCTCCATGCTTCCTCGAGCCCATAAGCAGTAAATTTCACTGACAGAACTTCTCAAGAGACTGTCAAGCAGCATTAAAGAAGCATGGAGGGACCTGCAGGTCATTCCATCCAGTTCATTTATTCAGAATGGCAGCACAGAGCTCCAGGCTCCATAAGGATTTAAAGAATGTATCAGAGGTCAATCTCGACCCGACAGAGATCTCCAAACCAGTCTCAAAGTACATACAACGCTGCATTTTGCCATTAAGCAGCATGGGCGTGAACACTTCCGTCCTGCTGTCTTAATGAATCTCATTTAATTGTCTATCCTACCACTGCTTCTTCCTCTTCTCCTATAAAAATCCCGGAGAACGAATTGTAAAGGTTGTTGTCGGTTGCTCGAGTTGTTGTTGCCTTGCTGGGCATATTGCTGTTATAGGGATTCATTTAACTGTTAGAACAGTCGTGGGAGGGAATAGCAGAGTAGTTTGTGTGTAATAGGCTAGGAGGAGAAAGTCTGGACTGTAACAGCCATTGAGCTACATTGTACATGACTGGTCTTGCATCATTAATCAAGCACATTTCACAGGATCCTGGTCTATTGCTATTGGTGATGTTTTTCTCACTCTGTTATTTACATTTTCATACTATTTCATGTTCTGCTGGTAGGCATCAGGATAATGGTATAGGATTCACCCTTGTTAGGTGCCCTATGCTGTCTGCTCTCCCTACCTCTATGTTTTCTGCTTAAATGTGTTATCTAAGAGTAAATTCATGGGTTTAACCAGTGCAGCGGATGTTATTGCCTGCTGGCTGAAGTATGAACTTGGGGGTTTGCTTCTTAGATGTTTCTTTGTCAAATCTATCTCCGTTTTTCCCTTGGAGTTGCTAAAGCAGACCTGGAGTTAAATGACCTCTGGTCTAATCTATAAGCTACCCCTTTGTCTCTTTGGGAGTAGCCTTTGGGTATGTCCAAGCAGGTCTAGAGTTAAATGACCTCTGACCTGATCTATAGATAGAAAATTGGGTGCTTTCCTTCTTTCACTTTCCTCCTTAATTTTCCATTCCATCATCTATCTAAAAAGATCCTTTAGTATAGATGACTTGCCCTTTGGAAGCCTTGGCTAGCTGTTGCAAGTAATTTCCTTTTATGACTCCATAGCCCAATGGATGGCACTGTCTCGGCCCATTCTCCTTGCTTCCAAATCCAAATGCTTGTCTTCTTTTCCCATTGCTTTCTGGCCCAGATCTCTCCTAACCAACCAACAACCCTCCAACCAAATCATTTAAACCCCCTTTGTGCTTCATATCATTTGAACATCTCTGAATCTCATTCTGGAAGTTAAACATACATCACTTTGCTCGTTTGGAGAGATCCCTCTCCGTGTCCAGGAGGAGTCTAGGAGGGCTAGATCCTAGGACCCCCAAGGTGGTTATGATGTTGTCTCATCTTTTAGTCTTGTCATTGCTTTGTCAGGAACAACATAATGGCGACCATCTTGGGGAAGAAGCCTTTGTCTCTCAGATTGGCTTTTCGCTGATGGGTGGCCATCCCGATCCCAGCTGATCATAATCATCCACCTGGCGACTCCACACTCCCTATGATCCAAAGACCAAATGACTCCACTGGTGAAGGACACTGAACTGGTTGAGAAGAGGCAGTAGCCTTCTTTGCACAAGCAGATCCAAACATGGACAGAGATGCAAAGTATAATGCTTTGTATAATAAAGCATGCAGAGTAACAGAAATGTTGGGTCAAGTGCTGGAGACATACATGGCTAATATGAATGCAGATGATGATTATTTAGAACAGCCTATGTCTCCTTCAGAGCAAGAACAAACTCAAGATCTAGAAGATGAGCAAGACATGTATGATGCTCGAGAATCTGTAGAGGATGAAGAGGAAAGTGATCAAGGACTGCCTGATTGCTTACCCATGTCTTGTGTTGTGCTAACTAGAGAATATCAGGACCTATTAGCAAGGGCTGATAGGGAAAGCTGCCTTGAGGAAACAAAAGACCGCATAGAAGAGGCATAATCTGATATGGAAGAAGAGGCTCAAGTAAACATCACGCCTCCAAATCAGCCTACACAAGAAGAAGAGGATTGCTGTTCTTCTGTCCCTGATGAAAGGGAAACCCCTCTTTTGACAGAAGAAGAGATTGAACGGATATTAAATCAGCAGCCTCCCTCTGACATCTTCTATAGAACACAAGCTCCTGCTCAGTCATTAGTTGAGTTTGATGATTCAGATTCAGAAGACTCCTCTGTGGATTAGGACGAAGAAAGACCTGCTGCGCGCTCAGAATGGTGGACTTGGTCAAGTCCACCTATTTATGACACTGATGGCGAGAGCTATGACAGCATAATAGCAGATGAAGATTCTTTGAATCTTCATTCTGCTCTACCACAAATCATCAGTTAGACTGGACACCAACAGCCTTTCCTTTCAGAAGATGAGGAGGAATGCAAAGAAGAGGTTCTTGAGCACGATGAAAGCAAGGAGTTTCCTCTTGAAAAGGAGGAAGTAATGGAACAAGCCCCTGCTCAAGAATACATGGACCTTTTCACGGAGCTTAGCACACCAGAGCAGAACATATCGGAGCTCCGAGAGGACTCAGCCCCAATATACGATGAGTCCTCCAGTTCAGGAGATGAGGGAGATTCTCTCTCTCAAGAGAGTCTTCTTCTGGATCCAGTGGAAGAAGAAGAGATCCTGGTCGAAGCCAGCCTGCCAGACATTCATATCCAGGTATCTTTTCATGATCCTTATGCACGTTTCCTGCATACATTTGAAGAAGGATCAAAGGTCTTTTTGAGCAGCATGATGCAGATAGGAAGAAATTTTTTCAAAGCTGCTGTTATCAAACAAAAAGAGTGGGACCTGCCCTGCCTATCCAGCATGCTCAAGGAGTTGAGCAAGAAGGACCAGCCATGGGATCACTTGATGGACTGGTTACATTGGAAGACAATGTTTGTAAGCTAGATTGTAAATATTCCAGTTAGAGTAGGGTAGGTAGGAAGCTCAATAAAGCTCAGCCTATGAGCAGGTAGATTAGTTGTTTAAATTTCTGTCTTAGAAGGTAGAGAAGAAACCTGCTAGACAGTCTAATCCTAGCAGGTAGTAGTGTAGGTAGAGAAGCATATGAGACCAACAGTCTAATCTGGTCTCATGGAGCAATAAGGGTAGAAGTAGAATAGGTTTATTTTTCCTGTTTGTAAAAATTAATGATGTAAAAGGGTCTGCAAGTCCAAAGGCACCCAGGAGAAAATTGTTAGGACTATAGTATGGGTAGGTAGTTGTTTGGAAGAATTGTACTGTTGATATGTGGTCTTCACAGTTTGTGGCAGATGATCAAAGAAAGAAAAGGATGGTTCAAGCAGCAGGCATCTGGCCTACACCAAGAGATCATCTTCTGGTTTCTTGGCTCCTTCAAGAAGAAGCCATCCCCATGTGGAGCCACTGTTAGCCCCCCTATGAAATTTTTGACAAGCAAATAGGGGGCTAAATCATTTTTGAGTCTTCAAGGAATGCATTTCCTCTGAAAACACAGTCTCCTTGAAGCCTCTTCGTGTCTTTTATCCTTTGACAAGTCCCCTCTGTTGATTACCCTTTTAAAGCCTCTCTGTCATGTGAAGAAATGCCCAAAGGCCTCCTTTCCCCTTTATTTTTTCCACATTTAACCTCTTTTTCTTCCCATTTTTTCTCCCCTTCTATTTTCCCATTTACCCCTCAAATCCCTCCAAGATCCCCTTTAAATTCTTCCCCTGCCCTTTTTTTTCCCTTTTCTCCCCTTTATTCCTCTATCGTTCCCCTTTAAACCCCTTAAAACCCATTAAAATGGGCAAAAAACCCATATTCCGACCTTAATATAGGGCCTAGCCCCTTACCGCAAGTCCCTTAACCACTTCCCACACATTCCCGTGCGCTGGGACCAAGCGCTTAAGTCCCGAGCGCTAATCACAATCGGAAGGTCGGGCGGGTGCACAATTTCCTTTGTAATATCAAAACAGCCCTGATGCGATTTGTTTATAACGAAAGTCAGCCGATCTGTTCCGCACCGTCGATCTATCACCAGATCAACGGCTGAGCGCTAATCGCAACTCCCTCCGATTGATCGCAAGTGCTTTCACCTATGCTCCGATTGCGATCCTCCGATCCATTCGTGACCGTTGATCTGTCACAAGATCTGACGGCCAGCGCTCCATCGCACACCCGCTCCAATCACAATCGGAACTTTCGATCGCACCCTCCTTCTGCGTATTGCGATTGCGATCCCCCGATCCAATCTGAGCCGTCCGTCCATTCAGATCCAATGGCCCAGATCTCATCGCTCCCCGCCTGTTTTCCCCCTCCGATTAAATCTCTGCCATCCATTCCATCGGATCCAATGGCTATCGCACAATCGCATCTTCGCCCGTGACCCTTCTTTCTTCCCACCGACTGAATCCTAGCCGTTCATCCCTTCCAGATCTGATGGCTCGAGTTCAATCGCCCTCCGCCTCTGCTGGGACCCACGTTCATGCCTCCGTGTGTTGTTTTCTCGTGTTTCCCTGTGTAATTCGCCCGAACGCTAAACTTTGGTTTTTCACACTGTGCGTTCATTTCTCCGCTCCTCTCCGCTATTTCCACTGTTTCTCCATCGCTCCACCAT
The DNA here is from genome assembly GCA_034641835.2 of Pinus albicaulis. Taxonomy (NCBI): domain Eukaryota; kingdom Viridiplantae; phylum Streptophyta; class Pinopsida; order Pinales; family Pinaceae; genus Pinus; species Pinus albicaulis. Next base: position 1,262,569,574 of record CM076574.1, on the reverse strand, counting down.
CTCTCCTCCTCCACGACATTTATCCACCACTTCCTGGTCTATAATATGTTTATTTCATAGTGCAGACAACACAGAGATGGCCAGTTCAGCACTGCCAGCAGAAGCAGCAGAAGCAGGATTTAAAAGGGTTAATGCTTATGATCGATACAATTAACATTTTAATCCTACAGTCAAAGGCTTAAGGCACTGTTTGAAGACTAACGAGCGCACCAGCAACGCCATAACTGCGCTACCTAACGACAGAGTTTTCTCTCCAGAAGTACACCTCCTATAGCAATCTCCATGCTTCCTCGAGCCCATAAGCAGTAAATTGCACTGACAGAACTTCTCAAGAGACTGTCAAGCAGCATTAAAGAAGCACGGAGGGACCTGCAGGTCATTCCATCCAGTTCATTTATTCAGAATGGCAGCACAGAGCTCCAGGCTCCATAAGGATTTAAAGAATGTATCAGAGGTCAATCTTGACCCGACAGAGATCTCCAAACCAGTCTCAAAGTACATACAGCGCTGCATTTTGCCATTAAGTAGCATGGGCGTGAACACTTCCGTCCTGCTGTCTTAATGAATCTCATTTAATTGTCTATCCTACCACTGCTTCTTCCTCTTCTCCTATAAAAATCCCAGAGAACGAATTGTAAAGGTTGTTGTCGGTTGCCCGGGTTGTTGTTGCCTTGCTGGGCATATTGCTGTTAGAGGGATTCATTTGACTGTTAGAACAGTCGTGGGAGGGAATAGCAGAGTAGTTTGTGTGTAATAGGCTAGGAGGAGAAAGTATGTACTGTAACAGCCATTGAGCTACATTGTACATGACTGGTCTTGCAGCATTAATCAAGCACATTTCACAGGATCCTGGTCTATTGCTATTGGTGATGTTTTTCTCACTCTGTTATTTACATTTTCATACTGTTTCATGTTCTGCTGGTAGGCATCGGGATAATGGTATAGGATTCACCCTTGTTAGGTGCCCTATGCTGTCTGCTCTCCCTACCTCTATGTTTTCTGCTTAAATGTGTTATCTAAGAGTAAATTCATGTGTTTAACCAGTGCAGCGGATTTTATTGCCTACTTGCTGAAGTATGAACTTGGGGGTTTGCTTCTTAGATGTTTCTATGTCAAATCTATCTCTGTTTTTCCCTTGGAGTTGCTAAAGAAGACCTGGAGTTAAATGACCTCTGGTCTGATCTATAAGCTACCCCTTTGTCTCTTTGGGAGCAGCCTTTGGGTATGTCCAAGCAGGTCTGGAGTTAAATGACCTCTGACCTGATCTATAGACAGAAAATTGGGTGCTTTCCTTCTTTCACTTTCCTCCTTAATTTTCCATCCCATCATCTATCTAAAAAGATCCTTTAGTATAGATGACTTGCCCTTTGGAAGCCTTGGCTAGCTGTTGCAAGTAATTTCCTTTTATGACTCCATAGCCCAATGGATGGCACTGTCTCGGCCCATTCTCCTTGCTGAAAAATCCTGCTGCTTTGTTCCTTTTCTCCCATTGCTTTCCCAGTCCATGATCTCCTAACCAACCCAACAACCCTCCAACCAAATCATTTAAACCCCCCTTTGTGCTTCATAACGAGCCTAACATCTCATTCTGAGCTTCAAAGATACATCACTCTTTGCTCTGTTTGGAGAGATCCCTCTCCGGGTCCAGGAGGGCTAGATCCTAGGGCCCCAAAGTGGTTCTGATGTTGTCTCATCTTTTGGTCTTGCCAATATGGCCAAAACATGGGAACCCCAACATAATGGCGACCATACTGGGGAAAGAACTGCTTTGTCTCTAGATTGGCTTTTCATTGCTGATGGTGGACAGCATCCAGCTCCAAACAGTCATAATCATCCACCTGGCGACTCCACACTCCCTATGATCCAAAGACCTAATGACTCCACTGGTGAAGAACACTAAACTGGTTGAGAAGAGGCAGTAGCCTTCTTTGCGAAAAGTAGATCCAAACATGGACAGAGATGCAAAGTATAATGCTTTGTATATTAAAGCATGCAGAGTGACGGAAATGTTGGGTCAAGTGCTGGAGACATACCTGGCTAATATGAATGCAGATGATGATTATTTAGAACAGCCTATGTCTCCTTCAGAGCAAGAAAAAACTCAAGATCTGGAAGATGAGCAAGACATGTATGATGCTCGAGAATCTGTAGAGGATGAAGAGGAAAGTGATCAGGGACTGCCTGATTGCTTACCCATGTCTTGTGTTGTGCTAACTAGAGAATATCAGGACCTATTAGCAAAGGCTGATAGGGAAAGCTGCCTTGAGGAAACAGAAGACCGCATAGAAGAGGCAGAATCTGATATGGAATAAGAGGCTCAAGTAAACATCACGCCTCCAAATCAACCTGCACAAGAGGAAGAGGATTGCTATTCTTCTGTCCCTGATGAAAGGGAAACCCCTCTTTTGACAGAAGAAGAGATTGAATGAATATTAAATCAGCAGCCTCCCTCTGAAATCTTCTATAGAACACAAGCCCCTGCTCAGTCATTAGTTGAGTTTGATGATTCAGTTTCAGAAGACTCCTCTGTGGATCAGAACGAAGAAAGGCCTGCCGCGCGCCCAAAATGGCTGACTTGGCCAAGTCCGCCTATCTATGACACCGATGGGGAAAGTTATGAAAGCATCAGTGATGAGTGTCATAAGACTAGTATCCAGCAATCTTTCTTTTTAGAAGATGAGGAGGAAAGCAAAGTAGAGATTCTTGAGCACGATGAAAGCAAGGAGTTTCCTCTTGAAAAGGAGGAAGTAATGGAACAAGCCCCTGCTCAAGAATACATAGACCTTTTCACGGAGCTTAGCACACCAGAGCAGAACATATCGGAGCTTCGAGGGGACTCAACCACAAGATATGATGAGTCCTCCAGTTCAGAAGATGAGGGAGACACTCTACTCCAAGAGAGTCTCATTTTTGATCCAGTGGAAGAAGAAGAGATCCTGGTCGAAGCCAGCCTGCCAGACATTCATAGCCGAGTATCTTTTCATGATCCTTATGCACGTTTCCTGCATACATTTGAAGAAGGATCAAACGTCTTGCTCAGCAGCATGTTGCAAGCAGAAACAAAACTTTTCAAGGCTGCTGTTTTTGAACAAAAAGAGGGGGAGCTGCCCTGCCTATCCAACATGCTCAAGGAGTTGAGCAAGAAGGACCAGTCATGGGATCACTTGAAGGAATGGTTACATTGGAAGACCATGTTTGTAAGCTAGACTATAAATATTCCAGTTAGAGTAGGGTAGGTAGGAAAAGCTCAATAAAGCTCTGTACATGAGCAAGTAGATTAGTTGTTTCAATTTCTGTCTTAGAATATAGAGAAGAAACCTGCTAGACAGTCTAATCCTAGCAGGTAGTAGTGTAGGTAGAGAAGCATATGAGACCAACAGTCTACTCTGGTCTCATGGAGCAATAAGGGTAGAATTAGAATAGGTTGATTTTTTCCTGTTTGTAAAGATTAATGATGTAAAGGGTCTGCAAGTCCAAATGCACCCAAGAAGAAAATTTTTTAGGACTATAGTGTGGGTAGGTAGTTGTTTGGAAGAATTGTACTGCTGATATGTTGTCTTCACAGTTTGTGGCAGCTGATCTAAGGAAAGAAAAGGATGGTTCAAACAGCAGGCACCTGGCCTACACCAAGAGATCATCTTCTGGTTTCTTGGCTCCTTCAGGAAGAAGCCATCCCCATGTGGAGCCACTATTAGCCCCCCTATGAAATTTTTGACAAGCAAATAGGGGGCTAAATCATTTTTGAGTCTTCAAGGAATGCATTTCCTCTGAAAACACAGTCTCCTTGAAGCCTCTTCGTGTCTTTTATCCTTTGACAAGTCCCCTCTGCTGATTCCCCTTTTAAAGCCTCTCTGTCATGTGAAGAAATGCCCAAAGGCCTCCTTTCCCCTTTATTTTTTCCTCATTTAACCTCTTTTTCTTCCCCTTTTTTCTCCCCTTCTATTTCCCCATTTACCCCTCAAATCCCTCCAAGATCCCCTTTAAATTCTTCCCCTGCCCTTTGTTTTCCCTTTTCTCCCCTTCATTCCTCTATCGTTCCCCTTTAAACCCCTTAAAACCCATTAAAATGGGAAAAAAACCCATATTCCGACCTTAATATAGGGCCTAGCCCCTTACCGCAAGTCCCTTAGCCACTTCCCACACATGCCCGTGTGCTGGGACCAAGCGCTTAAGTCCCAAGCGCTAATCGCAATCGGAAGGTCGGGCGGGTGCACAATTTCCTTTGTAATATCAAAACAGCCCCGATGCGATTTGTTTATAACGAAAGTCAGCCGATCTGTTCCACACCGTCGATCTATCACCAGATCAACGGCTGAGCGCTAATCGCAACTCCCTCCGATTGATCGCAAGTGCTTTCACCCGTGCTCCGATTGCGATCCTCCGATCCATTCGTGACTGTTGATCTGTCACAAGATCTGACGACCATCGCTCCATCGCACACCCGCTCCAATCGCAATCGGAACTTTCGATCGCACCCTCCTTCTGCGTATTGCGATTGTGATCCCCCGATCCAATCTGAGCCGTCCGTCTATTCAGATCCAATGGCCCAGATCTCATCGCTCCCTGCCTGTTTTCCCCCTCCGATTAAATCTCCGCCATCCATTCCGTCGGATCCAACGGCTATCGCACAATCGCATCTTCGCCTGTGACCCTTCTTTCTTCCCGCCGACTGAATCCTAGCCGTTCATCCCTTCCATATCTGATGGCTCGAGTTCAATCGCCCTCCGCCTTTGCTGGGACCCACGTTCACGCCTCCGTGTGTTGTTTTCTCACGTTTCCCTGTGTAATTCACCCGAACGCTAAACTTTGGTTTTTCACACTGTGTGTTCATTTCTCCGCTCCTGTCCGCTGTTTCCACTGTTTCTCCATCGCTCCACCATCTCTCCTCCTCCACGACATTTCTCCACCACTGCCCGGTCTATAATATGTTTATTTCATAGTTCAGACAACACAGAGATGGCCAGTTCAGCACTGCCAGCAGAAGCAGCAGAAGCAGGATTTAAAAGGGATTAATGCTTATGATCGATACAATTAACGTTTTAAACCTACAGTCAAAGGCTTAAGGCACTGTTTGAAGACTAACGAGCGCACCAGCAACGCCATAACTGCGCTACCTAACGGCAAAATTTTCTCTCCAGAAGTACACCTCCTACAGCAATCTCCATGCTTCCTCGAGCCCATAAGCAGTAAATTGCACTGACAGAACTTCTCAAGAGACTGTCAAGCAACATTAAAGAAGCACGGAGGGACCTGCAGGTCATTCCATCCAGTTCATTTATTCAGAATGGCAGCACAGAGCTCCAGGCTCCATAAGGATTTAAAGAATGTATCAGAGGTCAATCTCGACTCGACAGAGATCTCCAAACCAGTCTCAAAGTACATACAACGCTGCATTTTGCCATTAAGCAGCATGGGCATGAACACTTCCGTCCTGCTGTCTTAATGAGTCTCATTTAATTTTCTATCCTACCACTGCTTCTTCCTCTTCTCCTATAAAAATCCCGGAGAACGAATTGTAAAGGTTGTTGTCGGTTGCCCGGGTTGTTGTTGCCTTGCTAGGCATATTGCTGTTAGAGGGATTCATTTGACTGTTATAACAGTCATGGGAGGGAATAGCAGAGTAGTTTGTGTGTAATAGGCTAGGAGGAGAAAGTATGGACTGTGACAGCCATTGAGCTACATTGTACATGACTGGTCTTGCATCATTAATCAAGCACATTTCACAGGATCCTGGTCTATTGCTATTGGTGATGTTTTTCTCACTCTGTTATTTACATTTTCATACTGTTTCATGTTCTGCTGGTAGGCATCAGGATAATGGTATAGGATTCACCCTTGTTAGGTGCCCTATGCTGTCTGCTCTCCCTACCTCTATGTTTTCTGCTTAAATGTGTTATCTAAGAGTAAATTCATGGGTTTAACCAGTGCAGCGGATGTTATTGCCTGCTGGCTGAAGTATGAACTTGGGGGTTTGCTTCTTAGATGTTTCTTTGTCAAATCTATCTTTGTTTTTCCCTTGGAGTTGCTAAAGCAGACCTGGAGTTAAATGACCTCTGGTCTGATCTATAAGCTGCCCCTTTGTCTCTTTGGGAGCAGCCTTTGGGTATGTCCAAGCAGGTCTGGAGTTAAATGACCTCTGACCTGATCTATAGACAGAAAATTGGGTGCTTTCCTTCTTTCACTTTCCTCCTTAATTTTCCATCCCATCATCTATCTAAAAAGATCCTTTAGTATAGATGACTTGCCCTTTGGAAGCCTTGGCTAGCTGTTGCAAGTAATTTCCTTTTATGACTCCATAGCCCAATGGATGGCACTGTCTCGGCCCATTCTCCTTGCTGAAACATCCTACTGCTTTGTTCCTTTTCTCCCATTGCTTTCCCAGTCCATGATCTCCTAACCAACCCAGCAACCCTCCAACCAAATCATTTAAACCCCCCTTTGTGCTTCATAACTAGCCTAACATCTCATTCTGAGCTTCAAAGATACATCACTCTTTGCTCTGTTTGGAGAGATCCCTCTCCGGGTCCAGGAGGGCTAGATCCTAGGGCCCCAAAGTGGTTCTGATGTTGTCTCATCTTTTGGTCTTGCCAATCTGGCCAAAACATGGGAACCCCAACAGTATCATCGGGGCAGTGGCTAACAAATCTAGAGGCAGAGTTTGCAACCTCTGCTCTCTAATTTTGTTAAATTCAACTAACCCAGCGTCATGGTATCTAATTTTAGCTATCTCTTGAACCTGAAATATCGACTTAGCCGAGGAGAACAGGTCATCAAACTCATCTTCCTTATGTTCAAATTTAGTGAGTTTGGCCTGGTCTAGAACATTATAGACGACCTTTTTCGGATCAAAGCTTCTGTTAGGCAGAGTGGCGAGTTTTAATATATTAATCTTTTCCGCCTCTTTCTCTGCGTGTTTATAATCACGCAGAGTATATACGCCACACCTTAGAGGGAAAGAAGGCCAGACTTGCTTCTTTGAATTCCTGAGAGTCTTTGTAGCCGATGCGGATGTAAGCTGATATGCTATCTCTCGAGCTAAAAGTTTGTCTGTTATATACAAGGGGAGGACATGAGGTCTGGCCTGGCTGCCGAAAACTCTTACATAAGTGAATTTTTTCTCTCCGAACTAGGTTCCTAAGGCTGTCAAGTCAATCTCTGCTTGAGAGGAGATCTTAGGAGTAGGTCTAGCAAAAATTGCATAGTAAATAGGTAGCATGAATCCATTGCAGACTTGATATAGGTGGTGTTTATAATGGGCTTTCCATAATTTCTGGTGATATATATGAATGGGCATGGGGTCCTGTGGTGTCCATCTCCACCCTAACACAGGAAACTCGGAATTAAAACAGAGGGTATCTAAAATGTAGGCACTAAAGTAAAATGGAGGGATGATTCTATCAGTAACACAGGATTTGTTTCTGAAGTCAAGAATAGCAGTTGCTAACTTATCCGATAATATATTCCCCTAATCCATGATTTCACTATTACATGCTGCTTCCATCAAAGGTACCATCTCTATGGAAAATTTTGAAGAATCATGCAATCCCCACATTCGACACATCATAGCTCCAGCATAACAATAAGGAGAACATAAGGAATTGACGGAGTACTTACCCGAAGACTCATGTTTGTGTTTTGCTGGGTTTTGTCTCCATTCTCGTATAGGATCTGAATCAGTTTCATTTTCATCTCTAAACTTCTCCAAGAATGCTTTATTATACTTCTTCTCTGGTTCAGGCAAATGGTACATTTGTCTCAAATCATTAGGCTGAAATGAACCGAAAATTCTCCCATCAATAGTGCAGAATATTCTGTTCGTAATTGGAATTTCTTCAATGGCCCATCACACTATGTCTGTATATGGAAGAATTTTCTCCCGAGCCGCTACCCTGTGTAGGTAGGAATCATCCAAATCTTTCAGAGTAGCATCAGATTTCTGGTTCGAGCCTGCTATAGCTTGTACCATTGTTTGCTGAGGTTCCTCGGCTTCAACCAGGTTGTAAATGCTCTGCCAAGTAGTATTACCGAGACCAAGACATGTGGTATCTGAGATTAATCCTTTTTTGTTTGGTCCCGGATCGGCAACATGTTGTTCTGTTACCACAGAAGCTGAAGCTGTTCCAGGTTTCTTAGATTTCTTCCCCATTTGGTCTGAATTTGCTACTGCGGAGAAACTCTGCACAAGAGATAAAACGAACGTAATGCGGAGAATAGATGGCGAAAACTAAGTACCGAAGAATTATGTCAATCAACGAATAATGGAAGATAATCATAAGACTCCCGCGGATATAATCTCTGAAGGGATTTAGGCATAACTGCTCCATTAATTAGCCGTTTAAACCTGTCAATCAATTAAATGCTCATTATATCCTTCATTTTCCGAATAGTCTATTTAAGCGTGGATTTGATTTTTTATTTGGCGGTTGAGCGCAAGTGAATCACTATTGGGAAGCGAAAAGGCTTTTTAATAATAATTAATAAAATATGCCAAAGCCATATCAATCCTTTTTTGAAAGTCGCGCTTGGCTTTATCGCGATCGGCGATCGGAGGAAGACTTGGGCAGTTTTATTTAAGTTATTGTAGAATCCCCGATCGCCGATAGCGATATCACTTAACTCGCATCGGGAGCTTTTAAGGAAAAGAGTTTCGTTGTATTCATATCGCATTCCCCGATTGCCGATAGTGATATCGCATCGGAGCCAGGAGAGGGGCCTTTTGTTGTGATTGTTTTATTTTCCCAATTGCCGATGATTTATTAACTCAAAAGGTTTTATAATTTATTGTTTGTTTTTGGACCTTTTAGAGGAATGATGAGTTAATACCAATTTAATCTAAAAGGGACCCATTTCATATTATAGTTTTCTAAAGCAAAATTTTATGAAATGGGGGGTTGTTGTATAGCACAACAATTGGCGATTCGCTGGGAGAAACAGTTATCTCTGAGAAATATTGGAATACTTGAACTTTCTATATATAGAAATCTTTATCAAAAAAGAAAGGAAGATTCTAATACAACTAAGTATACATACATTCTGAATATAATAAAGGCTATTTTTGCTAATTTCTCCTCTTGTTAAAATTAAATACATTCTAAGTTTTAAATTGGCCTCTATTGGTTGATAATGATAAAACAAAACACCTTTCCAACTTAGCCTTTTTTGATTGACTCCTTTGTCATAGGTAGAGCCTCTGCTGCCAGCAAACGTTCATAGTTTTGACAGGGATACCTTTTAACCATTTGATTGTCCATGACCCCTCCCATCTCAGAGTATGATTAAAAGAATGAATTCAAAATATGTTTTCATATTTTGTATTTCTTTTTCTTTTACGTTATTTTGTAAGATAAAAAGCCATTGTCCTGGTTTGGTTGCCAGCTATTTGACAATGCCATTCACTGGTTGTAATCTAATCGAACAAGCTGGCTCGTGATGAGACCCCTTGTCTTATGCTTATAAGCCATTACCCTGTTTTGGTATGCAGTGTTGGTAATGTCGATTAGACTATTTTCCAATGATCATGGTAAGCAGGCTTGTGATAAGACCCCTTATCTTTATATCAGATATTTTAGAATTACACTCTGAGTAATCATAAACTTGGATGAATGGGATGGACAATTTTCTCCTTAAGAGAAAATTGATGACAAGGTAAGAGTTGAAGATACTAAGATTGAATCAGTTTCTGTTTTGATATTGATAACCCTTTTGTGGCCAGTTTGAAAACATTAAAATGATTTACAGTACTTCTAAATCTTAAGAAGATTTCACAAAAATAAAATGGGGTTTTCAGAATGTGAATATAACTAATTCCATAGAAATTGTCCCCTTTATTTTTCTTTAAAGGCTTCTATTTTCAAAAGTAAATATTAAAAGTACTTCTTTAGAGCAACTTTTCAATATAGCAAAGGCCAATAGAAGCTATTTTACAACTTTATTTCCTAATGGTCCTAAAAAATATAAATCCTACTAAAATTAAAAGAGAAGGGGTTACCTTCTCAATTGAAGAATTTCTTTAAGATGAGGCCATTAACAGGAAGAGAGTCCCTCTTTCCTGATAGATCTTGTAATATGAATGTCGAATGGCCTATCTTCTCGCTGATCTGAAATGGTCCAAGCCACATCTCTTGGAACTTGGTGTGTTTACCTTTATCCTCATGGGCTTTATCCCATTTCAGAACTAGATCACCAACCTGCAACTGTTTAGAACTAGATGAAGCTGAATCAAATGATTTTGTGATTATCTGCTGATGTTTTGCATGAGTAATTTTGGCCTTTTCTCTTTCTTCTTCTAATTTTAAAATTTGATCATGTCTAAGTTGGATAGAAGAAGAGGGGCTTTCTTCAATAAACTGAACTGGGGCTAGAGAAGGAAGTGCTAGATTGGTTGGTAGTATTGCTTCTTTCCCATATACAAGATTGAATGGAGAAGTACCTATAGAGGTATTCTATGTTATTCTATCAGCCCATAGTGCGAATATTAAAGATTTATGCCAGTTTTTATGATTCTGTTCAATAGTTCGCTTAATGATTTTAAGTAGATTTTTATTGGTAGACTCTGCTAGACCATTACCCTGGGGATAATAATTTGCAGAATATTTCAATTTAAATCCTCTTTTAATAGCGAACTCAAACATGGCATTTCTAGAGAAATAAGATGCATTATAAAAAACAAGAGCATTTGGGACACCAAACCTGGTAATGATGAATTGATCTATAAATTCTATAATTCCTTCAGAGTTTGTTGTCTTTAACGGAATTTCTTCAACCCACTTGGTAAAGTAATCAGTAGCATTAAGGATATACTTATGTTGTTTGGAGGACTGTGGAGTTATTTCCCCAATGATATCCAATCCCCATTGTTCAAAAGGTTGCTCAATGTTGACTAGTTGCAAAGGGAAAGCTGGTTTTCTTTGTCTTCCACTAGAGATTTGACAACTTCGGCATTTCCTTACATATTCGTGAGTATCTCTGAATAAGGTGGGCCAATAATACCCAACATGAATGATTTTGTGAGCTGTTGTGTCAGCTCCAAAATGTCCTCCGGCTGGTCCATCGTGTAGCTCCTGCAAAACCTTTTGTGCTTCAGGTTTTTCCAGGCATCTTAATAAAACTAAATCATAATTTTGCCTAAAAAGTACATCATCAATGATTATGAAGTTTTTTGCTTTTAATCTAATGGCTCGTTTGTTTTTATAAGAAAGATTAGGAGGTGCATATCCATTTTTCAAATAAAATATTAAATCTGCGTATTGAGATTCAGAATTGGTAATACTTATCTGGTTGATTTCTTCAATATGTTCTGTATCACCTGATTCCGGAATGTTGGATGCTCCTGCTAATAACCTGCAAAAACCTTGGCCTCTAACAATATTTGTTGGCTTGATTTCCAAGTCATACTCTTGAAGTGCTGTAACCCAATTTGCCCTTTTCTCACCTAATTCCATTTGGATCAGTAATTGCCTTACTGCAGAAAAAGGAACTATAACTTTTGTATGAGCTTTTAAAAGGAAGGGCCTGTAGTGTTTAATGGCTTTATACACAGCAAAGGCTTGTTTTTCAACTTCGGAGTAATTTAGTTCTGCACCTTAGAAATTTGAACTAAAAAATGAAATCGGTGCTTCCAAGTCGTGATCATTAATCTGAGTGAGTACCGCTGCATAAGATGAATCGGACGCGATAGTATACAATGTGAAATGATTAGTAAAATTGGGAGTTTTTAAAGCGGGGGCATTGATTATTGATTGTTTGATTAAATCAAATGCTTCCTTTTCCACAGATCCCCATCTAAACACTGAATTTTTCTTAATCATGGTTTGTAATGGTAAAATGATGTGAGAAAAATCGGGAACAAATCTTTTGACAAAGTTGATCTGACCTAAAAATGACTGCATGGATTTTTTGTTATGAGGAAATGGTATTTCAGAAATTTCTTTAATCCTGTCAGGATCAATATAAATACCATATTTGGAAACAATAAAGCCTAAGAGCTTTCCTTGATTTAGAGCAAAGAAGGATTTTTTGGGATTGAGTGAAATACCATACCTTCTACAGCGTTCAAAGATTTGATTCAAATCATGTAAATGGTTGGATCTCTTTTTAGAAAATACAGTAATGTCATCTAAATAGACGACTATTGTTTTGTTGATCAATCCTTTGAAGGCTATATCCATTGCTCTTTTGAATGTAGCTCCTGCGTTAATAAGTCCAAAAGGCATTTTCTGATAGGCGTAAGATCCCCATTTTGTTCTGAAAGTAGTTTTGAGTCTGTCATCAGGATGGACCAGAATTTGGTTGTATCCTGAAAAACCGTCTAGAAAGGACATTAGCTCAGAACCTGCTACCGAATGGAGTATCTGATCCATGGTAGGTAATGGAAAATTATCTTTTTGGCTTGCCTTATTCAGATTTCTGAAATCTATACAAATCCTGATGTCACCATTTTTCTTCCTAACAGGCACCATATTGGAGACCCAGTTTGAATGCCAGACCGGAAAAATAATCTTTGCTTTCAAGAGTTTATTGAGTTCTGATTTTATCTGACTCTCTAAGTTTGGATGTATTTTCCTCAATTTTTGTTGAATTGGTTTTTGTTCAGAAAGCATTGGAATGGTATGTTGGATGATTGATGTATCATATGTTTTTAATTCATCATACTTCCAAGCGAAGACATGTTTATTTTTCCTTAATAATCTAATAAATGCTATCCTTTCTTCCACAGAAAGCCCTAGTCCTAAATTGATATTTTGAGGATTCTGCTCAGTACCGAGATTTATCAATTCAAATCTTAAGGTAGAACTTTGGAGTTTTGAATTGGTTACCTGTTTAAACCTGTCTTTAATATCATAGAGATCTTCAAGTTTAACCACAGGTTTTGGTATTGAGTTTTCCTCATGCTTTTCTTTTATCTGAAGATCATGATCGTTTTCATCAATGATCTGATCATTGTAGGACTTGTCGGAAGTTAAGAAATGTAAGATGTCTTCATCATGATTAAACACTCGCCAATTGGTGACATTGTCAGGAATTGATGGCCTAAAAATCAACTCTACTGAAAATCTATCTGGGCTATAATCTTCGGAAGGTAGGAGTTTAGAAGCAACATTGGCTAACAAGTCAGCTGCTGCATTCTGGGACCTGGGAATAGGTGAAATATTGAATGCTAAGAAATGAGATATAAGTTCCTGGACTAAAGACTGATAGTGTTTGAGGTGATTAGAGAGACAATGGATTGTATTTCGAACTTGTTTTATAACAATCTCTGAATCGCCAAACACTTTCAAATATTGGATTTTTAGGCTAATAGCTTTATATAGTCCTTGTACCAAGGCCTCATACTCAGCTGTATTATTCGTGCATTCAAATTCTAACCTACAAGAAAGCATTGTTTTTTCTCCCTCAGGGCTGACTAGAATACACCCTGCTCCTGATCCTTCACTAGATTTAGAACCATCAAAATATAAAGACCAAAATAAAGAATTATCAACAATTTTATTTACAGAATTCTCAGTAACATTAACACATCTTGATCTGTCAGTTTGTGAAAAATTTTCGATTTGGGATGTGAAATTGTTTACTAAGAACGGAGATGGTTGGGAAATATAATTGCCAAAGAATGATTCAGAAGAATAATTTCCCAATATATTTATTATTAAATGCAATTGGTTGATTCTCCTGTTCGAACTCTATGACAGTATGGGTCATGTGTTTCTCCCGATTGATTTTTATTTGATTTGGCTTTCCCTTGTAGGGCAGCCACATATGAGACCAATCGGTAGAAATATACCCATGGAGCTTCTCAGACCAATCCCTGCTCAAGATTAAACCATAAAACTCAGGTATATCAGCGATTAAGATATCAATTCTTTGAACTACTCGTGGATGAGCCGATAACCTGATAGTAATAGAATTTATTTCCCCTAAGACTTGGACTTTGGTTCTATCTAACTGCACAATGTGAATTGAAGAATTTTGGGGTTCTATGTTCAGTTTTGAACAAACTAAAGCTGGCATTATATTAGACGATGCCCTTGAGTCAATTAAAAAGTTGTGTAGATTTCGATTGTAGATTTCAAAGGTTAAGAGGAAAGGGGGGGTATGGGAATTTGATCTGTCTCCGATTAGAATCGTATCAGTAGCCTCAACTCTACCAGAAGGTGGTTGTCCTGAATCATTTGCAGCTTTAGCACTAGGAAGAGGTGAGGAAGGAACTGCATTTAGTTCCTTAAGAAGCAATTTCTGTTGATGTTTTAATTTACTGAGTTCAAACATGGTGATGTTTGCCTTAGTCTTCTTCATGTCATCAATAATATTGTAATCCATTGAATCCGATACTACCAACGTCTTTGATGTTGAAGGTATATTTGAGGACGATGGTGGGTTTTGAGGGACTGTTGCAGTCGGCTTCCTTGTGGGTACTTTTTCCTTTGTAGTATTAGTACCTACACTCCTTTTCTTGGAACTTGCCTGGACAGGTTCAGGGGTACTTTTGCTCCTAGTAGTCACAGGAAAAGCTTCTTGTTCAGTTTCGGTGTCGGAGTTAGGCAATATGAAGTCCCACATTCCATGGCATTCAACGACTTCCTCTTCCTCAATTTCATCGGATGATGTAATTGTTTCATCTTCTTCTTATTCCTCAGGGTCTGAATCTGCATTGGATATAATATTTGGTGGTTTTGACTCAGTTTTCTTAAAATTCCTATATGGTTTCTTTGTTGAATTTTCTGCTACTTGCTTCTTAATTTCAACCATTTCATTTGACATTTTTTTTAGGACCTTTTGAAGACCCTCCATATCGTATGGATCTTTGGTGTTTTTCTTCTTTGAATCGTCCTTGAAAGACAATTTTTTGGATTTCCTATCTTCGAGAGCAGCTTTCTTTTCCAAAGCGATTATACGTTTTTCCACAGCGATGGCTTCTTTCATATTTTCGGCCAAAGTTGGTTTCGCATCCCTATCTACAAAAATGGCTATATTTGAAGGTAAGGCTGTGATGTACCACTCGCTTCTAATTTTTTCACTTGGCTTGGAATCGGTGGGAATTTTATTCAAGAGCTTATTGAATCGGGAGTTAAACTCCTTAATTGGTTCTCTAGACTCAATTCTTAGATTTGAAAGGTCATTAATGAGCGTGGCGAAGGATCTATCATCGCCATATTTGGTAAGAAAATTCTCCTGAAAGGTATTCCAACTAGTAATGGATCCAGAGGGTAAGGAAAAATACCAAGACCCAGCTGATCCTTGTAACGTGTAGGGGAAAAGTCTAACTACAACATCTTCTTGTGTTACTCCTTTTAGATTAACTGAAAACATGAAATTATTTATGTGTTCCTCAGCTAATGTTCCAGCGTCTGGATTAAACTTTGGTAACCACTTCTCAGGATAATCAGGTAATGGATGTAATGGTGCAGGCATAGTGACTACACCAGGACTGTTCCATGGATTTTGAGCCATCTTGGGAGTACCAACATTTGCCTGTGGTGTTCCAGGTGTTTGGGGAGGAGGTGGTAATGAAGACTGAAAAGGTTGTGATGTTGAAGGTGGTGACCCCTGGTGAACAATAATATGTAATGGGGAAGTGGATGATTGACTTCGCACTGGAGATGATGAGATGGAAGATGATGGAGAAAAGGTCTCACTATCAGAACCTTCAGTGTTCTTTTTTGCCCTTTTCCTTTGGGGTAAAGGCAACTCAGCTGGTTCAATGCCGAGTTTTTCGCTTTGAAGTCTGGTGAGATGATGAGGTAGGCGGAATTGTGAAGTCTGACTGCCTTGAGATACTTCAGATCTCTGAGGTGATATGGAGAAGCCTTGAAGTTTCTGGATGATAGACTGAACTTCAGGGGACTCCGGACTTAAACGTTCTGAAGTATGGTGTGATTGAGCAGTGATAGTTGATCCCTCTTCTTCTCGTTTGGACACTGGTGTTTCAGAATGCAAACAAGAGGTCTGAGGTGAGGTGGAGGGTGATTTACTCTGAGAATGGTCTGTAGGTTTTGATTCACTCGCCATTCATAGTTGGGCCCTCTTTCTAGTGCCAAAAATGTTGATGCCCCGAAAATCGTTACATCAACATTGGGGGATAACCACCCGGTCCGGACCTTAATACAACTCCTTCTCCGTTTGGGATGGTGGCTCCGACTGGATATAATGGGACCAGTTTCCCAGTAATGAATAAAAGGGGTGGATGAATGATTGGTTTTCTAATAAGTGATAATGAATGGAGGACTTAATCTATAAGCGAAAACGTAAATGACTATTTTATCCCAGGAAGCTTCTATTCTTAAGTGCAACGTTTGGTGATCTGTGTTCGTTGATAGGCATATAGATGACACTATTCAATAAACAAAGACATTTATTTAAATAATAATTACTTCGTTCAAATAGTTGAACGAAGTAATTGATAAAATATTGTTACACTTATCTTTTTATATTACTAATACATGAATGATTAGAAGAATAGCAAACTGTAAACATCCAGTAGTGGAAAGTATAAAGATTGTTGTTAAAACACATTCATATATTCAATAATAGCAAGAATAATCAAACAACAATTTACATAAAAAGAATAAATTCAGACATAGATAATAGTACCATATGAGCTGCAAATCTTTCCCAACGTCAATCGCAATTTGAATTCCTTCTTCTGACTCAGAAATACTTTTAAATAAAGGCAATAATGCACATCCACATAAAAGCTTCGTTATCAAAATTTGGAAAAATTGGTCCAGTTTTCATAAAAAATATGCCTGAAGTACAGTAGTGCAACTTCAGGTTTCAGTCATATACAAAAACTTACGACCCTTTCTAAATACATGAAAGGGTCTATAAATACTAAATTAAGCTAACAAACTACAAAATTAAAATGCTACTAAATTGGTATAACCTGATCTTGAATATCTCCCCTACAGCAATCTGGTAATCAACATCATGATTCATCACTCTGGCTGTTTTCCTTTTGTCCTGAGTTGGCATATTTCCAGCATTGGTTCCACTTCTTGAGGGCGGCTGAGACGAGAATTGATTTGAGCAGCATAGGTGGCATCGTGTATATCGGGAATGATACACCCGATTGCATCCGTTAAGCATTTGAGGGTGGCTTTCTGGCTGTATGGTTTTACTAGGAACAACCAATAGGTGTCCCAAGTTAAACTTTTAATTCCTGTGATCAATCTCCCATTCTTTTCTAGCTCTTGACAACATGATTGTTCCAATGTCTTGGCTGATAATAATTTACCCGGTGTACATTGAGAGATCATGTTAGATAAATAGAGAGTGTTGTTGATCAAGTCAATCAAATTGTTAGTAGATAATTTTCATCTAGAAACCTCTCTCTCTGCTTTCATCAATTGGGACTGCCACTCCATGAATAGAATTTCTTTATGGGATTCTAAGATTTTAGGCAAGTTTGCTGCCTGTCCCTCATTAGTGTTCTGCCAAGTAAGAAAATCCGTTAAAGTCTCATCAGCTTGCTCTAAGTCCTTCCTGGCATCAACTGATTTGTTTATTATAGATGTTGTTATGTCACACAGAGGTTCAACTTGGGCAATTTCATGACACAACAATCTTATTTGTGTTATTAGTGCCTTATTAATCTGTATTGCCTCTTCTCTGAAATTGGCAGGCTGGGGAAGACTCTTGAACTTATCTACTTGAGCTGTTAATTGAGCAATTTGCTCATCTTTTGTTTTTATCATCTGTTCATTCATTGCCTTTAATTTTGCTAATGCCTCCGATAATTCTTTCTGTTTCTGAATCGCTTCCGAATCTGCTTTCTGTTGTGCCTCTAATAGCTGTGTTTGTAGTGAAGCGATCACTTGATCCTTTTCTTTCAACAAATTGCTCACCTCTGATGCCTTATCCATGGTGGCTGCCGAATAGGCACCAGCATATTGGGACAACTTTGTCAGATCATCGAAGGGGTTGAATTCTTCCTTCCACACTACATTGGCTGTTACTGTTTGTTCAGGGAACAGGGAAGGTTGATCAATCCTTCTCCTTTTCCGTTGTCGCTTTATTACAGCCTTGTGTTTTGGGCTATAGAAAACATCCAATGGAGAAATATCCTCCACCTGAAAAATAATTTGATCCGAAGGATCCTTGGGAATTATTTCTAATTCTGTAGTCGGGGGTAGACCGCTGGTTTCTTTGCTTGGAACCTTTTTTGATGCTGTATCCTGTGTATTGGCCGCTTTGGATGTATCGGCATCCTTTGAGCTCTCAAGATTGCTTATAATTGAATCAAATTGTTGCCATTCCTGGAGCAATCTTGGGTCAATCTGAGTGTCGACATTCACCTTCTTGCTGGTCTGCTCCTGCTGCCTTTCCTGTTCCTGATCACGTATTCTCTCCTGTTCCTTTCTCTATGCTTCCTCTTGTTCTTTCCTCTTTGCCTCTTCCTGTTCTTTTCTCTTTGCCTCTTCCTGTTCTAACCTCCGGAGTTCCTCTTGCTCTCTTCTTTGGACTTCTTCAGAGATTTTGGATGTAGCAGGTGTTTTGCTGGTAAGCTGCTGCTCAGGCTCGCTTGATTGTATAATCGGGGCAGTGGCTAACAAATCTAGAGGCAAAGTTTGCAACCTCTGCTCTCAAATTTTGTTAAATTCAACTAACCCGTCATCATGGTATCTTATTTTAGCTATCTCTTGAACCTGAAATATCGACTCGGCCGAGGAGAACAGGTCATCAAATTCGTCTTCCTTATGTTCAAATTTAGTGAGTTTGGCCTGATCTAGAACATTATAGATGACCTTTTTCGGATCAAAACGTCTATTAGGCAGAGTGGCGAGTTTTAATATATTAATATTTTCCGCCTCTTTCTCTGCGTGTTTATAATCACGCAGAGTATAGACGCCACACCTTAGAGGGAAAGGAGGCCAGAATTGCTTCTTTGAATTCCTGAGAGTCTTTGTAGCCGATGCGGATGTAAGCTGATATGCTATCTCTCGAGCTAAAATTTTGTCTGGTATATACAAGGGGAGGACATGAGGTCTGGCCTGGCTGCCGAAAACTCTTACATAAGTGAATTTTTTCTCTCTGAACCAGGTTCCTAAGGCTGTCAAGTCAATCTCTGCTTGAGAGGAGATCTTAGGAGTAGGTCTAGCAAAAATTGCATAGTAAATAGGTAGCATGAATCCATTGCAGACTTGATATAGGTGGTGTTTATAATGGGCTTTCCATAATTTCTGGTGATATATATGAATGGGCATGGGGTCGTGTGGAGTCCATCTCCACCCTAACACAGGAAACTCGGAATTAAAACAGAGGGTATCTAAAATGTAGGCGCTAAAGTAAAATGGAGGGATGATTCTATCAGTAACACGGGATTTGTTTCTGAAGTCAAGAATAGCAGTTGCTAACTTATCCGATAATATATTCCCCCAATCCATGATTTCACTATTACATGCTGCTTCCATCAAAGGTACCATCTCTATGGAAAATTTTGAAGAATCATGAAATCCCCACATTCGACACATCATAGCTCTAGCATAACAATAAGGAGAACATAAGCAATTGACGAAGTACTTACCCGAAGACTCATGTTTGTGTTTCGTCGGGTTTTGTCTCCATTCCCGTATAGGTTCTGACTCAGTTTCATTTTCATCTCTAAACTTCTCCAGGAATGCTTTATTATACTTCTTCTCTGGTTCGGGCAAATGGTACATTTGTCTCAAATCATTAGGCTGAAACGAACCGAAAACTCTCCCATCAATAGTGCAGAATATCCTATTCGTAATTGGAATTTCTTCAATGGCCCATCTCACTACATCTGTATATGGAAGAATTTGCTCCCGAGCCGCTACCTTGTGCAGGTAGGAATCAGCCAAATCTTTCAGAGTATCATCATATTTCTGGCTCGAGCCTGCTGTAGCTTGTACCGATGTTTGCTAAGGTTCCTCGGCTTCAACCAGGTTGTAAATGCTCTGCCAAGTAGTATTACCGAGACCAAGACATGTGGTATCTGAGATTAATCCTTTTTTGTTTGGTCCTGATCAAGAAAGATGTTGGTCTCATACTCACGTGAGTTTGTTAAATGCCTGTGTTTCTAATCCCTCCCATTTGTCCGACTTCAAGCCAGAACACTTCACGCAGACAAGAGATGAAACAACTTATCGTGAGAATGATATAAAACTAAGTACCAAAGAATTATGTCAATCAATGAATAATGGAAGATAATCATAAGACTCCCGCGGATATAATCTTTGAAGGGATTTAGGCATAACTGCTCCATTAATTAGCCGTTTAAACCTGTCAATCAATTAAATGCTTATTATACTTCTTCATTTGCCGAATAGTCTATTTAAGCGTGGATTTGATTTTTATTTGGCGGTTGGGCGTAAGTGAATCACTATTGGGAAGCGGAAAGGCTTTTAATAATAATTAATATAATATGCCGAAGCCATATCAATCCTTTTTGAAAGTCGCGCTTGGCTTTATCGCGATCGGCGATTGGAGGAAGACTTGGGCAGTTTTATTTAAGTTATTGTAGAGTCCCCGATCGCCGATAGCAATATCGCTTAACTCGCATCGGGAGATTTTAAGGAAAAGAGTTTCGTTGTATTCATATCGCATTCCCCGATTGCCGATAGTGATATCGCATCGGAGCCAGGAGAGGGGCCTTTTTTTGTGATTGTTTTATTTCCTGATTGCCTATGATTTATTAACTCAAAAGGTTTTATAATGTTTCGTTTGTTTTCGGACCTTTTTTAGAGGAATGATGAGTTAATACCAATTTAATCTAAAAGGGACCCATTTCATATTATAGTTTTCTAAAGCAAAATTTTATGAAATGGGGGGTTGTTGTATAACACAACAGGTACCAAAGAGCAATTAAGAATTCTTTGACATAACCAAGAAAGAAGAAAAACATAGAAGCTGTAATGAATCAGGAAACTTGAGGTGCCTCCATGGGCATGTCTCAAAACTATTCTTTACTGACCTACAACAAGAAAGAAGCATGAAAACATGTATGATAAACTAAGGAAACATAACAGATAAGGAGCACAATACTATTCACCAAGCCATGGAATCCTACAAACAATCCCCCTCCACCATCCAAGTCAAGCAAGAGATCATCCACTTCATGAGACAAAGTATTTCTTCAAAGCTTGTAATGCTATGTATTGCTCTATAACATCAATTTCAGCCTCTGGTTACAATGTATTCTCTTGGATTATATAGGCCAAAGAGAAAGAAACCCTCCTAGAGCATCTAGAAGGCCATTGGCCTAATACAAATATCTGATTTTGTCCTTGAGGCTTTGCAAAGCCCAAGGCACAAAATATCTTCAAAAATATCTATTTAAGCTAATAATAGAAATAAAATTGACTTTTAATCACTAACATGGAGTTAAAAATAGCTAAACGCACATTTGGATGATCATATTTAGAAAACTGCTTTTTTAGCCAAAATGCTACAGGAGCGTAGCAGTAGAAAGAAACTTGTTTTGCAGACAACTTTTGAGGGATCTCCTGATGTCGAAACGAGGCCTGTGATAGCTTGTTGGAAAGCCCTGGATGTCTAGGTTCTGGAAATACTATATTTTTCCCAAACTGATCCCTATAAGTCTATCAAAATGTGGGCTGAGTGAAAAAACCCAGGAGGGTCTCATCTGCTGATATGTGAGGTAGAAAGGTGAATTTTGACTGATTTTTACCTCTTTGGGGGACCAAAAAACCTCCTTTTGATCTAAAAATTTGTGAGAAGCTGGCCCCAAATTTAATACATCCAAAAAATTTACTTTCATGAGCTGAGGATGCTCCTAGCACACATGGCAGCGCCTAGAAAAATGTCTAATTAGGGCCAAAAAACACAAATAACAAGATCATGTCAAAATTTGCTCAATTTTGGTGAGCAAGCCCCCTATGGGTTCTTAGAAGCATGCAAGGAAGCTGAAGCCAATATTTCAAGCCTGGATGTTTCTTTTTCCATTTTTTTCACTGGGCGCATCTTTCGGGCAGTTTTGAGCCTTTCTTGAGCAATTCTGAGCTTTCTTCGGGAAAATTGGTTCAATTTCTTGTAGTGCCTAATCATATTTCTTTGCAGACCCAAGTCTCTATTTGTTTGTTTAATTTATCCTCTAAATTATTGTTCTCTTTTTCAAGCCATGATTCTTTATCATTTTCTATTTCTTGGGCAAGCAATTGTGTGAGAGGATAAGATCGAACAAGGGTTGCTTCTTCTTCCTTCTGTTTCTCCAAAGCTTTCCTAAGACCCATAGTCTTAGGCCTCTTTCTTTCTGGCTTCTCTTCTTCCTCAATATCATCAAATTCACCCATATAATCTTCAAGCTTGACTTGTGCTTTGTATGCTTCCCTTTGTTATTTGAATGCTCGGGCCTCATAAATTGCCTTTTTCCCACTCATTTGTTTATTTTTCATTTGTAGAAAATGTATGAGGTCCTTCGAACTTTCTAGATCAGTATCTAAGTCATGGATTTGGGCTTCTTTGTTTTGTAAAAGAGACTTAAGAATTCTAGCTTCATCATCTCCAGCATCACTGTCTATTTGTATGATGTCAAACTCTCTTTCCTTTTCATGACTATTCTCCTGCTGTTCAACTTTTTCTTTGCCCTTGATTTGGATAGACTTCTTGGCTCTTGTTATTTTTGGCAACTCAACAATACTCTTCTTAGGCAGTTTTCCTCTACTCCTTAGCGCCCTAGTGACATTGCTAGTCACTGCTGGAGTTATTTTCTTCTTTGTAGATTTGGTGTTTTTAGGCTTCACCACTTTTGGAGGAAGAGTCATGGCCCCTTGCCTAGGAGAGGCAGGTAGCACATACTCTTGGCTATATTGAGGAGAAGAGAGAGGAGGTTTTATCACTAGCACTTGTTCAACTTTATCCTTTACACTGTTGCCTCCATCATCACCTGCTTTGCTGCCCTGTTCACTGTTTTCCTTCCTATTTTGAGTTTGTTTAGGGCTGCCAGCTTCATCATATTTTTCTATTGTTTGAATGCCTTCACTGCCTATCTGTGGACTTCTTTGTTTACCCTCCTTAATGTCTTGAATTTGTTGAGGGCTGCCTTTATTAGGACTGTATTAATTGGGACTTTACATGCTTCCATTATATTCACTGTTTTCTTTAGACTCTATGTGTGGGCTGCCACCATGGTCACCACTTTGCTGGGAGGCGCTTTTTTAATTTTCCCTTTGCTTGGTTTCATGAATTTTTTGAGGACTGTGGTTTTCCTCATCACTGCTTTGAACATCTTCCCTTTTCTCTTCATCACCACTACCCTGCTTCTCTTCATTCTCACTATTTCCTTGCTCATTTTCACTGCTCTATTTCTCTTCATCATCACTATTCCCTTGCTCATTTTCACTGCTCTATTTATCTTCATCATCACTATTCCCTTGCTCATTTTCACTGCTCTGTTTAGGGCTGCTTTGATCTTCATCCTCACTAATTTTTTGAGTGCCACTGACTTCCTTATCCCTCACTGAGTTTTCTTCACCATCACTAGTTTTCTGCTCATGGTCACTGCCCTGTGATTTGTCACTTGGTTCATGTTCACTACTTTGCTTAGTGTCCCTATGTTCCTCATCACCACTAACCTCATGCTTGCTTTCATAAGACTGCTCCTTTTCACTATCAATCATGGGTGACGTTTTCCTTTGAGGAGTATTTTGACTTGATGGAAGAGAGACATAGTGAGTGGAGGGTGAGGAGGATATGTGAGATGGGCCATGAGATGAAGAGGCAATGGAAAAACTAGACAAGAAATGAAAGTCTCCCAAGACACTCCTTTCTTTTCAAGATGGTGAAGGATTATGATTTTGATGAGAGAATGATGGAAAAGACTAGCTTTTTGCTGAGCAGGAGGTCTCTTTTGAACAAGGGAGGACATCTTGTCTATGCTTTTGCAGAGGAAGAAAGGGAGATTTAGCAACTGAGTCCTTATGAAATTCATGAGAAACCTGATGTGATAGGAATAAATCCGGGAAAACCTCCCTTCACATGTGAAATAATTCATGATAACTCTCATGAGGGGGGCATAACTGCTCAATAAGTGAGAAAAAGGAAATATAGCTGTTGAGCCCCCCAGATGTCCTTTTCTTTCACCAAATTTCACTTCATTTCCTTTGTCCTTTATCAGTTATAACCTTAAAAGATCAATAGGATTGATTAAAGTTACTTTAAGAACACATACAAAGACTGACTTGCTATACTTTTATGGTTATGTTGTTGTAGTAACTTTTGACTAGACTCAACTACAGAATGCAGCCATTCTGTAGCTAGTCGCCTATTCCGCAGCTATCTTCATGTTCACACAGGTTACAGGTGTCACTTAAAGGAAAAACACATATCGTTGAATTCCACAACACTCCTACATCATTTCTTGCCCTCTACGAAGTTTGAGAAAAAATCTACAGGTGGTTATGCACGTGGAGGAAACCAAAACTAAGAAGTGGATTCCTACCAGGACAAGGACTCTACAGATGTCTTCAGAAAAGTATGAGGCCTCCACAAGAGTTCTAATTTGATTCTAATTGAAAAAGACACTTATCCATACTTCTTCTCTAGGAGCGTTATGAATTTCTCTTATAAGAATAACTCGGGAGACCGAGAGACAGTTAGCTAGATTGATGTTTTATTGTTAAAGATTGTCCAAGACCGTAATACTCTGTTTTTGAAGCATTTTCCTGTAATGAAAGAAGAGAAACTTTAATACATGATCTGAGGAAATATTGAGGAGATTCGTGTGCTAATCTAGTGGTAGAGGGCCCCTATTGCCCGAGAGGCTCTATGCATATTATTTAGATAAGTAACTGTAGCTCTATTTCGTTCCTAATTTAGGCAGTTTTCTGAGCTTTATGTTTTATGCTCACTTACCTTGAATTGTACAGCCAGTATTGTTCTTAATGAATTGTTCCAAAACATCACTAAAACTGGATGAGATAAAGCTGTAGTATTTCAGAGATTAATTTCATTTTAATTCAGCTGTAGTATTTCGGAGGTTAATTGCACTCTAGTTCAGTTCTGTTCACTTTATTTCAAGTTTGATTGATTACACTCTAGTTCGGTTCTATTCATTGTATTTCAAGTTTTATTAGCTAGTTGTACTCTAGTTCTGTTAAATTAGACTTAAATGCCTTCAGTATTTACAAACTGTTCTTGTTCTTAATCTCTACTAATACATCATTAACATAGGAACAAGAATTGGTAATGTCATTTTGAAGTCTTGACTATTCCGCAATTTCTCATAATTTTACAAACTTGCCTCTTTCCAAAACTATTCCAAAAGATTTCTAACCTTTGAATGAGGTTTAATAAGTGACATTCTGAGTTGCAGAATAGATCAATTTTAGTGTCATAAGTTAATTTAGAGTAGGGTTCCTTACTATGTTACAGATAATCTTTTCCAGATGTGTTCCAACAAATTTCTAACCATGGATGAGATTTTCTCTGTGATAATTGTAAGTTGTTGTTTACTTAGAAGAACCTCATTGCATTAAAATTATCCTTTTCTCAAATTTTTCCAACATACTTCTAGTGAAATGAATTGGACTGAGTTCATGTTATGAGTTATTTTTCTTGTCAAGTTTTGAAATCTGTGAATTAGCATTTTTTTGTTCTTAGGTGCCTTACATAGTTTAGAATAGATTTTTCTCTGTTTTAGTGTGACCAATAGCTTCTCTTTGTCAAACACTTAGTTCTTTTCCTCTTAGCATAAAAACACAAAACAAGAAACAGTAGAAAAACACTAAACACAACGAAGTAGGAAGCAGATACCTAGGCACATATAGTGCACTTCACTTCAACAGTTTACTAGCCCTGGCTGACAATTTATGACATCAATTTAGGAACACTAAGTTGAACAGACATTTTGGTGCCATTGCCGGGTTAGTGTAACTAGGTAGCCTTGTTTCTTACCTCCCAAAAACAATGATATGCGTAGAGAAAGAGACTCAAGGGGTAGATTCATAAGAAGCAGAAGCCTGATTCCTAGAACACCACTTGTTCCACCAAGACCAAGAGGTAGCACACCTCCAACTCAAACCCACATCCCATACTCCATTGATCATAGACTTCCAGAGGACTTAAGATCAGACATTCCATTAGAAGAACCTTCCACTGCATCCACTGAACCTGTCTTAGAAGAAGATTCATGGACCCCTGCTAGAGACCTAAACTTTTCCATTTCCATAGGAGAATCAACCATGGCAGAAGAATGGGGAGGAGGAGTCTTTAATGGAGAACATACACTATTTGGAGGGGGTAGAGGTAGAGGTAGAGGAGAAGGAGGTAGAGGTGTAGAAGGAGAAGGAGGTAGAGGTGAAGAAGGAGGCAGAGGAAGAGGTAGAAGGGAAATGGGATGCTCTTTTGGGTTTCCTATAGTAGATGAAGAAACCAATGCAACTATGAAAAACATTTCACCCTATGTCCTTCCAAAATTTTATGGACTCAAAACTGAAGATCCTGAAACATTTCTATTTTAATTTGAAGTCCTATGCAGAACTTATGACTACTTACAAGATGCTCAAAAACTTAAACTATTCCCTTCAACATTGAAAGGAGCAGCATTAAAATGGTTTATGAGTTTGATCAACAGTTCTATTAGGACATGGGAAGACATGAAACAAGCATTTTTAGAGAGGTATTTGGATTACTGTATGCTAGTCAACCATAAGGAGGAAGTGTTTAAAATGCTACAAAAAGAGGATGAAAACTTAGAAGATTTATTGGAGAGGTTTAACTACAATATCAAAAGAGAAAAAATGGAAAACTTAGACCAAGATACTTTGAAAGCTCTCTTGTTGAAGACAATCATGGATGAATGGTTAGATATCCTCAACATGATGGGAAAAGGGGATATATCTTAGCTCACATTACCTGAAATAGCTGAATTGTGTATCAACCTTTCAAGAGGGAAATCTAAAACTGTAAAAGGACCAAGAGACCCTGCTCTTGCAAGGGCAAGTAAGTCTGCTTCTGGGACAGTAAGTAGGGTAGAAATAGGACATATGCTTGATGAATTCAAATATGATATTTTAGGGAGTCTTAGTGAACAAATAGACACCCTTGAATTACAAAACAAGAAAAAAGATGAATCTGATGCCTTAGAAATATTTTGTCCCAAATGTAGAAAGAAGTATGCCTTGAGAGAGTGCCCTTTGGATGAAAAATTAGTAGAGACTTGTGTAATTTGTTTAGAAAAAAATGAGACCAAGAGTTTTCCTTCACTTCCTGGTCTTAAAGCTGCCTTTCAAGAAGAAACCCCTACAAATTCCACAGAATCTCTCAATTTTGTCTCTAGGAGGCCTTGGAAAGGACATCAAACACAAGGATTCCATGATCATCTATATAATCAACCCCCACCAAATTGGAATTCTTGGCAACAACCTTGGCCCCAATTCCAAAATCAATCTCAAACTTGGGAAGAAGGAGCACAAAATCCCTATGGAAGATACTCTCAGTACTATCAATATCCACCATCCTATCCACCATATCCACATTTCTCTCCTCAACAAAATCTTCAACAAAACCCTCAACAGAATCCTCAAAATCCACAACATCAAAATTCACCACTTCCACTACCATTTCCTCAGAAAAAAAATTAGTTGCCTACCCAACCCATACCAAACCCCAACAATAAAAATCCTTAGAACACATACATGATAGAAGGCCAACAGTTTCCAACCTATTTGATCACTCCTTTAGACCTTAATGATGTTCAACTTAGGTCTAGAATAATACTTGAAAAGAAGAAACCTTCTGTAATCATACAAGAACAAAACAACTCTGAGGAAGATTCTCTATGGGTAAATAGAAGTCTTGAAGAAGACACATCTTTTGAAGACCCAAACATTGAAAAATCAAAACAAAAAGAACCAATAATTTCAACTCCTATATTAGAGAAACCATCAACATCCACCTCTACACCTCCCTTTCCAAAAATATTACAAATTGATAGGGGTGTAGAAAAAGAAATTATGGTGCCTAATTATGATTTCCTTGATGAGCTGAGAAATGTTTGTATTAAGATCCCATTATTAAAAGCTATCAAGGAAATTCCAATTTTAGCAAAAACAATAAAGGAGTTGAGCATGAAAAAAACAAGGAAAATAATCAAAGAGACAAAGAAAATTCAACTGGTAGGAAAAATAGCAGATATCATGATGGGTAAGATTGCCATTCCAAAGTATCTAGACCCAGGAAATCCAGTTGCTAGAATACACATCAATGGAATTGAGATCCAAAACACACTTATTGATTTAGGAGAAGCAATCAATATCATGAGTAGACAAATCATGGATAAACTGAAACTTCCTAATCTTCTTTTTACACCCACATTATTACAATTAGCAGACAGATCTGTGATCAAACCTGATGGGGTAATAGAAGACATTCCAGTGTTCCTAGATTCTTGGGAGTATCCTATGGATTTTATGATCCTAACTCCTAAGAATAATATAGGAGGGAATCCTATTATATTAGGAAGACCTTGGTTAGCTACACCTGATGCTTTCATTAGTTGTAAATTCGGTGATATGTACATCTTTGATGGTAGTTCAACCAAGAAATTTACCTTGTATCCTCCAACAAAGACAATTACAGAATTAGATGATACTCAATGGATTGACGATGAAGAAGGCATACAACCTCTCTTCACAATTTCAGAAATTAGTGAAGACAGCCAGATCTTGAATACCTTAGAAAATTTTGAATCCTCTCCGAAATATAAACATGAACAATTTCAAGAAGAATCCAACATTGAGTTTTTATCATCAAGACAGATGTCTCTTTACTCCATGGATAAATTTGGCAGCTCTACAATTGAGATATTTCCAGGAAAAAATTTAAACATAAACAAGAACCTAGAGAAATCTCAACAAGAAAATCTAGTCAAGATATTACAGAGACATTCTTTTGCATATGCATGGGATTACACTGATATGAAAGGGATAAGCCCTAAGATTTGCACTCATCACATCTACATAGAGGAAAATTTTAAACCAATCAGACAACCTCAGAGACGGATGAATCCAAATCTTAGGGAGATTGTCAAAGAAGAATTGCAGAAATTGTTAAATGTCAACTTTATCTATCCTATTTTAGATAGTCAGTGGGTTTCTCCTTTGGTAATTGTGCCAAAGAAAAATGGTAAATGGATGGTATGTATTGACTACTAAGAATTAAACAAAGCTACTCTTAAAGATCATTTTCCCCTACCTTTCATAGATCAGGTGTTAGATACATTAGCTGGCAAAAAGTACTTTTAATTTTTAGATGGGTTTAGTGGTTATAACCAAATTCAAGTAGCACTTGAAGATCAAGACAAAACCACATTTACCTGTCCTTGGGGTACCTATGCTTATCGATTATTTCCATTTGGACTATGCAATGCACCTGCAACATTTAAAAGGGTACTACTAGGAATCTTTTTAGATCTAATACATGATTATGTAGAGGTATATATGGATGATTTCATAGTCTATGGAAACACATTTGAAGAAGCCTTAGCAAACTTGGAAAAAGTTTTAAAGAGATGTAAAGAAGCAAATCTTTCACTGAGTCATGAGAAGTGTTTTAGGATGTTTAATGAAGGAATTGTTTTGGGGCATCACATTTCAGGGGATGGGATGAGAGTTGATGAGTCAAAAGTTGAAGCCATCTCGAACTTATCTATTCCAAGTTGTCAAAAAGATGTTAGGAGTTTTCTAGGATTTACAGGATATTATCAAAGGTTTATAGAAAACTTCACCAAGATAGCATCTCCTAGTTACCAAGGACTGTGAATTCAAGTGGAGTCATGATTGCCAGTTAGCCTTTGAGACCCTGAAAACAAAAATCTCTGAATCACCTATTTTAAGGGGACCTAACTGGAAATTACCTTTTCATATTTCAACAGATGCCTCAGATACAGCTTTAAGAGCAGTATTGGGACAAAAATATCTGATTCCTTATGCCATCTACTATACAGGTAAAAAATTGAATCCTTCAGAGTTAAATTATACTGTAACTGAAAAAGAGTTTTTAGCTATTTTTCATGCCATAAACAAATTTAGACACTATATAACAGGCTATGAAACTTTTGTTCACACAGATCACTCTGCAATTAGATATCTATTGAACAAATCAATTACTAATGGCAGAGTCATAAGATGGTTATTGCTTTTATAAGAATTCAACATTACCATTCTAGATAAGCCTGGGAAACAAAACACAGTAGCTAATTTCATATATATACTCCAAAAAATCAAAGACAATACTCCAGTTGAAGATCAATTCCCTGATGAATATCTTTTTTCAATTTCTACTCAAACTCCTTGGTTTGCTGACATTGCTAATTAATTAGTTTCAGGGAAATTTCCTTCAATAATGAATGCAAGAGACAAAAGAATGATAATTTATGATAGTGAAAAATATTCATGGGTTGCTAATGAGTTATACAAAACAGGTCCAGATTTTATCATTAGGAGACGTGTTCGAGAAGATGAGATGCCTGAGATCCTCAAGGCATGTCATGATGAACTTTGTGGCAGACACTTTGCTGATAAAAGGATAGCTTATAAGGTCCTTCATTTAAGATACTATTGGCCATCCCTTTTTAAAGATGCTAAAGAGTATGTCAAAAGGTGTGATAGTTTCCAAAGGGTAGGGAAACCCTCTCCTTCAAGTGAGATGCCATTGCAGCCTCAGGTACATATTGAACCTTTTGAGAAATGGGCTTTAGATTTTGTAGGACCTATTAGTCCTCCATCAAGACGAAAGAAATATATATTAGTTTGCACTGATTATGTTACCAAATGGGTAGAGGCCAAGCCATTACTTTCTGCTACTGAATTATCTGTAGTTAATTTTATTTTTGAGGATATTTTTACTCATTTTGGTGTCCCAAGAGAAATTTTTACAGATCAAGGCGCTCAATTCACATCAAGGCTAGCAGAACAGATGATGGAGAGGTACACAATTAGACACATAAAATCTACTCCCTATCATCCACAAGCAAATGGTCAAGTGGAATCTACTAATAAGGTCATTGAAGGGATCCTAACAAAGACTGTTCATTTACATAGAAGAGATTGGGCAGACAGGCTTCCTGAAGCCTTGTGGGCCTATAGAACTACATGGAGAATCACAACAGGTCATACTCCTTATGAACTTGTTTATGGAAAACAAGTCTTGTTTCCCATAGAGTTTCAGATTCAAACTTTTAAAATGGCAGTCCAACTAGGACTTGATCTAACAGAAGCACAAAAGCATAGATTGGAGCAGATTAATGAATTGTATGAGATCAGACAGGATGCAGTCCAGAGAACAAATATAGTCCAATAGCAAAGGAATAGATGGCATGATAAGTACATCAAGGAAAAGAAATTCAAAGAAGGTGACTGGGCCCTCTTGTTTGATTCAAAGTTCAAATATTTTCAAGGTAAATTCCAAACACATTGGCTTGGGCCATATGAAATTATGAATTTTTTTGACAGTGGAGCAATAAAAATCAGGACAATAGATGAAGAGAAGGTCACTTTTCTTGTAAATGGTCATAGATTGAAGCTGTATCATAAGCCATTTCAAGAGAAGAATTTGTCAAGAGATTCTAGGAAAATAGTGATGTGAAGTTAATGAAGAAGAATTCTTCTTCTTCATCAACTTAATTGAATTTTCTGAAATCAAATGCATGAAAAAAAAAAAGAAAAAGAAAAAAAAAGAGAGTATAAACATGAAAACTAATCACTGATTAGCATGTTTATACAAAAAAGATAAAGTGAAAATTAGAACCCTTCTGACACTTTAGGTTTTCAAATTTGTTCTTTTCCTGCAAATAGCTATCACAAAATCATAAGTGCAGACCCATTTTATATATCATATTCCACTTATGATCCATTTCACTCCATCATGTCTCACTTCATTCATATCTCATTCACTCCATTCATCCATACTTCATTCACTCCATTCCATGGTCCACTTCATTTTCATTTCAGACTTTTAAATTTGATCTCTTCCTGCAATTGAGTAAAACAAATCATAAGTTGCAGGCCACTTTTCATATTTCATTCCACTTTACACCTATGATCCATTTCATTCCATTTTACTTCAATCATGCTCCATTCCACCATATTTCATGATCCAGTTTATTTCATTTCATACTACACTCCATCCATGTTTCAAAGCTCCTACAGGTATATTCTGCAGTCAGACATTCTGCAGCCAGCTAGACATTCTACAGCCAGCCAGACATTCTGCAGCCAGATACCTTGCAGGAAACTATCCAGCAACCATTTGTTCAGCAACAAATTGACCCTGAACAGCTATGTCAACATGCAAAATCAGAGGGATTATGAAGACTGAAGGATCAATGATTTTCAAAGGAAGATAAAGCATATTAAAACCATAAAAATCAAAGGAAGGGCTAAGGTAAAGTTGTGAAATTATTATGATAATAGATCATGAAAGTTATAGTATGGTTAAGTTATATGTGTGTTTCATAAAGTCATTTTAATTATTCATATTGATCGAGCTTATCATAAAAATAAAAATAAAACCTTGGACAAAACCCCTTCCATTTTGCCATACCAACCCATCATTTATTACAAATTAATGGTTAGTACTGAAGTGACCTATTAGGTCACGTCACTAATCCGAAGTATTCAGTGATGATTTTGAAATTCACACGAAATTTTTCCGCGGTCTTTTCCTCCATGACAACTCTCAAACTCATTAATTCGTGTGAATCACTCTCACCGTATTTCACTCATCCCATAATCACTTCATGTCATATTTCCGTAACCAATTCCTGCTGCATAAACAGAGAAGTCATCTTTGGGGTGAAAACAACTCTCTGCAGCCATTTTTACCGTGAATAGAAGAGCAGTAACAGAACAATAAATTGAAGTTTGAGAAAAGAAGCCATGGGTCTCATTGTAAGGTCCGAACTAGTCAGAACCAAATACTTATAGGGTTACCCACAGATTAGAGAGGTGCTACAGCAGGTTGGGTGGTTACAATTTTTGGAAAAGTTCAATGGTTTTCATAAGGAGGTAACTAAGACATTTGCATGGTCCTTCAATGGATCAGAAGTTGAAATAGGAGATGTCAAGTTCACTATTACAGAATCCTTCATTGTAGAAGTAGCAGAATTACCAAGGCAAGGTGAACGATGGTTCAAAAACAAGGAATTTCACAATGAGGCATGGAGGCAGATGCTCAAAACACCAGGTATGGATATTTCAGTTTTCAAGAAGGGCATTCCTAGCTCAGCACTGAAGAATAAATGGCGAAATATGTTGCTCATTTTGCAAAAAATTATAACTTGTGAGGGAAGGTTTGGTACCCTATATTTTTATCACATTTGGCTTATGATGCATTTCCTAAATGAAAAAATCAATTTACCCTTTTTCTTACTTCATAGCCTGAAGAGAATGGCTTCTAATGTCCAAAAGAGGGTTCAATTCTTGGAAACCACCTTGTATCACCATGGCCTAGTTAAAATCCTAATTGAACATCATTTGAAAAAGGTGGGAGACAATTGGGATGAGTTCCTAGTGAGGAATCACTTTGAAGAACCCAAGGAATCTCCATCTGAAGGAAAACTTGCAAGAAGAAGCAGGAGAGGGAAAATTTCCAAATCTGTTGAACTTAAAACTCATAAGTCCATACAAGAGGACAGTGAGGAGATTATCTCTGAGAAATTGGCTGAAATCAAGAAACATCTTAAAAAGGAGAAGATAATAAGAAAGTATGATAAGGAGAGAGGTGAGGGACCATCTAAACTAAGACGAAGCCATAGGCTTACAGGCATATTGAAGAAGAAAATAGTTAAGCAAACATGCATCATAGAAATTGAAGATGAAGAGACACCAACTGATAGATCTCCTGAATATCAGTACGAAGAGGATCTTGATGAAGGAGCTCTGGAGATAGACCCAGCACAACAACAAATCTATAATTATGTTGAGTCACTAGAAAAGAGAGCCTCGGAAAGCAGAGGAAGAACTCCTAGTCCACCAGGATCTACAATTGAACTACTAAGAAGAGACAAATATGAATTAGAAGTAATCAATAGGCATATAAAGAATGAAAATGAAATTTTAAAGGAACAAGTTAAACTGAAGAATAACATGAACACAACTCTCTCTCTACAAATGGAAAAATTGTACAAAGCTAGTGAAAAGCTGAAGAAGAAAAACAAAAAGTTGAGCAGGGCACTTATAAATTTGAGATTCAAGTTGGTCATAAGGAAACCTAGGATGCCATTGAACACCAAGCAAAGCAGAAAAAGGAGGCTAGATGTCCTAGCAGAAGTTTCAGAATACATGGATTGATTGCATGAGGACATGCAAAAGTTTTGCAGTGGGGGTATGTTGAGCCCCAAAATGTCCTTTTCTTTCACCAAATTTCACTTCATTTCCTTTGTACTTTATCATTTATAACCTTAAAATATCAATAGTATTGATTAAAGTTACTTTAATAACGCATAAAAATACTGACTTTCTATACTTTTATGGTTATGTTGTTGTAGTAACTTTTGACTAGACTCAGCTATAGAATGCAGCCATTCTGTAACTAGTCGCCTTTTCGCAAATATCTTCATGTTCACACAGGTTACAGGTGTCACTTAAAGGAAAAAAGCATATGGTTGAATTCCACAACACTCTTACATCATTTCTTGCCCTCTACGAAGTCTGAGCAAAAATCTACAGGTGGTTATGCACGTGGAGGAAACCAAAACTAAGAAGTGGATTCCTACCAGGACAAGGACTCTATAGATGTCTTCAGCAAAGTACGATGCCTCCACAAGAGTTCTAATTTGATTCTAATTGAAAAAGACACTTATCCCTACTTCTTCTCTAGGAGCATTATGAATTTCTCTTATAAGAATAACTCGGGAGACCGAGAGACAGTTAGCTAGATTGATGTTTTATTGTTAAAGATTGTCCAAGACCGTAATACTCTATTTTTGAAGCATTTTCCTTTAATGAAAGAAGAGAAAATTTAATACATGATCTGAGGAAATATTGAGGAGATTCATGTGCTAATCTGGTGGTAGAGGGCCCCTATTGCCCGAGAGGCTCTGTGCATATTATTTAGATAAGTAACTGTAGCTCTTCTTCATTCCTAATTTACGCAGTTTTCTGAGCTTTATGTTTTATGATCACTTACCTTGAATTGTACATCCAGTCTTGTTCTTAATGAATTGTTCCAAAACATCACTAACACTGGATGAGATAAAGCTATAGTATTTCAGAGATTAATTGCATTTTAATTCAGCTGTAGTATTTCGGAGGTTAATTGCACTCTAGTTCAGTTCTGTTCACTGTATTTCAAGTTTGATTGATTGCACTCTAGTTCAGTTCTATTCATTGTATTTCAAGTTTTATTAGCTAGTTGTACTCTAGTTTTGTTAAATTAGACTTAAATTCCTTCATTATTTACAAACTGTTCTTGTTCTTAATCTCTACTAATACATCATTAACATAGGAACAAGAATTGGTAATGTCATTTTGAAGTCTTGACTGTTCCGCAATTTCTCATAATTTTACAAACTTGCCTCTTTCCAAAACTATTCCAAAATATTTCTAACCTTTGAATGAGGTTTAATAAGTGACATTCTGAGTTGCAGAATAGATCAATTTTAGTGTCATAAGTTAATTTAGAGTAGGGTTCCTTACTATGTTACAGATAATCTTTTCCAGATGTGTTCCAACAAATTTCTAACCATGGATGAGATTTTCTCTGTGATAATTGTAAGTTGTTGTTTACTTAGAAGAACCTCATTGCATTAAACTTATCCTTTTCTCAAATTGTTCCAACATACTTATAGTGAAATGAATTGGACTGAGTTCATGTTATGAGTTATTTTTCTTGTCAAGTTTTGAAATCTGTGAATTAGCATTTTTTTGTTCTTAGGTGCCTTACATAGTTTAGAATAGATTTTGCTCTGTTTTAGTGTGACCAATAACTTCTCTTTGTCAAACACTTAGTTCTTTTCCTCTTAGCATAAAAACACAAAACCAAAAACAGTAGAAAAACACTAAACACAACGAAGTAGGAAGCAGATACCTAGTCACATATAGTGCACTTCACTTCAACAGTTTACTAGTCCTGGTTGACAATTTATGACATCAATTTAGGAACACTAAGTTGAGCAGACAATAGCTTGGCAAGCATCCTGATGGTCTGGTTTTAGGAAAGGTTTATAGTGATTTAGATCCAGGTATGCCTGTTTGAACCACTTTTCTCCTATATAGGGGATCTTAGTTTCTTTGGAGACAACCCTCGGAGTGAGTTTAAAGTCTAGACCTGCTAGGTGGACATGTTTTCCTTGCAGACTTAGGGCGAACAACTGTGTTAAGGGAGGGTAATTGGTGACCTCTTGGAATTTTTGTAAAAAATCAAGGCAGCCTACCTCATGGAAGTTGAAAATAACTGAAGGGGAGTCATTAATTTCCTTAGTTGTAATAGGTTCAAACCTTTTGTGAAATCCACCCTTGCTGGCCTTCTTTGGAGGCATAGTTTTGTTTAAGGCTTTCCTTCACTCCCTTATCAAAACAAGCCTTTGAAATGAACTAAAAATAGAACTCCTTTTTAATCACTGTTTTAATCCTTTAAAACTTTGTTTGGATTTTTAATCAAAATATGACTTTCAACTAATATCAATCCCTTTCTCAAAAACTGGGTTTTTGCTCTTTACTCAACAAGTAGGCCTTTTGCAACCAGTCAATAGGCCCTTCCTCCTTAATCAATGTTTTGTTTCCTCTTTGTAAACATGGTGGTTTTTAGAACAAACATCATTTTTTTCCTTCATAAGACTGTGTTTTTTCCTTAACAAAATTGATTCTTAACCCTCTTCAGATCAACAACTTAGGCAAGGAAAATAGTGAAATACCTCTTAAAAATGTATGGGCTGCATTGGGGATAATTTTAATATGCAAAAAATATGCTTTGAGGTGAATTGAAGGTGTGTTGAGCGGTGCTACGCTCCTATGCACAGGCGCGTAGCACCTGCATGCGCTATGGTGTTGATGCCTGAACGTCGAGCAGTGGGCCGTTCAGGAGTGGCCCGGAAGAAAACGTCGTGTGTTGATGACTGAACGCACAGGCATGTCGCGTCACCCAACGGGCGCGTCGCGTCCAATGAAAAGGGCTTCTGCATACACCTACAAGTGCGTCACGAGCGTTTCCAGGTGCGTCATGTGCACCGCAAAGCTTCCAAAGGGTTTAAACTTCATTTTCTCCTATTGCTAAGTGTTTGCCCAATGACTTATGAAATATTTTGAATGCATCCCCTATGCTTTATGATGGTTTTTAAAACATGTTTCCCTCCTTTTATATTTGTATTTGCAAAGAGAGGTTTTGTCTTCGTTGAAGGATGACTACTTCACCTTTTTCTAATTGCAGGGTATCTTTTCCACCAAAATCCAACAAATTTTTAACAACCTTTTCTCCTTATGATTTTGAAAATAAGAGAAATTTATACTCCTTTCATAAATAAAAAAACCTCCTTTTACTAATCATGAAATGTGTCCTTTATTTCTCCAAGGGTACTTTTAAACAAACTGTTTGGGTTGCGTTTTGTTCATTATTTTAAAGGAGACCCTTTCCACAATTTTTTTTTTTTGGGCCCTCTGCTTATGATTGAAGGAGGCATTTCTAAAACTAGAGTGTTTTTATCCCTATCTATATATTTGAAAATTATTTTGAACAAGCTGTCTGTGGGCCCTCTACTTATCATGAAGGAGGCAATGTTTGACAAACTGCATGGGCGCCTTTTGACCTCTGTTAACCATATGAGCAATGTCCATGAACAAACTGTTTGTGGGTCTTTTAGAAAAACTATGTTTATCTTTCAAAAAATATCCTTTGCTTGTCATTTAAGGGAGGTTTCTTTAGGATCGTGAGGGATAGCCTTTCTTCTCTGGAAGGAGGTCTTTGATTTGACAGTGTCAACCTTTGAGAAAGGCTACCTGTTCCAAATCTGGGTCCTCTAAGACTATGCCTTTACCCTCTGCTTATCTTTTGAAGGAGGTTTCCTACGCACAGTCTTTGTGACCCTTCAGACCTACCATGAGGCCCCTTACTTTTTTTTACTGATGGAGGTCGTTAAAACTATTAAACTTCATTCATAACAAAATTGTGACCCCTATCTGCTTGTTTGAAAAAAAAAAAATAGAAGGCAACAGTGAATCTTTGGTACTTATCCTTGATGAAATAATTTGAATCATAATGCCTTTTGCTTCATGAGGACCTGTCAGTAAAGTACATCCCTTTTGCATAAAATTACTATGAATCTTCAGGAGTAAACAAAGTGCTTTGTAAATGGTGAGCTCTCACTACTATGCATCCTTGAAACAACTCTTTCTTCCCTTGACTGTGTTTTCATAAGGTGTGGTGAACTTGTCTGTGGTAGTCTTTCAAAGCTTAGTTCATGATGAGGTATAAGAAGAAGCTGTCCTTCTTATACTTTCATTATGATGCCTAATTTTCTTTAAAGCTCTTTTTTCCAGAAGGCTTATCACTGTTGTTGTACAAGGTTGATTTATAGGGCTGGCCACCATCTGCACTTTTCTCTGACTTCCATAGTAAACTGACACAGCATGAAACTTTCTCCTGAGGCACTCTTTTTGCTTTTACTTTGTTTAGTGTCATCAATCAATACATCCTTGCAAAGATGTAAAAACATATGCTTTTGAAGTTTGGAGGGCTTCTTTGATTTTTCATGGGGATCATGCCTGATATAATCATATTTCTTCAAAAAGGAAAAAATCCTTCTCTTTTCCTGATTTGAACATTCTTGAGCCTTGCTAGAAACAAAACAAAGTGACCTCTTTGATGGTGCGTGACCTAGGGATAGACAAGGGTTTTGCTTTGGAAAATAACAAGACATGATTGCTGACAGATATTGAAGACAGGGTTTTTGGCTCAAACAATCTCGCCAAGGAATTTCCCCTAAAACATCATCACCTAGACCTACATACTTTTTCATGTATTTTGAATGGCTTCTTGGGCATGAGTAGGTTATCACATGAAAAAGTGATCAGTGAGAGAGGGGTAGACACTTTGTTAAATGTTGGACAGTGAGTTGCATGAAAAACAAAAGATTTTGATGGTAGAGAGACAAACTTGTAATAGCTATAGATAGGGAGTCATTGATGAATTGAGATAGGTAGGGAAATTGAAGGGTTTTTCTCATTATAGGCTGAAGGAGAGTGGTAGGAAGACAAAAATTTGTTTGAGGTGTTTTCTAGATGAAAAATTGATAGATTTATATTAGCTTCTAGAAAAATCAGCCAAGGAATATAGTCATCAAAACAGGTAAAAACACTGATGAATAACATGACCCACCTCCTCAAGCTCAAATTTCTATTTGTATATATGTAGTTTTGCTTCCATACTTGGATGACATAGTTGTACTATTTATGGGATTGTATGGAGGGAGGATGGGCAGTTTGTATGTACCACATGGAATAGAACTCCTCTATGTACCTCATGCTACATGTTTTAGAGAGAGAATTGCTCCATCCATGTTTATTTCTGTTGAATTTTTCACTCCTTGTGGGATGGACTATGTACATCTTATGGTGACCTTGGAGGAAAAATTCATGATGTGTTGGCTTGGTGAACACTTGGCTTATGAGGAGGACTTGATACTTGATGGTGTCACCAATGGAGGAAGAGAAACACTACAACACTCACCCTATCATTTGCTTGAGGACAAGCAACATTTTGGAGGGGAGGACTTTAATATTCCTACTTAGCCTAAGTTAAGAGGAATATACATTTTTGTCTCATTTTCTGTTGCATGAATAAATGAATAAAGGAGGACATGTAAAACTCCTGAAAAAAATGAATAAATCAATTCCCATATGAACATGGATACATATGGTCCATATAAGAAATCACTTTCAGGTGTGAAAGGGGTTTGAGCTATGAGACTGGGTCAACCTTGACCAAATCTACAACGCTGTCTAGATACAATGTACCTCATGAAGGGACAACACAGTTCTAGATGGAGGCCCCTCATGTGAAAGGAGCTAATTCATCAAGGTGGTTTAGGGTTTTCCAAGGCTTTCATATTACAAAAGGAAGGGGAAGGCAAGAAGAGAAGGTTGTTGATTGTGCATATGTCTGAGTATCTTGTCTGTTTAGACAAATACCATTCTCTTCTATTTAGCTGAGAATAATGCTGCTTAGCACTTGGGAATTCCTATGCAGGGATCCCACCTCTTCCATTGAGGATTTCTTGGAGGAGTATTGTTGATTTCATCCACTATCAGGCATTTGGCCAAGCTCTACTTCCAACTGCAGCGCAGATCCAGTGAGGGTTTGGTTGCTTTTGTAAGATGTAGCAAGTGGAGACTAGATCTGCTCAGATCTAGATTATTCTAGTGCCTCTTCTCAGTGAGTGAGTATTTTATTCTTCTGGAAGAGTGAATTAGCTATTGAGATTCAGACCTGTATCTTGGCATCAGGCCAACTTAGTGCTTCAAGCTACAACGCAAATTCCCTTCCAGGATTGCGTTATTTTCAATGGAGGTTTTGCAGGGTGTTTTGACCCCCTTTTTGATGAGAGATCTCTGGTGTTGGGCTTTGCCTTTCACCTTGGTGATACATGGATTAACTTTCTGATCCATGTTCTATATAGATCTGATCTGTTTCTAATGTAAAATCATCTTGAGAAATTTCTGAATAATATTGCAGATCCGCTACTTTAAACTCAGATCTACTCTTTGTATTGCATGATTTGGTCAAAACCCCAAGGGGATTTTGTAATAGAGCCTTTCTAGTGTACATATCTGAAATGGATCTAATATTTTGTACAAAGATCTGCTCTATATCTGAAGTGTGACATTTAGTTGTTGCAGCTCCATTAAATAACATTGTTAAGCCATTTTGTAGTAAATACATGTGTTGCAGCCCTCTTTTCTGAAGATTTCCTTCTCTCTTGTCTTCTATATTCTATTGTATAATGTAAGAGCATCAATATAAATCTGATTTTCTGCTGTATATTCAAAATTGATATTATTTTATGGCATCCTTCTCATGCTTCCCAAACCTGCGTTATTTCTGAAGCAGTTTGTTGTACATAGCTGTAGCTCCTCTCTTTGGGGGTTTTTCAGCTAGACTAGGTGGTGGGAAATCTATTTACCACACCTAGTTTGATTTTTTTTTGCTATCCTTTTGGATATAGACCCTAGATCTACTGATCTAAGGGATCCAGAAGCTAAAAACTCATCTATGTGCACATATTTCCTAGAAGTGCGTTATTTCAGCAAGCACTGTTGTGCATTCCAATTTTGGGATATTACATCGTGACCATTGATCATATTTCATTTTTGGGTCCTAATGTGCCACCTGGTCTACCGCCTTCCCTTCTTGGTCCTTACCTGCCAGTGATATCTTCTCCACCACAGGTCAATTATGTGGCCACCTATTCCATGTTTGCATCCACTGAAAATTCAGTCAGTGAGGTAGTACACGATGTAATGGGGTCATTGGGTCCTAATTTCTGAGATGTTGTTCTCCCATCAGATGAGAACCTCTTGGAAGCCATGGATATTTGTATGTCTTGATTAGGTTTTTGGAGCATAGTTCATTTTCTTGTGTCAAGCTCCTTAAAAAATGAAACAAGCTCTTCTGAGGATAGTTTGTTTGCTATGTAAAACTCGTTAAAAAATGAATTAGCTCATGAGGATAGTTCTTTTACTATATCAACCTCGTTAAACAATGAAACATGTTCCCTTTTCAATTTGAGGTTTTTATTAGATATCGTAAAATCCTAGTCGATTCTTTCTCTTGATCTCGTAATTAAACCTTCATTCCATCCACCTGTCAGTAACTAGCAGTCTACTTCGGTGAATGCACTGAAGCTTGGGGGGCATGTACCTTGAATTGAGTCACCATGCTTGGGGCATGCAAAATTTTTCAAGCATAATTTATCTTTGTTTCAAGCTTGTGTAAAAATGAAACCAAATTCAAGCACAATTTATCTTTGTTTCAAGCTTATGTAAAAATGAAACCAATTTCAAGCAGAGTTTCCTGATTTCAAGCTTGTGTAAAAATGAAACCCTTCTTATTTTACCTCGTGTGATTACCATTTTGTAAGCCTGTTTTTATAGATGAGCCTTGGTTTTCTCATTCCATCGTCACCATCTTCTTGGCCGATCATACGCCTTCATGTGGTTGTTTTACCCATTCCCAAGGGACTGCTACAATAAGTGGTCTTGTTAGCCAACCTCTTGACCTTTACTTGTTCTGAGCAGTTCCACCATCACCAGAACTAGTTGCTACCCTTAATACCACTTGTTCCTTTAGGAGGAGTCAACTTTCAACTCTTTTCTGACTCTCGAAAATTGAAAATATTTTCGAGACTCTTGTCGTTTTGAGCTCATTAAAGGTTGTGAAATGACATCTGCCTAGTATAAATTTACCCCTTTTCAGGATAGGACAGATTATTTACGAAAAAGGAATACCTTAGCCTATTGCAACTAAGAGGTTCTCTCAGATATGGTTTTCTACCTTTTCGGATGTGTGAGACTACCCATGAAAAGGGACTTGCTGGATTTTTCTTTTCCGCTTCTTTTCAAAATCTCTAAACATGAAACCACACCAAGTTATTCCTTTATCAAGCTCATTAAACTTTTACGGCATTGGATCCGTCATCATGACGATATTGAGTTCCTCCTTCCTAGGGCTCGTAAAAATTACTAGGATGGATTTGTTTGAAGGATAAACTTATATGACAAGCATATGCTATCCTCTTCAAGCTTGTGTAAAAATAAAGAGGTACTCGCTAGAAATGGTGGGGGGAAATGGAAGTTATTCATCAGTTGTGTTAGCAATATGTCACTCTTGAACATGACACTTATCTACATTTCGTGTCAGGGTCGAATATCTTCACTCTATCACTTTGCCTCCATGGGTTTGGGAAATATGTTTGCCTCTCATTCGCTTACCAATTTTTCAACATGAACTCTGATCCCATTTGAGTCAAGTCTTGATTTACACTCATATTCCACTCTCTAATTCATGTCGATGATGTAAGATTCATTATGACCCTCCTTCGACATATCACTTCCTATCGACTTCAGCTCATTATCCAGGAACTTGATCTAGAGACTCCTTTCTGGTACCTTAGAGCTTGCATGCCCTAGTGGAAAGTTCTTCGCATTCGATGACAGGTTCACATCATTGGCCTTTGATCAGGTGATTTCACGGGTGTTCAACTTCAGTTCTTTACAGCTCATGGTTGTACTGTTAATACCTTGAGATCCATTTTCATCATTGGTGGTTTCTCTCGCGCCTATTAACATTTTACATCATTGACTGGTAATCAGGTGACTTTATTGCATGTTCGAATTTAGCTCATTTATTTGCATGCTTGAAATTTTATTTGATCGGGTTGTGACGGAGTGCAAGACCCTGGATTTTACTCTCTAGAGTCTAGGTTATGAGGTGATATGATTTGTCCATGGTTGGATACATGTTTATTTCAGATGGATGGCTGTGACCATACCATGAGTCTATATGTGATCCTTCTCAGATGGATGGATGCGACTATACCATGGTCTCTTTTACGGATGGTTGCTTCCATACCTCGATTCATGTATTTTCATCAGAGATTTTAGTTATGTATATGTATCTATGCTTGATTTTCAGGTCTCCCGACGACATCATATGGTTCCTTACACATACTTGTAAAGAATTTCAACCCTCACTTGTGTTTAGACTTCATACTTTAGGAGGCATCTGTTACACAACAATTTGTCACTGTCCCTGTACTCCCTGTTCCTTGATCCTAGAGGACCCATACAGTGACCCTTGTCTACTTTCCAAGCATGGAATACATACCCTTGAACCACACTTTGTCTGCCAATTCATCTCCCTTTACCATTTTTCTGGAAGATCCATATGAAAACCTAGTTTTCAAGGTTGGCACTTTGTCTCAGTGTCTGACCCACGCTGATAGCAGATATTTGCACTGGGACCCACGCCGATCGACACTATGTCTTAATTTTAGACCCATGCCGATCCGCTTTTGGAAAGTTTTTAAAATAGAAATGAATTTTCCACCACTAGAAGCTTCGCGAGGTGGTGAGCTGGAAGTTTGTTTTGAGGATATGGCCGAGGAATTCCCCTTTGGGCTTATTTTTTCCAAGAAATAGGAACTACTCCAAAAGATAAACTCTTTTCCCATTATTTGATGGCCCATAACCTCCTCCTCCATTGTTATATAAGGAGACCTCTTTCACCTCTGCTGCCTT
This sequence comes from Pinus albicaulis, assembly GCA_034641835.2. Classification (NCBI taxonomy): domain Eukaryota; kingdom Viridiplantae; phylum Streptophyta; class Pinopsida; order Pinales; family Pinaceae; genus Pinus; species Pinus albicaulis. The sequence continues at coordinate 1,262,525,370 of CM076574.1, read as the reverse complement.
AGTTAGAGAGTTAGAGTTAGCTAGAGAGGAGAAGCAATTATAGCTTCGGGAGAATAATGCAGAGTGTGATTGTTTTTGTGTGTTAAGAACATAGTGAGATCTTAGACCTTTGTGTATGAGGGTGTCACAAACGTGCTTGGATATAGACCTGCTGAAGGAGAGCCTCAACATCAAGGCTTGGTTGTAAACTCCCCTTGTCTTTATCATAATAAAATGCAATTGATATTTATCTTCCACTCTTGTTTACATTTATAATGAGATTTCTAGCATTCCTTGATCAGTTAGATAGGTTTTAATTGTTTTATTTTTGTCGTGCTTTTATGCTTTTCATGGTGTCTTGACTGGATGTACAGGTAATCGAACGTTGGTAGCAGTGTGTATCGAGCTTGAGGAGAGCGACAGATCAAGAAGCTTCGACGGAAGATGAAAACATAGCATCAAAACAAGGTAGGTCATCTTCCTCACTCTAAATTTCATTTACAATCTTGGAAGGTAGATTCTAGTATGTTCATGTAGTTGGTGGACCCACCCTAGGGCTAGAGGGATCGCTTTTGTCCACAGAGAAGATTTACCTTCTCAACACCTTGCTACTGGAGAAAATGTATCCTCGTAATCAATTCCATCCACTTGAGAGAATACCTCAACCACAAATATGGCCTTGTGTTTCTTGACACTCCCATATGCTGCTTGATTCACCTTGTAGATCCATCTGGATCCTACAACTAACTTGTCCTCTGGTCTTGGGAAAAATTCCAATGCATTGTTCTTGATAATGGAGTTATACTCCTCTACCATGGAATAAACCCATATTGGTTTCTGCATTTATTCCTCGAATGAGGTTAGATTAGTCTCTACTCTCTCTTCATAAGAGCCATGTGGCTAGTTTACCAATCCAGTGACCTCCTCTTCCTGCACTGTGATGTGGGTGCTCCCAAATTCTCTCTTGCATCATGCATCAACCTATCAGCCTCTCTAGTGCACTTCCTTCCATATTTTTATGTCTCTGCATGAGTGGGTGATTCCACTCTCTACTCCTCTGCTTGTGGCTGCTACACATCCCGAGGTTCTTCCTTTGGAGCTAAAATCTCCTCATCTGCATGTAACTAAAGCTCCCTCTCAATGGAAATTTTCATGGCCTTCACTTCATCGAATTTCACATCTCTACAAAAAAATGTCATCCTGTGAGATGGCAGGTCCACCCGATAGTTGTGATGTGTATTAATGTACCCCACAAATATTCCCAACTCAAATTTTGGTTCTAGATTTTTCCATGCATCCTTGGAAACATGAAAGTAAACTGATGAATGAAATATTCTGAAATGTGCCACGTTTGGTTTCTTACCTAAAAAATATTCTTCTAGTGTACTCATCTCGATAATGTGATGAAGACTCCTATTCTACACATATACCACTATGTTGCATGCTTCCTCCCACAAATTAAATGATAGGCCCTGATCAGGAAACAACGGCCATGCAACTCCCACAATGCTTCTATTCTTTCTTTCTGCAACCCCATTATGTTGTCGATTATGGGGTGATATTAACTCCCATCAAATGCATTCTGATGCAAAAATGTTATTGAATTCATTCGACACATATTCTCCACCATTTTTGCTCCTGAGAGCCCTCACTTTCCTTCCCATGTCTTTATCAACAAGTGATTTGAAATCACAAAATATTGAGAACGTATGGTATTTATTCTACATGAATAATATCCAAAAATTGCATGAGAAATAATCTACAAAAATCACATAATACTTGTTCTTGGCCATGGAGGCTGTTGAGAATGGTCCACACACATCTGAGTGAACTCTTTCAAGGATTGCTTGCACTCGGCTGTCCTTATCATGAAAGGTGGTTTTGGTGTACTTCCCCAATGTACACCCTTTGCATGTATCACACTGCTCCAGTGCACCCTTGGGAATTCCTGTAGAAATGTTTTGCATGATATTCAAATATCTGTGGTGTATATGGCCCAATATTCTATGCCATAACTCACTGATGTCTCGGATTTAAAACTTCTCTGATTTCGTTCTCAAAGAAACAAAATATTCTACATCCAATTTGTAGAGGTTATTTACCTAAAACTCGATGTTCTTCACCTGTCCCATGGCTATGTGATGAAGGAACAACTTTACATTGCTAAAAATCACATCGTAGCTATGATCTTATAACATATAAATTGAAACTAAATTATTTTTCAGACCTGAAACATACATGAAATGTTTCAATGTCAGAGGAGAGCCACACTCCCTTTGAAAAGTAATAGTACTAATGTTGTTCACGCTATAACTTCCATCATCTCCAGTCTCGATGTGCATCTGGAGATACTTCTCCTCCAATTCACTGAAGAACTATTTGTTTCCAGTCATATGGAATGAGGCTCCACTATCCAGGTACCACACACTATCCATCACCGATGATACCATGCATGTGATGAGGGTGAAATCAAAATCAAATTGTGAAGCAAGAGCTTCAACTTCTGCTCCTCCTGAGGGATTCTTGTCAGCCTTCTTGTACAAAAAATTTGTGGTGCAGTGTCCCAGCTTGTGACAATGAAAAAATTTAATCTTCGAAAAGTCCTTCTTCTTTCCTACTTGACCATAATTAGATTTGGAATGGAATGACTTCCCTTTCTAGAAAAGGAAAAATTCTCCTCATCATCATTCTTGGATGAGGATTCATCTCTGGTGTTTTGTCAAATTTCTTCTTGCACAAAGTTAGAAAAAAAACACTCCCACTCTGGTAGCTTCTCCCTCCCATTTACCAAATACTCGTAGTTGTACCAGCTCTTGGGAAGGCCTAGAAGGGCTAGGATCACCAGATCATCTTCGGAAAATGTAACAACAACACTTCCAATCTCATCCCCACATTGGGTGAACTTTTTCAAGTACTTTGGTATTGTGTCGAACTTCTCCATCTTTATTTTCTTGAGCTTGTCCTTCAGTGCTAGTCACCTTGTGGTCACTACTATTCTGAAAAAAAATATGTTAGTGCCTTCCACATTGCATATGGATTTTCCATTCCATGGAGGTTTGAGACAATATGATCTTGAACACCTTCCAATAGGATCCTTCTCTCCTTTTGTACATACTTATTCCACTCTATTAAATCATGTGCATTAGTTGAAGTTGGTTTCAATATGTCCTTATCAATGAACTCCTTGAATCCATTTTATTGAAGAAACGTCTAACCAGAGAGGCATAAAATTTACTAGAGAGAAAAATTAATAAACTCAACAACAATAATAAAACATAAACACACAATATTTAATTGGGAAAAACCCCAACTCTGAGGAAAACCCATCCAATTAAATTTAACTAACCATTGTGTTATAGGTCAATTTTTGCACCATTCCCAATGACTTGGTTAAACTGGACATCATCCCCAGAATCGATGAATAGGTTCTATCATCCCTATCATTTCAAGTGCTACATGCCCTAAGACAAAGAACAATAAAAAATCATCCATGACTTCCATTGCAAGGTTTCCAAGATTTGAAGTACATATTATATCACCTATGAGCTCACCAATGAAGGGGCTAACTGCTTTTCATATCAAGGCACCTCCATTCAAGGGTACTTTGAAAATCACTTCTCCACATTCAAGGGTGCGTTGGTCAATTGGGAACGAAATTCTCATTGTTTTGGAATCTCCGCATGGCCAGTGCCTTCTAGAAGAGTGCATATGTGTCAAACTTCGAATCCATGTGTCCATTCAACACCTCTGAGCTGGGAAACATGTCTTACCTATTAATAGAAAGTCATTGATTGTGAAACTACCTTCAACTCATCTATAAATTGAGCACATATCCTAGTGCTTGAGATGGAAGAAATTTAGTAGATAAATGTTGTTGGAATATCAATTGAGGGTTTGATTTGAGTGATATTCTGTTGGAGAGATGTTCATTGTGATGAGGGTGGGATGATGTTGGATTTGGTGATGTCAAATAAATTGCTGGTTGTAACCTCCCCTTCTATCCATTAATAAATATTGTTGCTTACTTTCCCACATATGTATCTGTATAAGATTCTATCTTTCATATGATTAATTATTATCTGATGTATATGTTTCATGTTTCATTGATTTAACTGAATAACTTGAATAGCCATCTGTATATTGCAATCTCTTTTCTCTTTAGTGTGCATTCTTGCAGAAAATATTTTGGCGATCTAACTTGGATTTTAAGCTACAGTAAGAGCGATAAAAGGAGAATTGGAAGCACTTGGACTCCAAGTAAGTTTCTTAATATATTCTGTGTGCCTATTTATTGTTAGGAAAAGTATCTGCAAAGTCTTTAACCTGTTTTTATAAATGCATTACACCTCATTTAGGGAATAATGTTTTATCTGTAATCCATAATTCCGCATAAAAAATTGGTGAGAGTGGAATCCTTTACATTACCGCCACTTGTGACGTCGGCAGAAATAGTAATTATAGAGACCTGCTACATGATCTCTTCCACTCTATCTGGCTTAAGGAAGAGTATGGGTGTTCTAAAATTTTTACATTGGATGATTTTTTTCCGCCCAACCCTATTGATCTGGCATAGCAATCAATCTATCTAGTTTGGGCAGCAAATCCAAAATCAGCGGCGCTGGTTGTTTGGGTCGATCGTTCCTTAGATTTTGGTATTCCATATGATCCTTTTTCCTCAAATTTCTTGATAGATGAGAATTTTTGGAAACCATGACGTCAGAAGGAGAACCATGGGAAGATTATCATCATCGTTCCCATATTCCTGATTATGAAGAAAATAATCTTAGTGAACTATATCACCCATCGATCAAAAATTTGTTTCGAATTATTTACCTATTAATACAATTGATTTTAAGCGAAATTTTTCAAATATTGAAGAAACCATTTCTATCGATATTTCTACCAAACCTGGCATTGTAGAAAATATTCATGTTGGCATATCTTGTTCTCCATCAGAAATTGAAACATATCACTCTCTCTTTCGTGAATTTCGTGATGTTTTTGCTTGGTCTTACAAGGAAATTCTAGGCATAGATACTAGTATTGTTGAATACACTATTAATATGTATCCTGATGTCAAACCAGTGCATCAACGCCTTCGTCCTATTCATCCAAAGAAGGCCGCTACCATTAAAGTAGAAGTTGAAAAACTTTTGAGTGTTGGTTTCATTTACCATTTTCCACTAACTGAGTGGGTTTCCAACATTCTTGTTATCATGAAAAAACAAGGAACCATCAAGTGTGTGCCAATTATTAGGAAAAAAGGAACTATCCTACTCCCTTTATCAACAAAATTATTGATGATTGTGCTGGATACGAAATATTTTTGTTCATGGATGGATTTTCCAGCTATAATCAAATCAATATCTGCCTAGAGGATCAACATAAGACAACATTCATCTATCCCTGGGGCACATTCTCTTATAGGAAACTACCGTTTGGTTTAAAGAACGCTGGGGAAACTTTTCAGAGAGAAATGGATTATGATTTCAATGAAATCAAGCACATTGTTCAACCATGTAATATTCCAAAATTAGCATGTAGCTAATTGGAATATTGATTTTTTCTGATTTCACTTAGGAGATAAATAAATTGGTAAGGAGGCCCACACATTTCAAAAATATGAATAAAATCCCTCATAGCATGAAAAGGGATAGTCATAAGAGCTAGATTTCACACCCTCATGTGTGAAAAGGGGCATTTGCATGTGGAGAAGGTCAAGTTTGACCAAGTCAACAACTTTGGGATAGGAGGATCTTGGGAGACAACGCAGAGATAGTGGGAGGAATATTCATTGGTGGAGGAAACCCTAATTAGTGGGACCCAAGATGAGAGGGCTTCCATTTTTATAAAAGGAGGGCAAGGCAGCCATATGAGGACATGTTATGGATTATTTATTTTATGGTCTGGTTAGACTATTATGCATTCTCTTGCTGTTTAGCAGAGTTGTTGTGCTGCTTAGCACAAGGAATTCCTGTTTAGGAATTCCTTATAATTTCAAGAGAGGCCACTTGAGGGAGCTTGCTCTTCATTTCTCCACATACAGGCTTTAGTCCAAGTCACCTCCTTCAGTTACAGTGTTATTTCTGCTGAAGTATAACATTGTGTTGCAGGGTGTTGCAGTGGAGGTTTCACAACACCACTTCCTTAGCTTATTTTTCAGAGGAGGAAGCCTTATTTCCTTTGGAGGATCATTGAGGAAGACTTTGAGCTTATTTCACTATCTTTGGCATCAGGCCAACCATTTTTAGAGAGCATCTGTAGTGAGGGTTTGCAGTGGTTGTTTGGAGGGTAAGATCTTCAGTGTTAGGATCAGCCTTTCACTTGGAAGATCCATTGCAGGTGGTTTTTTCATCTTGTGCATCATCTAAAACCATTTCCATATAGTTATTGAGTTGCAGTTGCTAGTCAGTCTTGAGACTAGAACTCCGAAATTTTTGTATTCACGGTTAAACCCCTTGGTTTTGAGCTAGTTCCCTAAGGAAAGGGTCAATCCTTCTTTCGGAAAGATCCCAAATGGGGTTCTAATATATTTCTTGTATCATTCAGCTATATGTATGTAAAGCTGTTGTAAAACTGTATTATTTCATAGTTGGATGTATAGATCTGCTCCTTTGTACTTATGCTTTCAAGAAACCCTTGCTGGGTTATCTCAATAATGTATTGAAGAGGTTAGATCTCTGTTTTCTCAACATATTTCCTAATTAAAATCTATATATATGGTTTTATATCATATTTTTGCATAAACCATCATTAAATCATGCAGTCATGTGCTTCAGAAATTCTGCATGGTATTAGTCATGGGGTTTGGGTGTTTTTAGGCCATATTGGTCTTGGGAGATCTATTTAACTTAGAAAAAGGGATTTGTTTATGATCCCATTTTTTATGTGAGGGAAATAATACATATTATAAGGGATCCAAGTGTTATTTTCCCTTTTTATAGCGTAATTTTCTAAAAATAACGTTTTTATGGTCTATATTGCTGAATTTTCCCATTTGGGATATTACAGTGGTATCAGAGCATAATCTTGGCTCAGCCTGTGGATCTCAGCCAATATGCTATCAAGAAGACAAGAATATGAAAATATGAGCAGAAAAGACAAAAATAAGACTCCATTTTTTGGAGGAAGAAAAGAGGAGAGACTTCCAAAGTTTCTTTCTTAAGCTTTGCAGAGCATTCATGGAGATCTCAAGAAGATGAGAAGGGAGTTGCGTATAAATCTCCAAGAGAGTTTGGATCTGAATAAAACTCTAGATTTTCATATGGTGAGTGTGAGCATGCATCCACACACTATGGTGCACAACGAAGTCATATGTCGAGATTTTCCATGAGAGAGATGGAAGAAGAAGGAATGACTAGAAGGGAAACTCTTAGTGATTTTCTGCAAGAGTATGAGTCTCAAACTCAGAAGTTTGGAGATTATAGCACTTTTCCAGAGTTTTTCAAGATCAAGGTGAGGATAAAAAAGCAGCATTATAGATTTCTTCTATCTACTTTTGAGGGTTCACCTACATGTTCAGCCAGTGCTTGGGTGGAAGAACTAGACACCTTTTTGCAGCAGCACCAAATTTCTGAAGATGAAGCCATCAAAGTTGCAACGCTGCATTTTAGAGGTAAGTCCTATGCATGGTGGATATTTGAGTATTTTTATTTGAAGAATGCAAATACTTCTTCTTATGCTAGGTTCACTAAGACATTAGTGGAAAGATTTGATGAAAAAATTTCTGAAACACATGTGGTGGAACTAAACAACCCCAAGAAAACAAAAACCTTGCATATGATGGAGGAAACTATAAACTCAGATCCACTTCAGAAAACCATGGAGGAGGCTGACATCTTGCATCATACCTTGTTAGAGACAAGGAATCTATCTCATATTGCTAAACAAGAGGGCATGGAGATCCCTTTTTCAAAAGAGGATCAAATTCTTGGGATTTTGCCCATACATATTGATGAGGATGACGGCAACAACGCTGTCATGTCTATATTTTATCTAGCACCTCATGCAGAGGAAGAGGGAGCTCTTTCTCTAACTAGAGGATTCTTGTATCATTGCAAGGAATTCCCTAGGATCTCACATGTGGAGATCAAGGCACAACTCATGATTTACATGTGCCATTGATGATAGGGTGTGAAACTATGGAAATAAAAGGAGGATATAGGGAGGATGAACAACATTATGTGATGAGGAGCACACACCCCTATCTATTTTAGGAGGTTGATGCACCTAAGGGGGAGACTAGATTGCACAGTGAGAGTAGGGACAAATCTATCCATTCACATATGCAGTCTACTCTTGATCTTGATGCCTCATTGTATGGAGGCATTTCACCAGGGAGACCACCAGATCAGCAGAGGAGGATGGATGCTTCAAATTTTGAGGCACCACTCATTGATTTCAGAGGAGTGGAGACCTTGGGAGAGCTTGGCACAACGTTGGGAGTCTTGGTTAAACTCAAGGAGGAGGGAGATATTCTCCCAACATCATCATTACCTAATCTCACTTCAGATTCTGCGCTGTGGCAGAAGCAGCAGGGGAAGGATAACATCCTTCCAACTTGCATCTTTGGCATGGGAGATGTCAAAGAATAGGGCCGCCATATGACATATGTTCTTTATGATATATCATCAACGCTGTCACTATGGAGGATAGATCCATATTGGAAATCCCATCTGTTGGTGGATTACTCCAAGGATATTTCTACTTGTATGATATTGGATGACCAGTTGCATGAGGAGGGATATTCAGTCAGAGATGGGGTCATCTACTATCATGGTAGGATCTTCTTATCTAGAGCTTCCAAGCTTAAGGAGAATTTGCTACAAGCAGCTCATGAATATTTCCTTTTCAGCCACACTTATTCTATGAGAGCATACCCCACCATCATGGAGGGGTATTTTTGGGAAGGCTTTGAGGAGGAGATATATCAGCAGATGAGGAGATACATAACTCTTTGGAAGAGTTAGAACAACCACCTCTGTTCTCTTTTAGGATGAGAGGAGACTCATGTATGAGCCACTCCATTTGCATGGGAAAAGTATATGGTAAGGATATTTTTTGGTTGCATAATGATTTATATATTGAATATATGCATTCCTTAACCATTCATGTGCAGGACATTGCTTCAAGAAGGAACATTCTTCCTTCTAGACTTCATGGTCTAATTGAGACCATAAGAAACATTGATGATGACCACTTCCTAGGAGATTTTGGGGAAATGATGTCTTATGTAAAACATGCTCACTTTACACCATACATCATACACTTTCTCCAAACTTGTGAGGAGATTGGGGCAGCAAGCAAGTAGTTGAGAAGCCACATACTTTGTCATTTCATGTTGCAGTTGAGAGTCAAACTACGTTGGTTGCATTTGAGGGACCATTTTCCTTCTCCCTTGCTTCATATGGTAGCTATTATGATTCTCATTTTAGTTCCCTATGTTTCTGTTGTTCTTATCTTTGTTGGGAGCATGATTGGGAGAAAGACACATTGGTTGAATGTGTCCTTGGGGAAGGAAATTTCCCAAATTGTTTGCATTGCATGTTCTAATGGGAGAATGGGAGGTGATATGGCCACCACAACAAAACATTTTTTCTTTTATGAGGTGGGCCATACGATTGATTGGATGTCATATGATGATCAAGTCCTATTCATCATATATGGCATGGTTTGGGCCAACTTGTTTCACAATGTTGGAGAGGAGATCTTTGGAGGTCTAGTCTTCATCTTGCCACTTGAGGGCAATATTATTGCAGCCCAAGATCAGCATATACTCTACAATTATCCTAATTGGAGAGGAGGACAGCGTGGGGTAGGCTATTTTTTCTACCATGATCATATTTTCAAACCACCTACATTGCAGGAGCTTAAGGTGGAGGATGATTTGTATGAAGTACCATTTTGGAGGGTGACTCATTTTATATGGATGATAGCTTGGTGTTATAGGTCAATTTGGGCACCATTCCCAATGACCTGGTTAACTGGGAATCATCTCCAGGACTAATGATCAGGGGTCTATCATTCCCTATCATTTCAGTTGCTACATGCCCTAAGATAGGAAACAAGACAAATCAAGCAAGACTTTCATCAAGCAAAGGTTTCCATGGTTTGAAGCTTATTATTTAGCATATGAGAGCTCACCAACGTAGGCTCTAAAAGGCCTAGGTGCATTGCATATGCAGGTAGCCCCATGCAAGGATGCTTTGAAAAGCACTTCCCGACATTCACAGGTGCGTTGGTCACATTGGGAGAGAAATTCTCATTGTTCCAGAATCTCCACTTGGCCAATGCCTTCTAGAAGAGTTCACATGTGTCAAGCTTAGGATCCAAGTGTCCATTTGACATCTACATGAATGAAAACATGTCTTGCCTATTTTTGGAAAGCTATTGATTGAAAAACAACCTACAGTTCATCTATAAATTGAACACAGATCTAAGTGTTTGAAAGACAGAATTTGAGTAGAGAAATACTAGAGAATTTTCAATTGACAATTTGGTTTGTAGAGCTACTGCTGGAGAGATTTATGCTGAGATGAGACTTGGGAACTATGCTAGAAGGTTACTCCAAATCAGTCACTAGGTTGTAACCTCTCCTTCTATCATCAATAAAGAGTACTTCTTGTTTTTCCCTACATGCATCTATGTTAACTTTGATTTTCCATATTGTAAGATCTTGGTTGATGAATGTACTTTATGCTTAACTGATTTAGCTAAATAGATTGAATAGATATCTATATTATTGCATCTTCTGCTCTTTCAGTGTTATTTCTTGCAGGAAGCATTCAACCAACGAACCGCTTTAATTTGAAGCTGTAGCAGAAGCAACAGAAAGAGCTATTTGGAAGTGACTGAAACAAGTAAGCCTCCAATCCTCTCTGTATATTTATGATGAGTTGGGAGAAATGGTAGTATAGTCTTTCATCTGTTGTTCTAGACTAACACCTGTTTAGGGAAGCGTAATTTATCTGTATATTACAATTCTGGCCCAACAAACTGGCGAATCCACTGGGGAAGAATTTCTCTTAGTTTTAGGTGTTTTGGTCTATGATTTTCTTTGATTATCCACCCAGTAGTTGTTACACATAAATATTATACTTTTTCAGAGCTTAATTTGCAAAGACAGTGAGCCAAACAGTAGTATTTTTCCTTTCCTACAGTGCCCAATGCACCCTTAGTCTGGACACAGTGCTTTGTAGAGCACTATCTCCCTTCCAAGCCTGCGTTGCAGAGCACTGTCTCCCCTTGGAGATTGCGTTGGCTCCTGAAAGGGACCAAATTCCCTTGAATTTGACTTTACAACTTGCTTCAGTTTTGTTTTCTGCTGTGTTCTGAAAAGTTTGATGCTCAATTGACCAGTGTCTCTATATACTTCGTCCTCCTTTGGCTGAAAATTTGTTCAATGTTTGTTTAGAAAAGTTTTTCTTTATCATTGACAAGTTGATTTCAAAGTATTTTTTACAGTCACATTAAGAATCATTTTATTTTGAAATAGGAAATTGTCCTAAAATATTCATTTCCTTGATAGGAGAAATTGTTGTTGAAATCCTCATTCTTCCTTCAAAAGAGAAATTGTTGTTTTTATTCTTTGTTTCTCGAAAGTAAAAAGCATTTCGATTATTGATCTAGTGCACCTAGTTTCTTTTCTGCATTCATAACATAAAGGAAAATGAAAAGAAAAACTTGCATTTGCATGTAGGATTGTGTGTTTTTTTCAAAAGGAACATTAGGAAATTTGCATTTAGTTTGTGATTCATTGATTTTTTTTTTGTTCATTGGTTTGTTTTCTCACAAATTATTTTCTCTCTTCCTAACAAACTAGTGCTCTCTTCCCTTAGTAGCTAGGTTCTTCATTGAAAAAGCTGAAATTGAAAGTTTGTTTATCATTATTAGCTTGTATTTTAGGAATTTCATATACATCATCGTGGTGAACCTGAAAGGCAAATTGTTAAGCAAGATCAACATAAAATAAATCTCAATTTAATTAACAAGGCATTGGAACCTTAATGATAAAATTTAGAAGGTCTAGGCTAGAGACGTTTTCTGGCGTTGTAAAACATAGCAGCTGTCATTAACTTGTCTGCGATATATTCCGAGTGTGATACCTCACTCCAAATACGTAAGTATATCATAGATCGTCCACGTACTCTCGGGTATATCGGGTGGTGTTATAGTACGATAAGTATAAAGGGGTTCTCTCACTGTGCAGTTTCGCATCAGACAGCGCTAATAAGGACTTGGGCCTCCATGTATCTTCTGGTATATTTGGGAGAAAACTTTTAGGTGCTATCCATCCATAGTGAACCGAGTCGGCCACCCTAAAATTTTGATACACCGAACACAGTATTCAAGGATATTACCTGCCCATACTTCTTGGTTCGCCAGGAGGTATTCTGCAGTTCATAGTTTCTTGGTAAACCCTTTTTCCTAGCATTACCCTCTTTTTGTTTATTTGTTTTTTGGTTAAAATAAATCAGTAATCGTGGAAGAACAAAATCCTACCCCCTGTCATTTGTGTAGATTAGCTTTGAAACCACCTTTACCACTAGAAGTTATTTCTGGTAGGCGAAGGTGATCACGATCTGCCGAATCAAGTACAATTCGTACCTCTGGAAAAACATCATAATTTAAACCAGAGTTAGCTCAAATTGTTTCCACACATCTCGGTTCATTTACTTTTGTCGAAATGGAGTATTCAAAGCTACTTTTGGTCACGATCCATTCAATCACTGAGACCATACCTTCTGGACCTGACGTTTTTCAATCACAAATTGATCTAGATCCTGTCTCTTCTTTGCCAGAAAATCTAAATCCTGAACAACCGGAAGTTGTTCCTATCTTGGTCACTCCAAAAATATCTGTAGCCATTGAAACTACTATATCACACAGTCAATCGTCTGAAATATATTTTGGGCTTGACGATGAAGTTCTTCCTTCTGCTTTAATTGCGATTGAAGAAATCCCACAACCTGATACACCTTTAAGTCTAACCCATTTTGGGGGAGACCTTTACCTGTACTAGTATTTTCCTCAATTGTTTCCATCTGCGTTTGTTGATCCCATTTCCATTCAATCTCCTGTTGATTTCAGTGAGTATACATTTGGTCATACAACCATGCCTGAACCAACATCTTCAGTTGGGTCTGTTGTTCCAATTACGTCAGCTCCTACCCTCACTACTCCATCGATGTTCACAACCTCACCAGAGTCATATTTGCACGGTGGCCCTTCGGTCCCAACAAGCTACAAATCATTGTCTGGCACTTTCTCTAGTAAATCTTCAAGACCATGGTCTTTACCAATGTCATCATCTGGTGTTTTAAATGGTAGTCCTATAGTTATTAGTGAAAAAATTGATTCATTACATCCATCATCAGGGAATATCAAGTCGGTCCTTATGGGTCAATTCCTTTAAGTACCATATCAACTGGACTCCCAGCATTCGGGGAACAATATTTTCCATCTTATTATCCTCCTTATGCTGGGGGGAAACCTTTGGTCACCCAATACGACAATACTTAGTGACATTTTGGTTAAACTAATGTTGACATGAATGTTTGTCAATGGCAGCCCACTCTGCCTATCCAACCACAAATGGTTGTACATTCATATCAACCAGTTCAACCTGTTACACCCACTTCAATACCACTTGTTAATACATCTATACCCCTGTTACAGAATCAAAATATTGTACATCAACCTTATCAGGCAATTTCTTCGACTCAATATCATCAAATGTTGGGTCCACAGACTCAAAATCCTTTGGTTAATTTACAACAACCTGTATCGGGGATCATTTATTCACAAGCTGGTCTACCATTTTATGGGATGTCGCAAATGCAACCTGGGTATACATATCAACCGAATCCAACTTACACTAATTTTGGTTATAACATTGGTGGACAGACCCCTTGGCAGCCACAGGCACAAATTCCTCAAACTTCATATCAACAAGTATCATATCCAGGTTTTGGTCAACAGAATTCTCAAGCATTTGCTATGCAAAACAACCCCTATCTTTGTTACCAGCCTCAATTTCCATATGCTGGTGCTCAAAGACCTATTTCCCAAGAAATTCCATCTTACCCTAGCTATGCTCAACCTGCACTTAATAGACAGTTTCCTTTTGTTGCAACCTTGGAATTAACATATTTAAACTGGTTAACCAATGATCCTATCAATTATGCTCCTTGGTGGCCAGTGATACCTCATAAATTACCCTCTGAAATTCATCAATTCAATGGAAACCCTGGAAAAGATCCATCAACTCATGTTATGACTTATCATTTATGGTGTTCATCAAATTCCCTAAATGATGATTTTGTTCGATTACGTATTTTCCAGTGAACACTCACAGGTCTGACAACCAAATGGTACATTGAATTATCGAGAGCTTCTTTTGACAATTTCACTGCCTTAGCTACTGTCTTTTTGACCCATTTCTAGTTACCGATCAGATACGAAACTGGAATGGAACTCTTGACCAACTTCAAACAGACTAAAGCTACTAACATTTCCTATCATATTCACGAGCGGCATTGCCGTCGATGAATGGTTAAGACATTTGTTCCCGATCATCTCCTTGTTGAATGGTTCATTAAGTCCCAGTTACCATCTATAACTAAGGATGTGTCTAAAGGTTGTGTTGTCATAGAAGAGCAATTTATCGCTCATGCCCAATATTTAGACTTGATTTATACTCAGTCTAAAATGCTCTATGAAAAAATCCAAATGTGTCGCGATCTAATTCCAATGTTCCTCCTCAAATAAAGGACTCTCATGATGGAGACAGCTTGATAGGCATTGCAAACACACACCAGCCTACTGCATCTGATCCTGCTCCTACTTTCTAAATTAATTCCGTGTCCTTTGACAAAGGAAAAAGTGATAAGCAACCAAGAGGTAAGAAAAAGGGGAAATCAAAGAAAAAGAAAACTTCTAACTCGTAGGAGTGATCATCTGATCAATCGTCTGGACCACAGAGACATCGTTATCCATGCATAATCTGTAATGAGGAACACTTTGTTAGGGATTGTCCTCACTCTGTTGAAGTCTCAAAAATAATCAAGACTTCTCATGCATCAGTTGTGTTGACATACCCATTTTCAAATACGGACACAAATTTGGTTGCTACGGATCCAGCTCCTAGTTCCCAAGTGTTAATGTTATCCACTACAAAAACTTCACAAGATATTTTGGTGTCGACGCGGAATAAAGACTACGGTAGTCCGATCACTGATCAACCTACTACCTTGACAACAAATCCATCTAATGAATCAGTACCACCTCCTGTTATTCCTGAATTGACAATTAAGCCACCAAAGGGAGTAATACATAAATCGACATATAATCCTCGAGCAAGAGTTGCAAAAAATTATAATATCGTTGAATATTTGGCTCAATCCCCTTCAGCTATGTCTACTCTTTAGGTATTACAAAATTTTCCCTCCCAGAAGCAGGCTTTATTGTCGTCCATTGGTGGAATTGATCCAACTGATTCTAATATTGTTGTCTTTAATCATACGGGCTATGTGCTGCAATTACCAGCAGAATTAGCATTCTCCATCCAAGTAAATGTTCTCAATCACCTTTTTCATCGCACTATTATTGATGAGGGATCATCTACGTGCATTATGTCTCTAAACTGTTGGAAGTCACTTGGCTCGCCGCAATTATCACAATCATCAATGACATTGAAGGCTTTTGATGGAAGAACATATAAACCTTGTGGTATTATCAATAACTTGGAAGTTGAATTAGGGGGAAAAATAGTAAGTATTGATGTTGAGGATGTTGGTAGACCCCTTGACTATAATATTTTACTCGGAAGACCATGGGTATATGCGATGACTACCATTGTTTCTACATACTTTAGAATGATTTCCTTTCCATATAAAGGTACAATCATAGTCATTAATCAATTATCCTTTTTTGCCTCCACTTCGCAGGTAACTGGAAGCATTCTGTATATTCACTTACCCCAACTAGAAATTCAGAATGTTGGTGTAGGACTCTTAAAGGATTCCACTCTTATGGGAACCTTTGCATTACCACTGCCAGCGACGTCGGCAGAAATTGCAAGCATAGAGACCTACTACATTATCTCTTCCACTCTATCTGGCTTAAGGGAGAGTACGGGTGATTATGATATTTCTACGTTGGATGATGTTTTACCGCTCAGCCCTATTGAGCTACAATAGCAATCAATCTATTTGGCTTGGGCGAAAAATCTGAAATCAGCGTCGCCGAGTGTTTGGGTTGATCGTTCATTAGATTTTGGTACTCCATTTGATCCATTTTCCTCAAAATTTTTGACAGATGAAAATATTTTGGAAGATAATTTGGCAGAAGGAGAACCATGGGAAGATTATCATCATCGTTCCCATCTTCCAGATTATGAAGAAAATAATCTTAGTGAACTATATCACCCATCCATTCAAAATTTATTTTCGAATTCTTTTCTGATTAATGCAATTGAATCTGAGCAAAATTTATCAAGTATCGAAGAAACAATTTCTATCGATATTTCGGCTAAACCTAGCATTGTAGAAAATATTCATGTTGGTGTATCTTGTTCTCCATCATAACTTGATTCATATCACTCTCTCTTTCGTGAATTTCATGACGTATTCGCTTGGTCTTACAAGGAAATTCCAGGCATAGATACTAGTATAGTTGAACACACTATTAATATGTATCCTGATGTCAAACCAGTGCGTCAACGGCTTTTTCCTGTTCATCCGAAGAAAGCTGCTGCCATCTTAGTAGAGGTTGAAAAGCTTTTGCGTGCTGGTTTCATTTACCCTGTTCTGCTAACTGAGTGGGTTTCCAATATCGTTCCTGTTATGAAAAAATAAGGAACCATTAGAGTGTGCATTGATTATCGAGATGTCAATCAGGATTTTCCAAAAGACAACTATCCTACTCCTTTTATCGACCAGATTATTAACGATTGTGCTGGATGTGAAATATTTTCATTCATGGATGGATTTTCCGGCTACAATCAAATCAATATCTTCCTAGATGACCAACATAAGACAATATTCATATGTCCATGGGGCACATTCGCATATAAGAAACTCCCATTTGGTTTAAAGAACGCTGGGGAAACATTTCAGAGAGAAATGGATTATGCTTTCAATGAAATCAAGCACATTGTTCAACCATATCTAGATGATTTACCAGCGCATTCACGAAATCGGACTGATCACCCGATGCATTTAAGAGCCATTTTCTTATGCTGCTGACACTACGAGATACGCCTCAATCCACACAAATGTGTGTTTTGTGTTGGTTCTGGTCGATTGCTCGGACTCATAGTCTGTCGATTGCTCGGATTCATAGTCTCAAAATAAGGAATTCGAATAGACCCACTAAAGGTACAGGCCATTCTTGATTTTCCTGCACCATAAAACCTACTTCAGATACAGAAACTTCAAGGAAAGGCTAACTTCCCGAAAAGGTTCATTCCAAACTACACCGAAATGGAAAAAGTATTTACTCGATTATTGAAAAAGGGGGTTCCCTTCCATTGGGACCAAGTTGTGGGACCATCTTGTCTGAGCATCATTAATGTAGCCTCCTAATTATCAAAATTATTATTTCCTTTATATCGCCGCGGCTGAAACGACCATTGCTATGGTTTTGGTCCAAGTAGAAGATGGAATTGAACATTTGATCTATTATTTGATTCGTAATCTCAATGATACGGAAGTTAAGTACTCGTACATGGAAAATCTTGCCTTGGCAGCCGTTCCAGTTGTCCAAATATTTTTCCCTTATATCCTGCTCCGAAAAACAACAATAGTTTTGGATTGCAACCCAATGACTTACATCTTATCACGTCAATTGCTGGGGGGAGAATATTCAAAATGGATTGTCATTTTGCAGGAATTTTATTTGGAATTCATCAAATCCAAGTCAAAGAAGTCTTTATTTTTGGCTGAGCTTCTATGTGACCTTCCCTCTAATAGTACTGCATCTACGTCGGAACCATCTATTCCAGACGAGTCTCTGTTTCTAATCGGATCATCTGATCCCTGGTATGGATATTTCATCATTTATCTCAAAACCCAAAATTTTGGACCTAATACCTCTCACTCTAATCAGCGGCGTATTCGATACCAAGCCAAATATTATCTGATCGTCAGCGATACACTTTATCGTCGTGGTGTCGATACCATTTTAAGGAGGTGCCTCACTCATGAGGAGGCCGAAAAAGTATTAAATGATTGCCATGCTGGGGCTTGTGGTGGACATTTATCTGGATATGCTACTGCGTAGAAGATACTCTGCGCCGGTTACTTTTGGCCTACTATTTTTCAAGATTGTATCCTCGTAGTCAGAAGTTGTCATGCATGCTAGATTTTTTACCGTAAAATCCACAAACCGCCAGTGCCAATGCATCCTATTGTCTCTGTAGGACCATTTACAAAATGGGGTATTGACTTCATTACCTGTAACCCTCCTTCATCCGGGGGGCATGGTTATATTATTGTTGCAGTCGACTATTTTACCAAATGGGCCGAAGTGATGCCTACATTCAACAACACAGGACAGACAACTGAATTTTTTTTCTTTAACCATGTTATTGCACGGTTTGGGGTCCCACAGGCTATAGTTACGGATCATGGGAAACATTTTCGCAACCATATGATGTCTGAATTGACAACCAAGTTATGATTGTCACATGATAATTCTACTCCTTATTATTTAAAATCAAATGGACAAGTTGAGGCTATTAACAAAATTTTTAAACGAATGCTTCAATGAATGATAGGAGTCCGTAAAAGGAACTGGCACTTGATCCTGTACTCTGCCTTGTGGGCGTATCGAACCTCGGTGAGAAACACAATCGGATTTACCCCTTTTCAATTGGTGTATGGTCTGGAAGCTATCTTACCAATCCAATGTGAAATATCATTGTTAAAACTTGCAATGGACTTGTTACCAGACACCTCAGAAGAAGAATCACGTCTCCTTAACCTCATCCATCTAGATGAAATGCGTCGTGAAGCCCAATTGGCCATTGCAGCGCATACGAGACGTATAAAGGCGCAATACAACAAAAATGTCCAGCCTCCCATCTACTCAGAGGGCGACTTGGTCCTTCTTTATGATCAAGAAGCTGATGTTATAGGTACAGGGAAATTTGAACCATTATGGCATGGCCCCTATATTGTCAAAATATTTCTTGCTAAGGGTGCCTATGAGTTAGTTTATTATGATGGAATTCCATTAGCACAACCTAGAAATGGGTTGTATTTGAAACGTTAATATGCTTAATCATGAGCATAGTAATTTTTTGTATTATATTGTTTATATGCTGTTGATTTTCATTCACTATCTTAATTTTTTTTTTAGAGTTTTCTTGACGTTAGTAATCCACTTTACATTTTATGGTAGATGTCTGAATATTCAGAACCATTTGTTGGATATGCTGATGGTGCTAGTCGTAGTACACAGAATCTATCCTCTGTAGTGTGGGCCATTTTCACTCTGAACAGCGAGTTAGTGAGTTTTCAAGGGATTTGTATCGATAAATCGACAAATAATATCGATAAATATAGTGCGTTGATCGAACTTCTCTCTAATGCCATTTCTTTGGTATTAATCGCATAATCATAAGGTTAGAATCACAACTTGTGGTACTACAACTTACTAGTATTTATTATGTTAGAAATCCAACACTTCTTAGATTGTTCCTAAGAGTTTGACATTTGGAGAGACATTTTGATTTTATTCAATATCAACACATTTCCAGAAATCTGAACACTTTAACTGATTCATTAGCTAATCAAGTTTTAGGTAGACATTTGCGACATAGATAAAGAAAACATTCATATCATTGAATTGGATTACGCATTAAACATAGGAAAAACTCTGAAAACACATAGATAGATAGTTATAGGTTTTTACAAAATTTGTGCCCAAGACACGTTGGTCATCTGACCTCAAAATGTCTGAAAAAAAATCACAATTAAACTAGTGGTGCTCATGGTAGCATGCTATAGATCTAGCAATTCTACGGAGCAATCACATCCAACGGTTAGGAACTCCAATAGTGTGTCGTTGTAGTCACATGGGAAACTCTTCGAGCCGCCAATCCAGAATCCCAAAGGTTAATCCCTCTATGTGCTGCTGAAGCTCAGCTAGAGTCTCAGCCATATCAAGGTCCTCAAGGACTTCTCTCTCGACAACCCTCTCTGTTGGCGCATCTACCTTGCGCTTTGGTTCCTCTACTAGTTGAACGCGACCGATATCTGCATTACATTAAACATTTAGTTTAGTCTTGGAAAGAAATAAAAAACACAAAAACATTGTATAAACCTTAAGGAAATAAAAAAACATTGTTGAATCATTATTACCCATTGCACCCCACTGAGCGCCTTCTGGTAATACTAGATCTAGATCTCCTCAGAAGTCGACGCCTGCGTATGCATATTCGTCAATGGCGATGATCTGTCACCGGAACCAGGTGAAGAATGCAGTTGAGAACACAACGGTCGATTTTCCTGAATGCCAACCCATGAGTTCTACCCATCTCTACATTCGAGGATCTCTAGGACTAGATATATCCAATGTTACATGTTGTGGCTGCATCAGTGGAATCTGTTCCAATGCGAAGGAGATAAGGATGGAACCATAACTGAAAATTTTCTTCCTTCCTCCCTTTTCTTTATTCAGTTGTTCCTTTATCTAAGATAGAACAGCTTCAGACCAGTTGAAGACTGTTGGCTCTAAGCACTCTAGCGCGTACTGCATATATGATCGGTTCGCTACATGTAGTGTAACAGTGCCAGCAAGTTTAGCGATCGTGAAGAGGATGGTTCTCAAAGGAAAATCCCTGACATCCTGGATGTTTATTTTTCCATATTTGCTAGGTTTTGACCCTGGATAGCAATACTACATAACATAATCCCTCACTGTCTCTCCTCCAATGGTAGACCCTGTGAGAGAAATGGGCAAACCTCTCCTCGAAAAACCTATGAGAAAATACACATCCTTAATTGTTATGACAACACTTTTATGTGAAATGCCTCTATCACTAGATCCCATGCTTGAACTAAGAACTTCAAGAGTTCTATTTGTTGCCTCATTCCCGACAATTTGAAGTAGTTAAGTAGCTCGCAATCTCTTAAGGCTATTACAGTACCCAGATCATTCAAGGCAATCATATCTTGGTCTTCATGTTCTCTTTCTCTCCATGTAGCCATCATTATAATTTAATGGAAACCTGAAAATAAACCATAAGATCCATTAGATACCATTCATTGCAAAAAACTAGGCAAATTTTGGACATAGCATGAAAACCAAAAACTTCAACTACGCCCAATGCACTCCCTGGGCTGAGACAGTTCATTGCACGTGTAGGTACACTTCACTGTACCTGCTATGCAACATAGGTTTCAACATTCAGGGGTGCGTTGCCCTCATTTTGGGCATAATTTACCCTAGGGGCCTCAAAACCCTAAAAATTTGCAAGGAATGGGAATGAAATGAATACTGAAAGAAAGAGGAGGTTCATGGCACTAACCTAGATCAAACAGTGACTAGATCCGTCCATAGAAACAATCGCAATCAACGACTGAATTTTGGGGGCAAAATCAAGTTTATATTTCCAAAATGCAAATGGTAACTATGGAATGGTAAAAATGAATAGTGAAACTACTTTTTATAGTCATTTAATTGTTTGCAGGTTAAATTTATTGCCATGACTATAGTTTTATTATGTTTTTTTCATGAAATAGGTATTTTTAATCCATTTGATGTTGTTCTAAACAGGAAATACAGCTGATGAATAGATTTGTCGTGCATATTTATTCAAAGAATGACTTGGCCACAAAGCATACTTTTTCTCCTTATTTTTTGAGCTTTGTTAAAAATGAAAAAGGATTTCAAGCACACTTTTATCTCTTTTCCGAGCTTCAATAACAGCGAAAAAGGAACCCTTGGAGTCTTCTTTCAGCTCTTTTCAGACTCCGATAATGTGAAAAGATGGCCGAGCACTTGTCATTTCAAGCTCATTAAAGTAAATGAATTGATATCTACTCAGTATAAGTTTAACCCTTTTCCGAACTGAGATGGATTATTTACGAAAAATTAATACCTTAGTTAAACATGACCAAAGAGGTTCTTTTAGATATTATTTTACACTTTTTCAAATCTGAGAGACAAATTTATGAAAAATTACTTATGGAGTTCTCTTTCGTCCTCTTTTTCAGACTCTCTAAATATGAAAAAGGAATGGGCTATCACTATCGTTAAGCTCGTTAAAACATAAAATAGTGATGGGCTTGTCAATCATGGCAAGAATCAAGTTTCATTAATCGCTAGACTCATTAAATTATTAAATAGCGATACTTTATTCGCCCGAAGGGTTGAATTATAGATCAAGAAAATGTTATCTTCCTCAAGCTTGTTAAAAAATAAAGAGGTACTGGTCGACAAATGACCAGGGAAAATTTGGGAAAAGTAAGTAAAGTTTCCTTTTGGTAGCAAGTCGCTCTTGAACATGACACTTCTTTCACTCCATGTCCATGACTGTTTGGGTTGGGTAATCGTCTTGACGGTTCATTCATACCTATGGTTCGTCATACCTTCACTTCGGTTTTGGGTCAATGCTGCCAACTCATCACAGTGTCGTTGATATGTTCAAGAGAAGTCATCCAGTGATTAAAAACTCATCCATATGCAATAATCGTAAACCTTCATTTTCATGACCGTCAACCCTGAAAATTGCTATATCAAGTCATACCCTTGTCTCCAAAATCAGTAACTCCTGTTTTACAATAAGGTGACTTCCTGTTGACAACAAATCAATGTCCAGGAAGTTCACCTAGAAACATCAGATTCCAGTACCATGAGGCTTGTCACAGCATCAACAAGATCCTCGCTTTTGGACCTTTGACCCAAAGATTTTGTTTGGCGTTCAACATCAAATCATCTATTCATGCCTTATGAAATGTACTGCAGTACCTTGAGGGCCATTGACATTAATGGTGGTTCTCTCGTGTTTGTTAACAGATCAGATCATTCGCTGGTAATCAAACGATGTCTTTCCATGTTCGATGAAAAATAATATATTCGCATGGCTAGACTTATACCCAAATGATCGAGTGAATGAGATAAGAAGACCCCAGATCTAGTTTCATCCATCCGGGCTTCGATTTCAGGATTTTTGTACACATCATCTGTACGGTGACCTTACATACAAATTTTCGTCCAAACATGGGCCTATATCTGTAGGGGTGTTTGCATCTGGGCAACATTCCAATGTAGACGACTTTCTGAATTATGTACATGTTATTAGATTGTTTTATGTGCTGAACATGGGAATGCCTACCCTCAAAAATTATGATCAATAGAGGATATATCATGATGAAATGTATTGTAAGATTGATGCAAGTTACCATTCTGCTTCGTTTCCAAGCTCATCACAGCATAAAGCATCTCAATCAAATGTTCTTATTATTTGGATCTCATGCTTTAGGGGGAAATTGTTATAGGTCAATTTGGACACCATTCCCAATGACCTGGTTAACTGGGCATCATCTCCAAGACCAATGATCAAGGGTCTATCATTCCCTATCATTTCAGTTGCTACATGCCCTAAGACAAGAAACAAGAAAAATCAATAAAGACTTTCATCAAGAAAAGGTTTCCATGGTTTCAAGCTTATTATTTAGCATATGAGAGCTCACCAACGTAGGCTCTAAGGGGCCTAAGTGCATTGCATATGTAGGTAGCCCCATGCAAGGCTGCTCTGTAAAGCACTTCCCAACATTCATAGGTGTGTTGGTCACATTGGGCGCGAAATTATCATTGTTCCAAAATCTCCACTTGGCCATTGCCTTCTAGAAGAGTTCACATGTGTCAAGCTTCAGATCCAAGTGTCCATTTGACATCTACATGAATGGAAACATGTCTTGCCTATTTTTGGAAAGCTATTGGTTTCAAAACAACCTACAATTCATCTATAAATTGAACACAGATCTAAGTTTTTGAAAGGAAGAATTTGAGTAGAGAAATGCTGGAGAGTTTTCAATTGAGAGCTTGGTTTGTAGAGCTAATTCTAGAGAGATTTATGCTGTGATGAGACTTGGGAACTATGCTGGAAGGTCACTCCAAATCAGTCACTAGGTTGTAACCTCTCCTTCTATCATCAATAAAGAGTACTTCTTGTTTTTCCCTACATGCATCTATGTTAACTTTGATTTTCCATATTGTAAGATCTTGGTTGATGAATGTACTTTATGCTTACTGATTTAGCTAAATAGCTTGAGTAGATATCTATATTATCACATCTTCTGCTGTTTTAGTGTTCTTTCTTGCAGGAAGCATTCAGCCAATGAACTGCTTGAATTTGAAGCTGTAGCAGAAGTGATAGAAGGAGCCATTTGGAAGCGACTGAAACGAGTAAGCCTCCAATCCTCTCTGTATATTTATGATGAGTTGGGAGAAATGGTAGTATAGTCTTTCATCTGTTGTTCTAGACTAACACTTATCTAGGGAAGTGTAATTTATCCGTAGATTATAATTCTGGCCCAACACTTGGGGATGGGAGATTCATATAGGGATGGTAGATCCCAATTTATATTAGAACTCATGCCTCAAAAAGGCCTTTATATAACCCATTGTTGCCTCCATGGATGTTTTACATGATGATAGCTATTTTGGATGCACACCAAAAGCTAGCTTGCATACTTGGGAGGCACAACTTGGAGATATATTGATGAGACAACATCTTGATCCTTGGAGGATTTTATCATATGAGGATGCTACATGAGGAGAAGAGGAGGCTCTTCAGTTCTATCCTTGTAGTTGCTTGAGGACAAGAAACATTTGGGAGGGGAGGACTGTAATATTCCAAAATTAACATGCGGCTAATTGGAATATTGATTTTTGCTGATTTCACTTAGGAGATAAATAAATGGGTAAGGAGGCGCACACATTTCAAAAATATGAATAAAATCCCTCATAGTGTGAAAAGGGATAGTCATAAGAGCTGGATTTCACACCTTCATGTGTGAAAAGGGGCATTTTCATGTGGACAAGGTCAAGTTTGACCAAGTCAATAGCATTGCGATAGGAGGTGGATATCATCTTGGAAGACAACGCAGAGATAGTGGGAGGAAGATTCCTTAGTGGAGGAAACCCTAATGAGTGGAACCCAAGATGAGAGGGCTTCCATTTGTATAAAAGGAGGGCAAGGCAGCCATATGAGGACATGTTATGGATTATTGATTTTATGGTCTGGTTAGACTATTGTGCATTCTCTTACTTTTTAGCAGAGTTGTTGTGCTGCTTAGCACAAGGCATTCCTATTTAGGAATTCCTTCTCCTTTCAAGAGAGGCCTCTTGAGGGAGCTTGATATTCATTTCTCCACATCTAGGCTTCAGGCCAAGCCACCTCCTTTAGCTACAACATTATTTCTTCTGAAGTATAATGTTGTGTTTCAGGGTGTTGCAGTGGAGGTTTCACAACACCACTTCCTTAACTTATTTTTCAGAGGAGGAAGCCTTCTTTCCTTTGGACGATCAGTGGGGAATAATTTGAGCTTATTTCACTATATTTGGCATCAGGCCAATCATTTTCCATCATCTACAGTGCAGTCCCTCTCCTTGATTGCGTCATTTCAAAGAGCATCTGCAATGAGGGTTTGTAGTGGTTGTTTGGAGGGTAAGATCTTCAGTGTTAGGATCATCCTTTCACTTGGAAGATCCATTGGAGGTGGTTTATTTATCTTGTGCATCATATACAACCATATCCATCCAATTCTTGAGTTTCAGTTGCTACTATTTCTTGAGACTGCAATTCCGACATTTTTGTATTCAGGGTTAAACCCCTTGGTTTTGAGCTAGTTTCTTAAGGAAAGGGTCAATCCTTCTTTCAGAAAGCTCCCAAAGGGGATTATCATCTATTTATTGTATCATTCATCTATAATTATGTAAAGCTGTAGTAAAACTATGTTATTTCATAGTTGGATGTATAGATCTTCTCCTTTGTACTTATGCTTTCAAGAAACCCTTTCCGGGTTATCTCAATAATGTATTGAAGAGGCTAGATCTCTGTTTTCTCAGCATATTTCCTAATTAAACTCTAGATATATGGTTTTATATCATATTTTTATAGAAACCATCATTAAATCACACAATCATGTGCTTCAGAAATTCTGCATGGTATTAGTCATGGGGTTTAGGTGTTTTTAGGCCATATTGGTCCCGGGAGGTTTGTTTAACTTAGAAAAAGGGAATTTTTTTATTTTTTTTTTCTGATCCCCTTTTGTATGTGAGGGCCATAATACATATTCTAAGGGATCCAAGTGTTATTTTCCCCTATTATAGCATAATTTTCTGAAAATAAAATTTTGATGTTCTATATTGCTGAATTTTCCCATTTGGGATATTACAAACCATATCTAGACAATTTACCCACGCATTCATGAAATCAGACTGATCACTCAATGCATTTGAGAGCCATATTTTTATGATTTTGATACTACAAAATACACCTCAATCCACATAAATGTGTGTTTTTTGTTGGTTCTAGTCGTTTTCTTGGATTCTTTGTCTTAAAAGAAGGAATTTGAATCGACCCATTGAAGTTCTAGGCCATTCTTGATTTGCCCATGCCATCAAATTTACTTCAGATACAGAAAATTCAAGGAAAGGCTAACTTCCTAAGGAGGTTCATACCCAACTATGCTAAAATGGCTTAAGGATTTACTCGGCTCTTGAAAAAGGGGGCTCCCTTCCATTGGGACCAAGTTTCACAAGCTTCTTTTGATGCTGTCAAGGATACTCTTTTCCAGGCGTCATTAATGTATCCCCCCAATTATTGGAGTGATTATTTCTTATATATCACCATGACTGATATGACCATTGCTATGGTATTGGTCCAAGTAGAAAATGGGATAGAACATCTGATATATTATTTGAGTCATAATCTCAATGATACAGAAGTGAAGTATTCTTATGTAGAAAAGCTTGCCTTGGCGGCTGTTCAAGATGTACAAATATTTCGCCACTGTATCCTGTTCCAGAAGACTATTGTCATTTTGGATTGCAACCCCATGACTTATATATTATCACGTCAATTGTTGGGGTACAAGTATTCAAAATGGATTTTCATTTTGCAGTCAAATAAGTCTTTAGTTTTGGTTGAGCTTCTCTATGACCTTCCCTCTGATAGTACTGCTACTACATTGGAACCATTTATTCCTGACGAGTCTTTGTTTCTGATTGGATAATCTAATCCTTAGTATGGGGATTATATCATTTATCTCCAGACCCAGAATTTTCGGCCTGATACCTCTCTCTGACCAATGACATATTCGATACCAAGCCAAAGATTATTTGATCATCGGTGATACACTTTATCATCATGGTGTCGATACAATTTTAAGAAGGCACTTCACTCATGAGGAGGCTGAAAAGGTTTTAAATGATTGTCATGTTGGGGCTTGTGGTGGACACTTGTTTGGATATGCTACCGTGCAGAAGGTACTCCGTGTCGGTTAATTTTGGCCTACCATATTTTCCGACTGCATCCTTGCGGTCAGAAGTTGTCATGCGTGCCAGATATTAGATCGTAAAATCTGCAAACCACCAGTGCCAATACATCATGTTGTCTCTGTAGGACCATTTTCAAAATGGGGTATTGACTTCATGACCTATAACCCTTGTTCGTCTGGGGGGCATGGTTATATTATTGTCACAGTAGACTACTTTACCAAATGGGATGAAGCGATGCCTACATTCAACAACACAGGACAAACAACTGTTTTTTTTTTCTTTAATCATGTTATTGCATGGTTTTGGGCCCCACAGGCTATAGTTACCGATCATGGGAAGCATTTTTGCAACCACATGATGACTGAATTGACTGCCAAGTTAGGATTGTCACATGATAAATCTACTCCTTACTATCCACAATCAAATAGACAATTTGAGGTTATCAACAAGATTCTTAAACGTATGCTTCAACGAATGATAGGAGTTCGTAAAAGAAACTGAAATTTGATCCTATACTTGGCCTTTTGGGTGTACCGAAACTCGGTGAGAAACACAATCGAATTTACCCCCTTTCAATTGGTTTATGGTATAGAAGCTATATTTCCAATCCAATGTGAAATACCGTCATTAAAATTCACAATCGACTTGTTATCTGACACCTCAGAAGAAGAAGCACATCTTTTTAACCTCATCCATCTTGATGAAACGCGTTGTCAAGCCAAATTGGCCAACGAAGTGCATAAGAGACATGTAAAGGTGCAATATGACAAAAATGTATAGCCTCACATTTTTTCAGAGGGTGATTTGGTCCTTCTTTATGATCAAGAAGATGATGTAATAGGTACAGGGAAATTTGAGCCATTATGGCATGGCCCCTATATTTTCAAAAGAGTTCTTGCTAAGGGTTCCTATGAGTTGGTGGATTATGTTGGAATTCCATTGGCGCAACCTAGAAATGGGTTGTACTTGAAACGTTACTATGCTTAATCATGAGTGTAGTAATTTTTTGTATTATATTGTATATATATGTTGTTGATTTACATTCACTGTCTTAGTTTGTTTTTAGTTTTTTCTTAACGTTAGTAATCTGCTCGACATTTCATCGCGGATTTCTGAATCTTTCACACCATTTTTTGGATATGCTAATGGTTCTAGTTGTAGTACGCAGAATCTATCCTCTTTAGCGTGGGCCATTTTCGCTCTGAACAACGAGTTAGTGAGTGTTCAAGGGACTTTTATCAGTAGATCGACAAACAATATCGCTGAGTATAGCGCGTTGATCAAACTTCTCTCTGATGCCATTTCATTTGGTATTAACCGCATCATCATAAGGCTCGACTCAAAACTTGTGGTATTACAACTTACTAGTGTTTATACTATTAGAAATCCAACACTCCATCTTTTGTTCCTAAGAGTTAGACTTTTGGAAAGACACTTTAATTTTATTCAATATCAACAAATTTCCAAAAATTTGAACACACTGACTGATTATTTGGCTAATCAATTTTTAGACAAACATTTGCAACACATGTAAAGAAATATTCACATAATTGAATAGGATTTCACAATAAACATAGGAAAACACTAAAATCAAATAGATAGATAGTTATAGGTTTTTAAATTTTTTTTTGCCCAAGACACATTGGTCATATGACCTCAAAATGTATGCAACATGTCAAAAGTAAACTAGTGATGCTAATGGTAACATGCTATAGATATATCTATCCTACGCAGTAACCGCATCCAGTGGTTAGGAAAATCTATAGAGTGGTGCTAAAGTTGCATGGGTAACTCTTTGATCTAGAAATCTAGAACCCCGAAGGTCATCCCTCTATGTGCTACCGAAGCTCAGACATAGTCTCAACCATGTCTAGATCGTAAAGGACTGCTCTCTTGACAACCCTCTCCGCTGGCTCATCTGCTCCATGCTCTAGTTCCTCTACTAGTTGAACTTGGCCAACATCTACATTACGTTAAACCTTTATTTTATTATTGGGAAAAAATTTAAATACAAAAAAATTGTACAAACCTTAGAAAAATAAAAAACATGGTCAAAACATTCTTACCTATTGCACCCCACTAAGCACCTTCTCGTAAAGCTAAGTCTGGATCTCCTCGGAAATCGACGCCTTCATATGCATACTCATCGATGGCGACAATATGTTTTCTGAACCAGGTGAAGAATGCAGTCGAGAACAAAATTGGCAATTGTCATGCATGCCTAGCCATTAGTTCCACCCATCTCTGCATCCCCAGATCTCTAGGGTTAGATATACCCTGTAATATTCCCAAATGGGAAAAGCGACAATGTAATGCAGATTGATGGAAAAATAATGTAGATCATAATTTATACGACAAGAGGCCAATGTGGACACCTTTCATATGTTATTAAAACAACAAACTATGTTTAAGAAGTGGCCCATAAGATGCATAACAGGAAAAACAAGTCTCCAACAAAGAAAATCATGCAATAAGAGGTGCTACAACCATATATAAAAGCTGGAAAAGCCTTACAACGTTATTTTATTGCCTATGCAACAAAAATATATTATACATAAGATCTAGAGCTATTGTGTGCATAAAACGTTAGATCTATATCAGATCCATGCACTATATAAGCTCCTCTAAAGGACCCCCCTGGGGTTTTCAACAAAACACTAAGTACAAGATCTAGATCTGAGATCTAAGACTGCAGATCTACTAAAAATTACAGATCTAGGAATTATGGCTGAACTGATATGAGAAATAGAATAAATTCCTCCAATAGATCTTCAAAGTGAAGGGCAGATCGCCAACACTAGAAAATCAACTCTCCAAATGGTATGTTGAACCACCCTGCAACTGCACCTACAAAAATAATGCAGATCTGGAAGGAAAATGCGATGTAGGGATTAAAATATGGTTGGCTTGATGTAAAGATTTGAAAACGATGCTCAAGCCCTCCAATACTATCATCTCAATGAAATAGAAACCTCCTCCACTGAAAAGGAGCACTGAAATGGCCTAGATCTGAAAGATATAGTCACTACTTGCTGCAAATTGCAAAAACAACCAAACCCTCAATATGATTTGCACTGTAGTTGAAAGAAGAAGATTCGCCCTAAGCTAGATAGTGGACAATGCAATACAAACTCTCCCAATGGCTACTCAATGGGAAGAGGTGGGATTCCCGATCAGGAACACCCAACGCTAAACAACATTCAATCTCAGCTAAACAACAAGAGAAAGATATATGTCTAAATAGACCATATATTCAGAAAATATCATATACATCAACAACCTTCTAATGCTGCTATCCCCTTCCTTTTATACGATGAGAGATTGCAAACCCTAAACCACTTCCAATGAGATCACTTATTTCACACAAGGCACCTCCATCTAAAATTGTGGTGTCCCTCATTGATGGCCACTCCTCCATGACAACGTTTTAGATTTGGTCAAGGTTGACCCAGTCAAAGTGATCCAGCCCCTTTCACACCAAGGTTACTTCAATTAAACTACCAAGATTTGTCTCTTTCACATTTGGCATTGATTTATTCATGTTTAAGGAGAAATATGGACCTCCTTTGCCCTATTATTCTTTAAACAAAGAAGAAAAACAAAAATGAATATTCCAATTAGCTTATGAATAATTTAGGAATATTACAATCCTCCCCTCCCAAGTGTTGCTTGTCCCAAAAAAACTACAAGGACAGAACTGAAAATGTGGGAAACCATTATTCCCATATGGAGCTCCAATATCCAAGCTATCATCCATACAAAATGAATCACCCTCCACATTGGTAATTCATAGAAAAAATCATCCCATGTGAGAGGCTTCTCCCAAATACATAAGTCAATCATATGGCTCCCTTCATAAGGAAACAAGTGATGTAATGTAGTAGCCATATAATGTCCCATGCTCCCCTTGAAGCATAAATAAATGGGGGAAGTTTCATCCCCAATGGACACATCCAACCAATGTGCCATCCCTCCAATCATGTCCCTAACCATAATAAGAACACCATCAACATATGGGATCAAAACTAGTGATACATAAACAATCAAATACAATGCTGGAGGTGGATCATAGTCCCACATGTGGAACCAACACAATATATCTCCTGACTACATCATATAGTGATATGGTAAGTAGTTTCCCCACCACTTACTTTCTTCCCAAGTCTTCCCACAATGGTTGAAAGTTTTGAGATATGTTTGGTGCTTTTGGAATGCACCCACAATGATACAATATCTCCCTTTGTCCTCCAAGGGAGTGGCCATGTTTGAAAATGTTTGTGGCCCAAAGTTGGCCATGAAGTTTATATGGAATAATACTCCTTTTTTGATTTATGGCCTGCATATACATGGTAAAATAATACAAGTAAAATGAATCATTGGATACACAAGCATATTCTTCACCACAATTTCTCCTCATACAAATGGATTGGTGCATAGATTTATCCCTTATCATTCCAAAATAGGAAAGAGGTGGCTAAATTAACTCCTTCATGGAGTCATGTATCCCTCCCATCTCCACATGGTTCATGCATCTTTGAAAATGTTGATATAATTCCTCTTCAAAGCCTTCCCAGGTGTAGTACTCCGTGATAGTGTTGAAATCCTTCATAGAATAAGTATGGATGAAAAGGAATTCTTCATCTACATTTTGTAGCAACTTCTCCTTGAGCTTGGAAGCTCTAGATAAGAAGATACTACCATGAAAATAAATGACTTCATCTTGGACTGAATATCCCTCCTCATGTAGCTGGTCATCAAGTATCATGCATGTGAAAATATCCTTTGAATAATCCACCAACAGTTGGGATTTCCAATATGGATCAATATCCCATAGTGACAGTGCTGATGATATATCATAAAGAGTATCTGTCATATGGCTGCCCTTCTCCTTGACATCTCCCATGCCAAAGGTATATGTTGGAAGGTTACTATCCTTCCCTTGCTTCTCCTCCCACAACGCATAATCTGAAATGAGTGTGGGTGATGAAAATTTTGGGAGAATGTCTCCCTCCTCCTAGAGTCTACCCATGACTCTCAGCGTTGTATCATGGTCCCTCAATGCTCCTTCATGAGCCAAATATATCAATGATGAAACATCTTGAGAGAACTCTTTGTTTATTTCCCAATTAGGGGGTCTCCCTGGTGGAATACCTCCATGTAATGAAACACCAAGGCTTAGATAAGGCTGCATATGTGAATGGACTGATTTTTCCCTTCTTTCACTGCAAAAATCATCCTCATGCTTCTGTGCATAAACCTATTGAAAAGGATGGGTGAGTATGTTCTTCATCACTTAATTCTGGCCCTCCTTCTCATCTTCTCCTACCTCTTGAAAGTCATCACAGTCTAATGTGTATTCTTTAGATGTAATCAACCCATGTACACCCAACATCTCCTTGGTGTCAAGAGTCTTGATCACAAAGGAATGATCTGTCATAGTGTGTGTCCCCAATATTGCATTCAATGTTGGAACACACTTCCTTCATTTTTTTGTCTCATTTCCTATCAACATAGACACATTTTGCTCATAATCTTCATAGGTAAGATCCCTTGGAACTTCTTGCAAAGATACACGAACTCCTCTAGTTGAAGTAATTGCTTCATCTCCATCTCCAAATAGAAGTAGATATCCTCCTGCTCTTACAACGCTGGAGGGTTTTTCCAGCTCTTCCACCTCCTTCTCTTCATCAATGGAGAATATCTCATCATTAAGAGATCCTTTGACTTGATATCATTTTGAAAAAGGAACCCTCGTGTCTTCCTCTTGAGAATAATTTTTTTCTGTAGTGGGGCCTTTTCCCTTGGCAAAGCATGTTGCAGATATTTAACCCCCTCAACAATGTTCTGAAATGGAGTTGGCTTCATGGATCCTTTCCACTCATGCAAAGATTTTGATTTCTTGGGTTTGGTTTTATTTCACAAAGAAGTTTCAGGTTGTTTCAAATCAAATTTTTTCATTAACCTCCTAGTGAACTTTGCATAAGTAGATATATTTACATTTCTTAATGAAGAAGATTCAAACAAACACCATGCATAAGCCTTACCTTCAAGATGTAGTTCCGCTACTCTAATGGCTTCTTCTTTTGAAACTTGATGCAACTGGAAATATGTGTCTAGCTTCCTTACCCAAGAATTGGCTGTGCTCTTGGGTGACCCATCAAAAGTAGGTAGAAAGAATCTACCCAAAGTGTGTTGCATGCACCCTCTTATTCTATTGTAATTGCTGGGTCTTCTTTCTTCTTTAAGTTGTCAGAACCCTTGGAAGCTTAGATTCTCCTTGAATATTTTAGACTGAGATTCATATTCTTGGAGATAGTCACCAAGAGTCTCCTCCTTTGGTGTTTCTCCTTCTGTTTCTTCTCTTGCCAAGAATGTAGGCATGGTATAACATTGTAGATATGATTGTGTGGCTAAATTCTCACACACATAATCTGAAGAACTGGGGATTTCTTCATGTGAAAATATTCTTGAGAGATCTTCATGTCTTTCCATCCTCATTCCCTTGATTTCTCTTTTAAGCTAATGCATAGTTTGGAGAATAAGTCTTTAGAACTCCTTCCCTTTCATTCCTCCAGATAATGGGGTTTTACCCTTGTCTTATTTGTCATTTGTATAATCAAATCTTTTGTGGCCACTTCTTTGATACCTCTTTTCTCCGTCAATAAGAGGCTCTCCTTCTTCAGAAGAAATATTGGCTTTAGACTGCACAGGTTGTTCCAAGATGATGCTCTAATACCACTGTAATATTCCCAAATGGGAAAAGCAGCAATATAATGCAGATTGATGGAAAAATAACAAAGATCATCATTTATACAGCAAGAGGCCAGTGTGGAGACCTTTCATATGTTATTACAACAGAAAAATATGTTTAAGAAGTGGCCCATAAGATGCATAACAGGAAAAGCAAGTCTCCAATGAAGAAAATCATGCAATAAGAGGTGCTGCAACCATATATAAAAGCTAGAAAACCCTTACAGCATTATTTTATTGCCTCTGCAATAGCGGTATATTATACATCATACCTAGATATGCTATGTGCATAAAAATTTAGATCTATATCAGATCCATGCACTATATAAGCTGCTCTAAAGAACCCCCTTGGGGTTTTCAAAAAAACACCAAGTACAAGATGTAGATATGAGATCTAAGAATGAAATGATATGAGCAATAGAATAGAATCCTCCAATAGATCTTCAAAGTGAAGGGCATATCCCCAACACTAGAAAATCAACTCTCCAAATTGTGTGTTGAACCACCCTGCAACTGCACCTACATAAATAACGAAGATCTGGAAGGAAACTCTGTTGTAGGGATCAAAATATGGTTGGCCTGATGCCAAGATCTGAAAATGATGCTAAAGCCCTCCAATACTATCCTCCCAATGAAGTAGAAACATCCTCCACTGAAAAGGAGCACTGAAATGGCCTAGATCTGAAAGATCTAGTCTCCACTTGCAAAAACAACCAAACGCTCAACAAGATCTGCACTGTAGTTGAAAGAAGAAGCTTGGCCCTAAGCCAGTAAGTGGACAATGCAATACAAACTCTCCCAAGAGCTACTCAATGGGAAGAGGTGGGATTCCCGATCAGGAACACCCAATGCTAAACAACATTCAATCTCAGCTAAAATACAAGAGAAAGATATATGCCTAAACAAAACATATATTCAGAAAATATCATATACATCAACAACCTTCTAATGCTACCATCCCCTTCCTTTTATAAGACAAGAGCTTTCAAACCCTAAACCACTTCCAATGAGATCACCTCTTTCACACAAGGCACCTCCATCTAAAACTGCGTTGTCCCTCATTGATGGCCACTCCTCCATGACATCGTTGTAGATTTGGTCAAGGTTTACCCAGTCAAAGAGATCCAACCCCTTTCACACTAAGGGTACTTCAATTAAACTTCCAAGATTTGTCTCTTTCACATTTGGCATTGATTTATTCATGTTTAAGGAGAAATATGGACCTCCTTTGTCCTCTTATTATTTAAACAAAGCAGAAAAAAAATGAATATTCCAATTAGCTTATGACTAATTTAGGAATATTACATACCCAGTGTCACATGATGTGGCTGCATCAGTGGAATCCGCTCTAAGGAAAATGAAATGAGTATCGAACCATAACTTAATTTTTTCTTCCTTCCGACCTTTTCCTTGTTCAGTTGTTATTTTATCTGAGAAAGTACAACATTAGACCAGTTGAAGACTGTTGGCTCCATGCACTCTAGTGCATACTGCATATAAGATCTATTCGCTACATTTAGTGTAACGGTGCTGGAAAGTTTTGTGATCATGAAAAGAATGGTTCTCAAAGGAAAATCTCGAACATCACAGAAGTTTATTTTCCCATCCTTGCTTGGCTCTGCCCCTGGATAGAATTATTGCAAAACATAATCTCTCACAGTCTCTCCTCTGAGAGCAGACCCTGAGAGGGAAATAGGCAAGCCTCTCCTCGACAAGCCTATAAGAAAGTACACATCCTTGACTGTAATAGGAACCACTTTGTTCCTAATGTGAAATGCCTCAATAGCTGGATCCCATGCTCGAACTAAGAACTCCAAGAGTTATATTTGTTGCCCCATCCTTGAAAAACAGAAGTACTTTAGCAAGCCACAATATCTTAGGGCTCTTACTGTACCCAGATCATTAGGGAAATCATGTTTTTTTCTTCATGCTCTCTTTCTCTCCAAGTAATCATAATTCTAGTCTGATGGAATCCTGAAACATAACCATAAGACCCATTAGACTCCTTTTCATGCAAACATTTAGGCAAATTTTGGGTACATTGCAAGAATAAAAATGAAAATTGCACCCAACTCAGTCTTGAACAAGGGACAATGTGTTTCATATGCACCTAGGCTTCAATTTAGGTGCTCCAAAATTCAGTTTTCAATTCTCAAGGGTGCGTTGCCCTCTTTTGAAAAATAATTTACCCTAAGCAGCCCAAACCCCTAAAAATTTGCAATGACAGGAAATGAATTGACTACTGAAAGAAAGAGAGGGTTCATGGCACCAACCTGGATCAAACGATGATGAAAACCGTCCACAGAAACAATTGAAATCAATGGCTGAAGTTCATGGGAAAAAGCAGGTTCAGAGCTCCAAAATGCAAATGGTAACTTTCAAATGGTAAAAATGAATAGTAAAACTCTTTTACTTAGTCATTTTATTATTTGAAAATCATATTTATTGCTGTGATTATGGTTTTATTATATTTTTATCATGAAACAGGTATTTTTAATCCATTTGATGTTGTTCTGAACATGTTTTACAACTGATAAGCAGTTTAGTTGTGCAAATTTATTTCAAGAATGATTTGACCACAAAGCATAATTTTATCCTTACTTTTTGAGATTTGTTAAAAATGAAAAAGGACTCGAAGTACACTTTTATCTCTTTTTCGAGCTTCGATAATAGTGAAAAAGGAACCCATGGAGTCTTCTTTTAGCTCTTATCAGACTCCGATAATGTGAAAAGATTGTTGAGCACTTGTATTTTCGAGCTTGTAAAAGTAAATGAATTGATATCTACTCAGTATAAGTTTAACCCTTTACTGGACTGAGAAAGATTATTTATGAAAAAGGAATGCCTTAGTCGAACATGGCTAGGAGGTTCTATCAGATATCATTTTACAGTTTTTTGGATCTCAGTGACAATTTTACGAAAAAGTACTTATGGAGTTTTCTTTCGTCCTCTTTTTAAAACTCTCTAAATATGAAAAGGATCGGGCTGTCACTGTCATTAAGCTCATTACAACATAAAATAACGACGGGCTTGTCGATCATGGCAAGAATCAAGTTTCATTCATTGCTAGACTTGTTAAATTATTAAATAGCGATACATTATTCGCCCGAAGGGTTGAATTATAGATCAAGCATATGTTATCCTCCTCAAGCTTGTTAGAAAATAAAGAGGTACTTGTCGAAAAATGACTGGGGAAAATTTGGGAAAGTGAACAGAACTTTTTACGGTAGTAGGTCGCTTTTGAACATGACACTTCACTCCATCACCGTGATTGTTTGGGTTGGGTAATATTCTTTACGGTTCATTCATACCTATGGTTCATCATACCTTCACTTCGGTTTTGGGTCAATCCTGCCAACTCATCTCAGTGTCGCCAATATGTTCAAGAGAAGTCATCCAGTGAATACTCATCCTTCTGCAATACTCATAAACCTTCATTCTCATGACAATCATCCCTAAACATTGCTATATCAAGTCATACATTGTCTCCAAAATTAGTAACTCCCATTTTTCAAAAAAGTAGCTTTCTCTCGACGTCGAATCATCATCTAGGAATTTGACTTAGAAACATCACATTCTAGTACCATGAGGTCTATTACAGCATCGACAAGATCCTTGCTTCCAGAATTTTGACCAAAGGATTTTTTTTAATGTTTGACATCAAATCATCTATTCAAGCCTTACGAAATGTACTACAGTACCTTGAGAGCCATTGAAATTAATGGTGGTTATCTCACATTTGTTAACAACTCACATCATTGACTGGTAATCAAACAATGTCTTACCATGTTCGACTACAAATCATATATTCGCATGGCTATAATTGTACCCAAATGATCGAGTGAACAAGATAAGAATACCCCGGATCTAGTTTCAGCCATCTGGGCTGTGGTTTTAGGATTTTTGTACACATCATCTGTATGGTGACCTTACATACAGATCATCATCCGAACATGGGCCTATATCTGTAGGCATGTTTGTATTGGGAAAATTCCAATGTAGACAAATTTCTGCACTATGTACATGTTATTAGATAGTTTATGTGCTGAGCATGGGCATGCCTTCCCTCAGAAATTCATGATCAAGAGGATATATCATGATGTAATGTATTGTAATATTGATGCAGGTCTCCACTCCGCTTTAGCTCCATCCCATCACAGTGTAAATCATCTCATTCAAAAAATATTTTTATTATTCTTCTAAATTCATGCTTTAGGGGGCAATCTGTTATAGGTCAATTTGGGCACCATTCCCAATGACGTGGTTAAACTGGAAATCATCCCTAGAACCGATGAATAGGGTCTATCATCCCCTATCGTTTCAGTTTCTACACGCCCAACGACAAATAACAAGAACAAATCATCCATGACTTCCATGGCAAGGTTTCCAAGATTTTAAGTACATGTTATATCACCTATGAGCTCACCAGCGTAGTCTTTCAACCTGATAACTTATTTTCATAGGCAGGCACCTCCATTCAAGGGTGCTCTGCAAAGCACTTCCCGAGATTCAAGGGTGCATTGGTCAATTGACAGCAAAATTCTCATTGTTTCGGAATCTCCACATGGCCAGTGCCTTCTAGAAGAGTTCATATGTGTCAAACTTTGAATCCATGTGTTAATTAAAAACCTCTGAGCTGGGAAAAATATCTTGCCTATTATTATAAATTCATTGATTGTGAAACTACCTTTAGCTCATCTATAAATTAAGCACAGATCCTAGTGCTTGAGAAGGAAGAAATTTAGTATAGAAATGATGTTGGAATCTCAATTGAGGGTTTGATTTGAGTGATATGCTACTGGAGAGATTTTCATATTGATGTGTTGAGATTCAACAAGATGATGATCCTAGTGAAAATTAAGCACCTTCATTAGGTGGGGCCCATAGGCTATTTTTAGGTGTATGTCTATTTTTATAATGGTGAGCATATTATTAAATTATGAGGATGTTGATTCTAGATGGTTAAGAAAATTATATCTTTGGATGAATTTCTATTTTTAGAAGATGGGTGAAGTCTATTTATAGATCGCTAATCTAAAAATAGAATGCATGTCAATTATTATTAGCCCTTAATAATAATCAGACAATAAATATTAACTTATTCTCTTGGAGCACTTTATTTCAGTGAACAGATGTGGCACACCAGTGGGCTGAAGGAATTACGCAATTCCTAGGGTGGTTGGCGACTCATGCATGGAGGAATTCGCTATAGCTGATAGTGGCAAGTTGTAACAAAGTTGGAAGAGTATTTATGGTCGTTGTTATTTATTTTAACTCAGTTAAGTGAGTTAAACTTAGTTTTAATAGTTTTAACTAAAGATACACTAGTGAAAGATGAGTGAATTAATTAATTAATTAATTCACAAGTAGTGTCTTACTTGCAACTGAAGAAATACAACAGTTAATTACTTGCATGTCAGATCCAGTGGAGACCTAGTGGAGAGATAGGTGAAAGGGTGTGTTTGACTATGAGTTGTGACTATAGTGATGCACTAATGAATCTACATAGACATTGGAGATGCCAATGAGGATTTCACAGTGCAAGCAAGGCAAGATCGAATTCATTCAGGGGTCTTCTTCAGTAGGGATTGCGCAGTGCAGGTAGGCTGTTAGGAGGCAAGAAATTGGTGCATAGATATGAAAATTTCTGGATGACAGCGTGTGACGATTGTATATTGTACTGAGAGCTCTATGAGTTGAGATTTGTATGAGATTGTTACATGTTCAATTGATATACATAATATATGATAGTTGGGGTTTTTAGCTTTAATATTTCCCGGTAAAACATCTTGTTATGTGTGATTAATCTTGCTCATATGTTTTTTGCAATTGGCTATTTAATTTATGTAAAGAAATTAGTGGAAGGATTCTATATTTAAAATAATATTAAATTTTTAGATTAGGAGAATCCGGAAATACATTATTGTGTTTATAAATTTCTACATGGTATCAGAGCAGTGTTAATCACTGTGTTAGCCACCTATAAATTTTGTTATACCAAGAGGTGGCTAGAATTTTGTCTTCAAGCCTTCAAGAGATAGTTTCATTTCAAAACCTATCATCTTTTGAAGTCTTGTGATATTATTTTTTCCCTGAGTTAATATTCACTACTGTTTCCCTCATAAACCTGAAAAATCGGTTGTTTGCCTGAAGAAAAAGACTGCCAAAAACCCATTTTTCACCTTCATTTTACCCCTCCTTTCACTCATAATTAACCTCCATTTTTATCCCCTTTTCCTCATAAAAATCCTCTTTTTTCCTCATTTTTCTCCATTTCCCTTCATAAATTCCCTTTAAAAAGGTTTAAAACTCCTTTTTTAACCTTATCAGGACCCCCAAAATCCTTTGGAAATCCTTGAAAAATCCTAAAAAAAAGTCTTTTTGTATTAAGGCTTTAAGCCCTTTTTGCTTTAGCCTCAGCCCTTTTATCCCGCATAAAACCGGAGCCATGACCCACCGTTGAAGCTCCATCATGCAATCGCAATCAGGGCGGTCTCTTTCCTTATTCACCTTCTGCTTTCAAAAGTTTATGATGCGATTGGCCCCCTTTTCTTTTAAAACCTCCGACTCCTATGCTTTCCTTCACGTAAGCCGAAGCCCACAATTGGGCACTAAAACATAAATAAAAACCTTTGCCAAACCTTTTCCTCCTTTATATTTCATAAAAAATCCAATTTCCCGACTTTTTCATTAAGTCCGATGGTTCATTATTTTGGCGAAATACCAACCGTTGATCTAAACCGATCAACGAATGACAGAAACTCGCATCGCAGATATTCATTGGGTGAATTTAAAAGATCCCTTCCTTTTTTTTCGATTCCGATAAGCCCCTTTCGGCCTAAAACCCCCAAACCACTTCCCCACCATATAAGCCACGCCCAAGACTAGGCGCTAAAGCCTCGAGCGCTAATCGCAATCGGAGGTTCCCGACGAGAACATTTTTTTTTTTAAGAAATCCTCCGATGCGATTGATATTTGTTCTACCACCCTCTGATGTGATCTGAGCCGTTGATATTTATAGATCTGATGGTCAGCGCTAATTTCATTGCACCCCGCCATATCTCTTCGTCAACCGCTGATTCAATCTTGGCTGTTGATCTCTCCTAGATCTAATAGCCCACACTTAATCGCATCGACATTTTCAAAGTTTTCTTCCTCTCCCCTCCACTGATTGCAATCTTGCGATCACATCTGGGCTGTTCATTTCACTCATCCGACGGTCCAGATTAAACCCGCATCCTTTTTTATTTCATAAACCCTGCTATGAAAAACCCGTTCGGTGAAGATCTGCCATTGATCTCTGCAGATCAACAGCCCACAATGAACCATTCTCCACCCAACCCTCATCTTATATTGTTTTCATTAAACCAAAGATTAAATCTGGGCCATTCATATTGAATATCTAACGGTCCATATTTAACCCAGTAGGCCCAACTCATTTGGGACCTGCCACCCCCATTGATCAATCCTAGTCATTCATTCCATGATCCGACGGTCAAGATTAAAACTGCCTTGACCCTGCCCCACCTTTTTTCGCCCATGCATCTTATCTCCATCACGCTCTCCTCATGACTGTCTGATCTAATGCCCCAGATCTAATGGCCAGCGTGCGGTTTCGCGT
This sequence comes from Pinus albicaulis, assembly GCA_034641835.2. Lineage (NCBI taxonomy): Eukaryota > Viridiplantae > Streptophyta > Pinopsida > Pinales > Pinaceae > Pinus > Pinus albicaulis. The sequence continues at coordinate 1,262,483,504 of CM076574.1, read as the reverse complement.
AATTTTGAGTCTAGAGGTTAATGTTTTAAAATTACGTGATATGGGTGGTTTTAAAAGGCCACGTGTTGGCCGTTAACACATATCGTGGTCCAAAAGGCAAAACCACCTTTCCCTCTTTTCACTGTGTCACACCAATGGTATTGATCACTGAAACCACCTTACCCCATTTACATTACATCCCCTCAGTTTTAATCTCCACTGTTGATCTTTGAGATTTAACGGTCCCAGTTTAATCCAACAATTAAACCATTGCCCTCCACCCATCCTCCAAAGGACTTTATAAATCAACATCTGTCGTTGATCTCTGGTTGTTGATCTCATCTGACAGCTTAGAATTATTTCAAAACCCCAAATTTCATTTAACGCTTTTTTCCTTCCGCCAAAGGTTTTCGACCAATTTCCTTTGCAATTTCTTCCATTTTATTATAATGTTGCCCCTCTACATTATATTTTCCCGATCAATCTTGACCATTGATCTTTGCAGATAAATGGCTTGGACTTAATATTCACCACCATTTATCCACCGCTTCCCCATCTGACCCAGGGATCAATCCTCGCCGTTGGGTGCTTTCATCCAATGGTCATAATCTAACCTAAACCTCTGAAGCAGTCTGAACCCTTCCCCACAAGATTTTTTCTAATTTTTCTTTGGTGTGTAGGTTTTAATGGTTTTTTCAATTGTTTTAAAAGAAAATTGAAGGTCGGGTACAATGATCCCCCAGGCCTTTATGCGTGAAGGATATCATTCTACAGGGCTTCCCATCAAGTTTTACCGGTGCCTCATGAACACTGGGAACATTATAAGAGCCCTTTGTATGCCTTTGTAGCAACAAAACATAGCATACATTAATCAAACAAACAGTATCAGTATCCAGGGATAAAATCAAAATAAGAAAACCTGTTTGAAGACTGTTAACATAGTTTTGGAAGGATTGAGGCATTAATTCAATTAATCAAAGACCTGATCCACGATTGAAGATAGTTTGAAGACTAGAAGACAAAAATTAGGCTTCATTAAGCCTAAAACATAGAACTCAATTAAATTAAGGGTGTTTTAGGTTAAAACAATAATATCTATCAGTCTGAGAAGCCTCCACTGCCACATTAGAGGCTAATTGAATCCTCACCTACTACCAAAAGACACCTGCAACCTCAAAGCAATCAAAGAAGGCCTACTTATTGCTTAAATAGAAGATATTTGCATAAAGACAACTGAACAATTATTACCAAAGAAAGAATAAATTCTCAAACTATCAGCAGAGTTATTACAAAGATAATAAATAGGCCTCGAAGTCAATATTTTTGCCCTTTGAGTTTAAAAAGACAGAAACAAAGTAAATAAACAGAATCATAATTCAATGCTCTCCTGCCTTAGGCATTGCATGGTTTTCGAGGTTTGGAGTTGCATTTAGTGTAGAATTTATTGCATTTCAAACCTAAAGCTCTTCCACCTCCTCATTTATTCTATAAATACTTCTGAAGAAGATGATATAAAGGTTGGTTGATCACTAGTTGTAATACTGAAACTCTCTGAAATAATACATAGTCTGTTGAAGTTGAAGAAGAAATTGAAGTCTTGGAAGCCCTGATGATGTTGTTGCATGATTGTACTTGAGAATACTCTATCATTAGATCCATGAGCTTGGTTGTTGGTGAATTATTCTGAACTGTTTAATGTTTTCCCCTCTTTTCATTTTGTTCCATAATTTCTTACTACAGTAGGATGAAATTTTTAGGCTAAGAAATGACTCCTGGAAGCACCTTAGAGCTATTTATCCTTCATTGTTTTATGTTTTCTTCTGCTGAGGTATTTTAGAGTCTTTAATCTCTCTCTTTAGTCCTCATGCTTTTTTATTTCTCTAATAGTTCGAATATTTGGTTTCAGCATGATTTATGTTTCTCCCTGCTTGTCTGCTGCCACTTAAAGGCTGTTATTGAAGTCTCCCTTTGAAGTATCTTTGTTTATAGTGAGCCAAGGAGGTCTGTTTTGATGATGCCATTTGTCCTTTCTTAAAAAAGTTGTCTTAAAGGTCTTTTATAGTTGTGATCATAGATGTATTAGGTGTTCCCTCTTCTATGAATGCAATTATAAGTAAATCTTTTACGTTTTATAAGTCATTTGAAATAAAATATTTGAGGAAATAGGATGTGCTCCCAAATCTTAGATTTCATTTTAAAAGTTGTTTTGAAGTCATTATTTGCTTAAAGTGTGGTTTGTAGAATTTATGGTTAGCTCTGTCTATCAAATACCACTTTATTTTTCAAGTTATGTTTTCAAATTCTCTTTTCTAAACCATTAATGTCCACCTCATTCATAAACTAAAGGATCATGTGGCCAAGTTAGATTTTCCCTTTGATATCCCATATCCATTGATAAGTTTGTCATAACCTCTTTTTGACTCCATTGCCCAATGAAACTGATACTCCTTCTTTCTACCTGCCTTTCCTAGATCTTTCATATTCTACTGTATCAATTCAACCAAACAAACAAACAAACCCTTGCACTTAATAACTAGTCTAAAACCAACACCCAAAGCACACAAGATAAACCTTTTCAAAAACAAATAATTTTGAGAGATCTCTCTCTGAGAACAGGAGGACTAGATCCTGGAACTCTAAATATTGGTTTAATGTTGCCTTGTCTTTTTATTTGCCAAACTATCAAAACACAGGACCCCAGGTGTTAGTGCTCCCAAGTGATCAAATCAAAACTGCTTTTACTACGCCTTGGGCCACCTTTATGTATGTCAAAATGCCTTTTGGATTGATGAATGCAGGGGCCACCTTCCAAAGGGCCATGGATATAGCCTTCTCTGAAGATATTGGATATTTCATAATCATTTACCTTGATGACATAACCGTTTTCTCAAAAACTGATGAACATTTAATTCACTTAAGAAAAGTTTTTGAGAAATGTAGGAAATTTGGCTTGTCTTTGAATCCCAAGAAGACACTCTTTGGTCTCCAAGAAGGTAAACTTCTTGGTCACATAATTTCAGAAGAGGGAATAAAAATAAACCCTAAAAGGATAGATGGCATATTGCAAATCAACCATCCAAGAAGCCTCAAAGAATTACAATCTTTCATTGGAAAGATTAATTTTTTGAGGAGGTTTATCCCCAACCTTGCTGAGCTATTAAAAAACATTACAAACATGCTCAAGAAATATGTAGGTGTGAAATGGACTATGCAAGCTAAACAATCATTTGAATTGGTTAAACAAGCTCTTACTCAAACACCAGTCTTAATTAGTCTAGATTTCACCAAAGACTTTTATATCTTTTCTTTTGCATCTGAGCATACAATAGCTACAGTTTTACTTCAAAAGAATGATTTGGGGCAAGAACAACCAATATCCTTCTTTATTAGGGCCTTAAGAGATTCTCCTCTCAATTATAACATCATGGAGAAGCAAGCCTTAACATTAGTGAAAGCATTAAAAGACTTTAGGGTCTATATTTTACACTCCCACATAATTGCTTTTGTTCTACATACTGTTGCTAAGGAAATTCTAAGTCAAGACCCTAATGGTAAAAGGGGAAAATGGATTGCAACTATTCTTGAATATTACTTAGAAATTAGGCCCACCAAACTAGTTAAAGGGCAAGGATTAGCAAAACTTATGCCTGAGTCTAACTTCCAAGCACTAGATATGAACATGGTAGATGTATTGGAAGAAGTAGAATAATTCACTGCCCCTTTCATTAAAGACACATTTCTGAATTCTCCTTGGTATGCTGACATTATTTATGTGCTTTTATATTTAAATGACCCTGCTTCTTTGTCTAAAACTAAAGCTAGATTTTTGAAACAAAAAGCTTTGAGTTATTGCATCTTAGATGGGGTATTATATTGGAAAAATGTTGTTGGAGTTTTTCTTAAATTTTTACTTGAAGATGATGCAAGAAAGATCACGCATGAGTTGCATGAAGGAGAATGTGGAGGACACCTCTACTGGAAGGCCACGACAAACAAAATTCTTAGATCTGGTCACTATTGGCCTACCCTTTTCCCAGACGCCAGAAGCTAGTCATGTCTTGCCATAAGTGTCAATTTTTTTATGGCAAAAGAAAACTCCTTCCCTTACCATTACATCCTATCAGAGTTGAGGCACCTTTTGAACAATGGGGTTTAGAATTCATTGGGGAAATTCACCCATCTTCCTCAACCCAACATAAGTGGATCCTCATGGCCACTAACTTCTTTACTAAGTGGATAGAAGCTATACCCTCTAGAAATTCTAATGAATCTTTCATTATCAAGTTCCTTGAAACAAATATCCTATCCAGATTTGGTTGTCCCAAAAAAATCATAACAAATAAAGATGTTGCCTTTAAATCTAATAAAATGGTTGATTTTTGTCACAAATACCACATTACCTTGGGCCATTATACTGTCTACTATCCCCAAGGAAATGGATTAGCTGAATCCTCCAATAAGAGGCTCATCAATATCATTAAACAGTTGTTGGAGCAGAATCAGAAATCATGGCACAGTAAACTAGTTCATGCCTTATGGGCTGATAGATTAACTACAAACAAGTCAATAAATATTTTCCCCTATCAGCTGGTCTATGGCATGGATGCAGTCTTTCCCACTTCATTAGGAGTTCTAGTCATGAAGCTCCTTCAAGAAGTGTAGATTGAAGATAATGATATGCAAAGAGGAATCAACCAAACAATTCATTTACAACAGACTAGAGAAGAAGTCTATGAAAGAACACGGTTAGTCCAAGAAAATATCAAGAAACTCTTTGACAAAAGGACTAAGGCAAACAATTTCCAAGTTGGAAATGTTGTTCCCGATTCAAGAAGGGAAGAGAAGGGAAAACATGACAAGTTTCAGAACTTGTGGAAAGGGCCCTATATTATTCATGCTGAGAGGGGTCACAATGCATTTTTCTTGAAAGAATTGAATGGAGAAGATCTGTATGGAGGTCCTGTCAATGGTAGGATGTTCAAGCATTACTTTTTCCAAGAGTCTTGAGTTTTAAATCTTTTTTACTTTCTATTATAAATATCATTTTTCAACATTGCATTCAAAGTTAGAAAAATAAAAATACAAAAACAATAGAAAGAAGAAAAGAGGGAAGATTGTAAAAATAAGAAAGGTACAACACCATACCAAAAAAGAGAAACAAAGTCTGAAAGTGTGCAAGCTCAAATGCCACTCCTAAAAACACAATTCTAGTTAGTCATACAACCTAATCATGACTAATCAGTTTTCAATTTACTGCTAATAGGTTAGTGAAATAGATCTGCCAAACAATTTAATCTTGGCTTATCAGTTAGGTAGATTAGGATAGAAAATTAAGGTTCAAACAAGCTCAAAATTTGAACCTATGAGTTTTCAAAAGAAGAGTGACTCTAAATTGTTTAAATTTTGAGTCAAAGATAGAAGTAAACTAGTTCTGATATGCTTAAAACTTGAACCAGATAACAAGGAAAAACAACTCAAACAAATTTAAAAACAGAACTGAAGAAAAGAGAAGGATGTTCCTAGAACTTTCAGATATTAAGCCTTCAAAATTTTGATTTAATTTTCTGCAAATAATAATCTATGTGCAACTTGTTTTTATGCCATAGATCAGCAACAAGTTAGACTATTCAATCCTGACTAGGTTGCTTTTTAAATTTCTTGTTTTAGAAGTTAGAGAATAAAAATCTGTTAGACCGTCTAATCCTAACAGATATTAGTTAGGTAGAGAATTTATGAATTCAACTGCTTAATATGGATTCATGGAGAAATAAGGTTAGACTTAGATTAGTTTCCTGTTTTTTAAAAAGAATAAAATGTTGTTGAAGAGAGTTTTCTAGTCTAAATGCACTCTGAAAAGAAGAAAAAATGTTAGGATTATTAGGAATGGGTAGGTAGACTCGTTGTTTTGACAAAATTCCATTGTTCTAAATTAGATCATAAAAAATAAAGGATGCTTCCCAATGGATTAAGATACTGGCTTAATGAAAGCTAGAGATTTGGAGCTGAGGTTCTAGACACCTAAAAGAACCAGCTGTCTTCCCCAAGCGGAGCCACTGTTATCCACCTATAAATTTTGTTATACCAAGAGGTGGCTATACTTTTGTCTTCAAGCCTTCAAGAGATAGTTTCCTTTCAAAACTATCATCTTTTGAAGTCTCATGATATTTTTTTTTCCCTGTGTTAATCTTCACTATTGTTTCCCTCATAAACCTGAAAAATTTGTTGTTTGCCTGAAGAAAAATATTGCAAAAAACCCATTTTTCCCCTTCATTTTACCCCTCCTTTCACTCATAATTAACCTTCATTTTTATCCCCTTTTCCTCATAAAAATCCTCCTTTTTCCTCATTTTTCTCCATTTCCCTTCATAAATTCCCTTTAAAAAGGTTTAAAAATCCTTTTTAACCTTATCGGGACCCCCAAAATCCTTTGGAAATCCTTGAAAAATCCTAAAAAAAGGCCTTTTTGTATTAAGGCTTTAAGCCCTTTTTGCTTTAGCCTCAACCCTTTTATCTCACATAAAACCGGAGCCATGACCCACCGTTGAAGCTCCATCGCACAATCGCAATCGAGGCAGTCTCTTTCCTTATTCACCTTCTGCTTTCAAAAGTTTCTGATGCGATTGGCCCCCTTTTCTTTTAAAACCCATGACTTCTTCGCTTTCCTTCACGTAACCTGGAGCTCGCAATCGGGCGCTAAAACATAAATAAAAACCTTTGCCGAACCTTTTCCTCCTTTATATTTCATAAAAAATCCAATTTCTCGATTTTTTCATTAAGTCAGATGGTTCGTTATTTTGGAAAAATACCAACCATTGATCTAAACCGATCAACAGACGACGAAAAATCACATCGCAGATATTCGTTGGGTGCATTTAAAAGATCCCTTTCTTTTTTTCCAATTCTGATAAGCCCCTTTCAGCCTAAAACCCCCAAACCACTTCCCCACCATATAACCCGTGCCCAGGACCAGGCACTAAAGCCTCGAGCGCTAATCGCAATCGGAGGTTCGCGATGAGAACATTTATTTTGTTTTAAGAAATCCTTCGATGCAATTGATATTTGTTCTACCGCCCTCCGATGTGATCTGAGCCGTTGATCTTTATAGATCCGATGGTCAGCGCTAATCACATCGCGCCCCACCATATCTCTTTGTCAACCACGATTCAATCTTGGCCGTTGATCTCTCCTAGATCTAACGACCCACACTTAATCGCATCAGCATTTTCAAAGTTTTCTTCCTCTCCCCTCCACCAATTGCGATCTTGCGATCGCATCTGGGCCATTCATTTCACTCATCTGACAGTCTAGATTAAACCCGCATCCTTTGTTATTTCATAAACCCTGCTATGCAAAGCCCGTTCGGTGAAGATCTGCCATTGATCTTTGCAGATCAATGGCCCACAATGACCCATTCTTCGCCCAACCGCCGTCTTATATTGTTTTCATTAAACCCAAGATTAAATCTGGGCCATTCATATTGAAGATCTAACGGTCCATATTTAACCCAATAGGCCCAACTCATTTGGGACATACCGCCCCGATTGATCAATCCTAGCCGTTCATTCCCTGATTCGACGGTCAAGATTAAAACTTCCTTGACCTTGCCCCACCTTTTTTCACCCGTGCATCTTATCTCCATCGCGCTCTCCTCACGACCGTCTGATCTAACGCCCTAGATCTAACGACCAGTGCGCGGTTTCGCGTAATTTTGAATCCGGAGGTTAATGTTTTAAAATTACACGATATGGGTGGTTTTAAAAGGCCACGTGTCAGTCTTTAACGCATATCGTGGTCCAAAAGGCAAAACCACCTTTCCCTCTTTTCACCACGTGACACCAGTGGTTTTGATCACTGAAACCACCTTACCCCATTTACATTACATCCCCTCAGTTTTAATCTCCACCGTTGATCTCTAAGATCTAACGGTCCCAGTTTAATCCAAAAATTAAACCATCACCCTCCACCCATCCTCCAAAGGACTTCATAAATCAACCTCTACTGTTGATCTTTGGTTGCTGATCTCATCTGACGGCCCATAATTATTTTGAAACCCCAAATTTCATTTAACTCTTTTTTCCTTCTGCCAAAGGTTTTCGACCAGTTTCCTTTGCAATTTCTTCCATTTTATTATAATGTTGCCCCTCTACATTATATTTTCCTGATAAATCTCGACTGTTGATCTTTGCAAATCAATGGCCTGGACTTAATCTTTGCCACCATTTATCCACCGCCTCCCCATCTGACCCAGCGAGCAATCCTTGCTGTTGGATGCTTTCATCCAACATTCACAATCTAACCTAAACCTCTGAAGCAGTCCGAACCTTTCCCGGCAGGATTTTTTCTAATTTTTCTTTGTTGTGCAGGTTTTAATGGATTTTTCAATTATTTTAAAAGAAAATTGAAGGCCAGGGATGACGATCCCCCAGGCCTTTATGCGTGAAGGAGATCATTCTGCAGGGTTTCCCATCAAGTTTTACCGGTGCCTCATGAACACTGGCAACATTATAAGAGCCCTCTGTATGCCTGCACAACAACAAAACACAACATACATTAATCAAACAAACAGTATCAGTATCCAGGGATAAAATCAAAAGCAGAAAACCTGTTTGAAGACTGTTAACACTGGCAACATTATAAGAGCCCTCTGTATGCCTGCACAGCAACAAAACACAACATACATTAATAAAAAAAACAGTATCAGTATCCAGGGATAAAATCAAAAGCAGAAAACCTGTTTGAAGACTGTTAACACAGTTTTGGAAGGATTGAGGCATTAATTTGATTAATCAAAGACCTAATCCATGATTGAAGACAGTTTGAAGACCAGAAGATAGAAATTAGGCTTCGTTAAGCCTAAAACACAGAACTCAAGTAAATTAAGGGTGTTTTAGGTTAAAACAATAATATCTATCAGTCCGAGAAGCGTCCGCTGCCACATCAGAGGCTAATTGAATCCTCACCTGCTACCAAAAGACACCTGCAGCCTCAAAGCAATCAAAGAAGGCCTACTTATTGCTTAAATAGAAGATATTTGCATAAAGACAGTTGAACAGTTATTACCAAAGAAAGAATAAATTCTCAAACTATCAGCAGAGTTATTACAAAGATAAGAAATAGGCCTCGAAGTCAATCTTTTTTCCCTTTGAGTTCAAAAAGACAGAAACAGAGTAAATAAAAAGAATCATAATTCAATGCTCTCCTGCCTTGGGCCTTGCATGGTTTTCGAGGTTTGGAACTGCATTTAGTGTAGAATTTGTTTCATTTCAAACCTAAAGCTCTTCCACCTCCTCATTTCTTCTATAAACACTTCTTGACACCTAGAAAAATAAAGTAGTGAAGACAAGAAGAATTCTGTTGGAAGCTGTGAAAGACCATATTGTGTCAAGCCTTCATTGGAAAGCCACTCCATTTGCAATGTGGAAGGATTTGATAGATATTTTCCAAAGTAGTAGCGACCATAGGAAGTTGGCGCTGAAATATAAACTCAAAAAATCAAAATGGAGAAGGGCGACAATATTCCAAAGCATCTCACGAAGTTTGTCCAATGTAGGGATCAAATAGGAAGTGTGGGAATTATAGTTGCTGATGATTACTTGGTAAGATTGGCTCTCCTTGGACTTTCAAAGAGTTGGCACAGTTATCAAGACTCTGTCAATGGGTAGGCGAAAATACTGGATTGGGAGCGACTTTGGTCAGATCTAGTGCAGGAGGATATAAGTCAGAGTACCAGGGATGGATCTTCATCAAAACATGATGATGAAGAGGATTTTTCTTTGGCTTCCAAAGTGAGGAAAGGGAAGGGGAAGAAATCCCATTCAAAATCCGAGGCTAAAGAAAAGAAGCTTGATTTGTCCAATATGAAGTGTTTTCACTGTCATGAACATGGGAATCTTGCCACCAACTGCCCACATAAAAAGAAGAACAAGAAGGTTGATGGGGCTGTAGCCGGTGATGCCCTTGCCTTTCAATTTGAACTTGATTTCCTCTTGATCGCATGCTTGGTTTCAAGTGCAATGCGATCAGTGTGGTATCTTGATAGTGGTGCTTCCTTCCACATGACGGGAGATAAGGAGTTGCTCAGTGACTTGGAGGAGAAAGATCTCCAAATGCATATAAAGATGAGAAACGATGGTAGATACAGTGCGATCGAAATTGGAACCATTACCTTTGAGAGGGAGTCAGGTAAACCATTTCTATTGAAAGATGTTATGCATGTTCCAGGTCTAAAGAAGAACTTGGTCTTAGTCGCGATATTGGAGGACAGAGGTTATGACATTGTTTTCAGTGATGGAAAAGCTTTCTTGTGACAAAAAGAAATGGGTCAAACAAAGAGGATAGGGATTTGAGTCAAGAATATCTACAAGCTAGAGGTAGATGGTTGCGCTGCAATGGTGGGCAAAGAAGAAGAAGTGGTGAGCCGAGATGAGGGCGAATTATGGAATAGGAGATTGGGCCATTTTCAACATGGAGCCTTGAAGATTTTTTAGCATATTTCTACTGGACTTCCCAAGGGTACAATTGCATAGACAGGTCAGTGCAAGGGATGTACTATGGGTAAGTTTGTGAAGACCAATTTTCATGAAAAGGAGAACCGTGCTTCGGTGCTCCTGGAGAGAATTCGCACAGACATGTGTGGAACATTCTCGGTTGCTTCAAAAACAAAACATAGGTATTATGTTATTTTTGTTGATGACTATTCTCATAGATGTTGGATCTTCTTCATGAAAAATAAGGATCAAGCATTCTCAAAGTTCTATGGGTTTGAAGCATTGGTGGAGAAAGAGTCAGGGAAGCAAGTGAAGGCTCTGCAGAGTGATAATGGTGGTAAATATATCTCGAATGAATTCAAATACTTCTGTAGAAAAGAAAGAATTTAAAGAGAACTCATAGTGCCTCATAACCCACAGTAGAATGGGGTCACAGAGAGAAAGAACAGAATGATCGTGGGTGCTGCATGAGCTATGCTGCATGATTAGGGCCTACCAATGCACTTGTGGGTGGAAGCATGCAACACTGCAGTTTATGTGAAAAACCTTTGTCCTCATAGAGTACTTGGCATGAGTACACTTGAAGAAGAATTTACTAGTAAGAAGCTAGATGTTTCTCATTTAAATATTTTTGGCTCGTCGGTTTATGTTCATGTGACCAAGAACACCAGGAAGAAGTTGGAGCCGACTGTAAAAGTTGAGATATTTTTCAGGTACACATAAACACCCTATAATCATCATGTGTATTTTCCAAACAGTCAAATGACTGTGGTGCGACGAGATATAAAATTCAATGAGGAGAATGCCATGAATTTTTTGCTTGAGAGGGAGCTACACTTGCATGTAGAGGAGGAAATTCTGGTTCCCAAAGGTGAGCCTCTAGATGTGGATTGGCCATAAGAGGAGATTCATGGAGTGGAGGATTCCACTCATGAAGAACCAAACATCAGAATAGGCATAAAGCATACCACAGAAGCTGAGGGGCTGAATCTTGATGCGGTAGAGAATGTAGGAGTCCCTACTTCACAGCACAGACAAAGACAGTCACCTGACCGATTCACTAGATACATGGCTCTCATGAGCAAGTGTATTGTGACAGATCCATCTTCCTTTGAGGAAGTAGCGGAGGAGCTCACATGGGTAGATGCAATGGTGGAGGAGTATGAATCCCTTGTCAGAAAAAATGCTTGGGAAATTGTTCCAAGGCCGGTTGGTAAATCAGTGGTAGGTTCAAGATGGATCTACAAGGTAAAGCAAGCTGCTAATGGGAGCGTTAAGAAGTATAAGGCAAGATTTTTTGCCCGGGGCTTCTCACAGATCAAGGGGATTGATTATGACGAAACCTTTGCACCAAGGAAAATTTTAAGAAACCCCCCAAATTTATATGTATAATAAATGGGTGAATCCCCAATGTATATAGAAAAATGTATAGGCTATTTTTTCATTAATATAATATACATATATAATTTTTTGGTGAATCTTTCACTAAATTATAAATTTTTCTTAAATATTGGCGAATTTTTCACTAGGTTATAAAGTATTGAAAATTATTGATTAATCTTATAAAAAATTAGAAAACATTGTAAAATATTAGTGATTCGTTACTAATGTATAGAAACATATGTAATAATAAGAAAATATTTATTTAAAAACTATGATTTACAATTTTCCATGTTTTCGTTCTTGTACAGGTAATGTTGCTCTAGGTTCTTGTTATACACTATTGGAAATATTTTTTCATGTTTTTATTATGTTTTACCACAAATGTCTTATCACATCCAAAGGGGAAATTAATTGGGAAAGCACCCCCAAAGGCATGTGATGTTGAACCAAATAAATTATTTTTCTCAAAATTGGTCTTTACGAATCTATATAACCCTGCCATATTCTCTGTAATTCATATTCTATAGGCTTCACATGAAAATAAGGTCTATGAATAGCTATATCAAAATCACGAATATTTACATAAAATTATTTTGTTTTCTTATACATCACTTTTCTAAAAGGTAGATACTTCTCTAATTCCTCAAGTTCAAATAAACATAGTTCCATTTAATTGAGTATGATTAACAACTAAAAATGATTGAATTATTAGTTTATTAATATTATTCTGATAACACCTCATGGATGGTAGTAAATATTGAAAGAAATGATTTTAGGCATAGATAATCACTTTGATTTGATTGATTAAAAAATTTAGGTTGTAGGTGGAATGGTCTCAAATATGAAAATGAGTGTAATTCTGTAAGAAATATTAGGTACTATGCTGCTAGCCAAACACCATGAGAAGGAATCTCATACTTATGAAATTTATGAATTAGACTTGGAATTTATAAGTTGTATATATATATATATATATATTGTAACTGTATGTGTATGATACATGATAGATGATGGCTATTGAAGATGGAAAGCCTTGAAGGAAGGTCATTGTTATGACAAAGGAACCCTGCATTGTTATAACATGACACACACACACACACACACACACACACACATATATAATTTCATATTTGATTGAGAATATAGAGAAAAAAAAGAAAACTCTTATTAAATTATCTCATATATAAATAGATGTATATTGATAATAAGTTTTTTAGATTAATTATAAATATCAATATAAATAAATTACACTTTTATTTTATTTTTTATAATTATAAATAAGTGGATATTCTGAATCTCGCTCAATGTACTTATTAAATTATATTATCAAAATTACAGTCAAATAATTTACTCTAATATCAATTTTAAAATAAGAAAAAAATGTCTTAAAACATTCCATGGTTATACAAATTTCTAGAAAAAAAAAATTAAAAATATACAAAAATTATGAATTTTAAAATAAGGAAAAAAATGTTTTAAAATATTTCATTAGTTATACAACTTACTAGAAAAATAAATAAAATAATTGAAAGGAAAGTACATTGATACACGATTTTCATACCACATACCCTCATTAATTAAAGAATTTATCATGAGTCCAATTTCATATTCTTAATGTTGCCCCAAAAAAATCATTTAAAATCATCCACTTCTCGCTCATATAGCTATTGAAACTTCTTATATATATTTAATATATGATATAAGTCAATAGCAAGTTAAATTTGGTTGATTTTGGGTTTTTATTTTTTTTCAGTAAGGAAATATAAAGAAGTATGGCACCTTGTTCCTTCCCTCCCCCCATAGATGTCAAATATCGAAGTTTGTCACAGCAAAATTGGTCAGGCTTTCTTAATACTGGATCTCCACATATTAGAAGTTAAGAGTGAAGAAATGAAGCAAATGTATTGCCTCGCTGGAGACCAACCCAAAAGTATAAGAAGCTTGTAGAAGAAGCAAACTCAAAATCATAAGAAGCTTCAGGAAGAATTATGCGCAAAATGCGTTTGTACTAACCCTACTCCAGATGAGGTCACAAATATTGTAAGTTTACTCAAACCCTACAGAGATGTGGAAGATAAGATTGTTTTTTATTGCTTTCAAAACACTCACTGTAGCAAGAGATGGAAAGAACAAAAAATTTCCATGCAGGAGTATTCTCAATATGAGAAGGAAATCACAGAGCTCTCTTTGGGGCCACCCTGCACCCCTTCAATCCCTTGTAAAATCTACATTGTTTGTTTATGTTTTTCAATAATTTAACTATTTTCCTAACAAATTCTTATTTTGTGGCGTTGTCTGTGTTTAGCCCCAACCTGCAACATTACTTGCAAGACTTCGATGAATATAGCTACATTTTTATCTCAAGTAAGTATATTATTGATTCTCAATTTCTATGATTTGGATATTAATAGGGAAATATTATGTTAAATGCATAAGAAATCGATCCAAGTTGTTTTCAAAGAGATTTGAGCATAACTCATTTTAGGTTTCGAAATGTTCTCGAAATTTTGATGGATATGCACAAAGATAAACAGTTAACAATTCACTTTGTTCATATCTATCAGATTATAAAATATTGAGAAAACTATAATTAAAATGAAAAGCGAAGTCAAATAATTGGCTAGGCTAGTTCTTCTTTATTAGATTTCCAACCTATTCAAGAAATGCAATGAGCCTTCAGTGTTAAAAGTTAAATCAAATATTTTCTTTTGTTACATACTTTTCCTCTTCAGCTGTCAGATATTACATTACATAAAAATTCCTTCGATTTTATTATTTATTTCAAACATATATGCACATGAATTTTCCCCATTCAGCGACCACTTTTCAAAATTTTCAAATACATTGTTCATATTCTAGTTTTCAAAGTTCTTAAATACGTTTTTCAAATTCTAATTTAAGTTAAATTTTATTTAAAGAGCAGGGACTAGCGATTCCAATAGAATATGAAAAGCGGGGAGAATTGCTCGAATTGTTCCCTCTGCACCCAGATGGGAACCTAAGGCCACCAATGCTAAAAATAAAGGGAGGTGATGGATAAATCACTCTTCGTACTGCAGATATTCAGATACAAGGAAGGTGGTGAAGACTCAAATAATTAAATCTATCTCATTTCTGCCTTATTCAATGAATCTTTAGTATGCAACTGTTTAGAGATTATGTATTATCATATATCTCTTGTGTAACTGGAAAACTTCGTTACTAAATTTATGCCTGCATTTCATTCTGTAATAACTTAGATCTCTTGTGTAACTGGACAACTTCGTTACTGAGTTTATGCCTACGTTTGATCTCGCAGTAACTGGGAAGTTTTGTATGCAATCTTGAAACGTTTGTCGAGTAATTATTTTAAATTTAAGAATGTCCATATGAATGATAAGACTGTCGTTGGATTTGGAAGATTATTCCTTAAAAATTCATGTTTGTTAATGTAATAGCCTCTAAAATTATTCGTAACAAACTTTACGATGGTATTGGATGTTTTTTTATTGGAAGGACAATGTGGCATTCACTCCCATGTTGGTTATCAAATTAGGTAGAAGTGGTGAAAACCTCAAATAGGGTTAGTTTTTTGAAACTCAGTGTTCTTTTGTGATTGTATTATTTTGTTTTTTTATAAGATTAAGGTTATGTGTTAAAATTAATATATATTTTCTTTACAAATTTTAGTGGAATTGGTTAAAATATTTTATTTTATTTTTGAAATTTTTGGGGTTATATTTTATTTGAATTAAAATTAACCCATGTGTTAATTTTGAACCCATAATGTTTTTTGTTGGTTTTTTTACAATTTATGATAAAATCACTTTCTAGTTTTTGAGTAATTTTTTTGGAATTGTAGAATCTAGCTTTGTATGTATTTAAAAATACATTTCAAGAAATGAAAAATAGCTAGAATTGTATTTCATAATTTTCATATATATATCTATATATATATATATATATATATATATATATATATATAGAATAATCATTTCCTTACTTTCTAAGGAAATGTTTTCATAATTTTCATAAAAAAAATAAAAATATAAAATAATTACAGATCATTTACTTCTCAAGAAAATGTTTTCATACTTAATTAAACGAAACTAAGAATAAAGTAAAAAAAAATTAATAACACCACCTAGAATTATTCTGAAATTGTGAAGGTTTAAAATCTGTGGCTTCAGGGGTTAAATTTGACAGGTCCTCCTACCCATAATAAAACTTTTTTATGATGATCTCATTTTTAAACAACCATTCATATCACTTTTATCATTTCCTTTTACAAGTTTCATCTAAGTTAAAAGTAATAAAAAAAAAACACAATGTATACCCGCAAATATTGAAGCCAATGTAGTTAAACTTTGAAGAGATTATGGTGAAAAACAACATGTCATTGCTAAAAATAAATGTCCAAAGTTTCATTTTTAATTAGATTTATTTTTAAGAAAATATAACATTTTAGTTTAAATTTCAATAAGATTTTTCTAAAATGATGTTGAACGTGTTGATATTAGATATTGTCAATAAAGGTATTAAAATGAAAGTAAAGTTCACTTGAATTTACTGAAGTTAAGATGAATCCTTTCCCAGAGAAGAGTCTTCTACTCATGAGGCTCAGTTAAAGGAGGAGTCTTGCCTTGCAAGAATTCCACGGAGGAAGGAAAATATTCCATGAAATCGAACATTATAAGCAAATTACAGTAAGATTTTGTTAGAAAAATGTCTACCCTCGAGATATTAGAATTTTCCACACATTATAGTGTTTGAAAAATAGTCCAAGTGATTTTTAATTTGAAGCATTGATACAGAAAAATACTAAAATATTCTCACTAAGCGATAACTCACTTAGATAAATAAAACAACTATTTATATAAAAAACAACTATTTATATAAACATCATATTCAAATTCACACAATCCATAATGTCAATTGCCATATTATCTTTAAATCTCTAGCTTAATGGGGAAATAAATTATTTACCCCTCCTAACAATATTTTAAAATAAAATGTATAGCATAAAAAACATACCCACTTCTAAAGCCTCATCTAGGAATGTATAACATAAAAAACATACCCACTTCTGAAGCATCATATAGACTTACAAAATGTGACTAGTGTAAATCCATTTTAACTTTGGATCCACCAAACCTCAAAAGGGTTCAATTTTGTTTTCACTCAGTGAAAATAGCTTTGCATCACAAGCTATTTGATATCTCTCGCGGCTTGGTAGACTGATAAGTTAATATGGATCTAGGTTGGTTTAATTTTACCCTTTAAATATGTTATGTTCCACATGAATACCATGGGTAAATACCATGGGTTCTCATACCATGTGTCAATACCATAGGTAAGTACTATGAAATTATTTTTATTTTAATGTTAATTTTATTTTTTTTTAAATTTCCGAGAGGGATCAAATCTATTAATATGCAAACCTCTTTAGAGTGAAAGGAGATTTGATCTAGTAGATTTAGAGTTAATATGTATATAAGTTGTTTTAATCCCCCCTCTCCCTTAAAATAAGGTGGGCTAACCTCTAGACCTAATTTTTTTATAAAATAAATTTGGGGCGATTTGAAATATAAATTTAATTTTTTTACCCTCTCCCTTAAAATAAGGTGGGCTAACCTCTACATGTAATTTTTTTATAAAATAAATTTGGGGTGATTTGAAATAATGAAATAATATACTATGATACAAAAAATTCACCCAATAAAAATTTAAAACCCTTTAATTTCACCCATGGGAAAAAATTCTCCCCTAAACTTTTCTATGCTTTGAACCTGTTGCACAGTATTCTTCCATAAGGACCATCCTTGCTCTCTTAGCGCAGAAGGGTTGGCACATTCATCAGATGGATGTGAAGACTGTGTTCCTTAATGGGATCATTGAGGAAGAAGTGTACATTGAGCAATCTGAAGGATTTTAGATCTTTAGTAGCGATTCGCATGTGTGCAGACTCAAAAGAGCATTGTATGGTCTGAAGCAAGCACCCCATGCTTGGTACACTTGGATTGACAACTATTTCACTGGACTTGGCTTCACCAAAGGTGAGGCAGATCCAAACCTATACTAGATTGTGGTGGAGGGTAAGCTTTTAATCATTTTTCTTTATGTTGAATATTTAATACTGACTGGTGATGAGCAGTTGATACACTCATGAAAGGATGACCTTGCAAAGGAGTTTGAGATGAAGGATATGGGCCTCCTTCATTATTTCCTTGGATTGGAAATATGGTAGAGAGAAGGTGAACTATTTGTATCTCAAGGAAAGTATGCACGAGAGATACTTAGTAAGTTTCACATGGAGGATTGCAAATCCATGGATACTCCTCTTCCAGGAAATTGGAGGAGAGAGGATGCTACATCGACAGAGGTAGTGGATGCTACTTTTTATCGACAGTTGGTGGGTTTGCTCATGTATTTAGTTAATACAAGACCGGACATATGCTATGCGGTGAACCAACTTAGTCAAGTGATGGTTAAGACTACCAAGCTCTTTTGGAAGGCAGGAAAGCATGTCCTGAGATATCTCAGGGGAACATCTGAGTATGGCTTATGGTACAGATAGACGGATAAGGTGAAGTTGCATGGCTTCACGGATGCAGATTGGGCAAGTAGCCCAATGGACGAAAGATAACATCAGGAGGTGTTTTTAGTATTGGATCTACAACTGTTTCTTGGTATAGTAGGAAACAAAGATCTGTGGCACTCAGTTCAGCGGAAGCGGAATACATGGCAACAAGTCAAGCTACATGTGAGGCTATTTGGATGAGGAAGATCCTGGTCAGTTTGTTTGGTTCTCATTTTATCCTACAGTAATTCATCGTGATAATCAGAGTTGCATTAAACTCTCGATTAATCCTGTGTTTCATGATAGATCTAATGATATAGATATCCAGTATCATCATATCAGAGATTGTATGCAGCAGAAGATCATGTTGCTTCAGTACATTCCTATGAAATATCATGATGCAAATATTTTGACGAAGGTGCTCACCTAGAGCAAATTAGAATACCATACAGACAGGATCGGGGTGAAGGATAATCCCTTTCTTGTTCAGAGGGAGTGTTTAGATTCAACAAGATGATGATCCTAGTGAAAATCAAGCACCTTCACTAGGTGTAAAATTTGAATAACTTATATGTTATACACCGAGATTCTCCTGATCACACACTATTTTAACTTCATGCACAATACATAATCTCTTCTACCATTGATCATTAATTGCGGAAATAAAAACAATCGCATGCGCACATTAAAACCATAAACAATCACACATATGAACACGGTATTTCATGGGAAAGCTTAAAGCAGAAAACCCCCAACTATCTGTATATTATATGTTATAGAGATCATGTAACAATCATTGCACAAAGCTCCTCACAAGCTCTCAGTACAATCTCCAATCGCTACACACTAAACTGACTTAGATCTGTCAAATCCATGCTCCAATCTATGCCACTTGATAGCTTGCCTCTATTGCACAATCACTGTGAAATGTGTACGGAATGAACTCAGAATTGGATTTCGACCTTGCTCATAATCATCATTGGCATCTCCAATCACTTTGTTTGTTGCAAATCATGCAACGGTATAGTCTGGCCCAGTAGTCTCTTTGCTCTTTCACCTACTCTATTCACTAGTCTCCTACTGACATCCATGCATTGTGGTTAATGATGTATTCTTTAGTTGATTAAGAGGTTATTAATTAGTGAATTAATTAATAATTACTTCACTACTCTCTGCCTAGTTAATCAATCAGTTAGACTAGATACGGCTAGCTCAACTATGTTTAACTCAGTTAAACTGAACACAACTCCATCAACTACCTCAATAACTCCACCAAACTCTGTCACATGAGTTCTAACTGAAGTATCCATGCAATAGCTCCACTTAATCCTCAGGAATAGCGTAATTCCTTATATAAACTCCTGTGCCACATCTGTGCACTTAACTGAAGTGCTCCAAGAGAATAATATAATTTTTATAGTCCAAATATTATTAAGAGCTAATAATATTCGACATATCTATTTTTAGACTGGTAATCTAAAAATAGATTCCACCCAATATGTCTAAAAATATAAGTCCATCTATTTTTTCCGACTTGACCAAACATCCACAAATAGCATCCTGCAACTCATAGAATATGATCGACATGTCTAAAAATAGACATACTCTAAAAATAGACTTGCGCCAAAAATAGCTTGCGGGCCCACTTAGTGAAGGCGACTTATTTCCACTAAGCTCATCATCTTGTTGCAATCTCAACACTCCCTCTAAACAAGATAAGGATTATCTGCCACCCTTATCCTGCCCCTATGGTATTCGAATTTGCTCCTGGTGAGCACCTTCGTCAAGATATCAGCATCCTGATCCTCCATGGGAATGTATGAAAGAACATGATCTTCCGCTGCACATAATATCTGATATGATGATACTGGCTGTCAATGTGTTTAGATCTATCATGAAATACTAGATTAACCAAGAGTTTGATGCAACTTTGATTATCACAATATATCATAGTAGGATCTAAGTGAGAACCAAACAACCCGACCATGATCTTCCTCATCCATATAGCCTCGCATGCAGCCAAACTCGCTGCCATATAATTGGCCTCCGTTGAATTGAGTGCCACGGATCTCTGCTTCCTGCTGTACCAAGAAACTGTTGTCGACTCGATACTAAAAATCCCTCCAGATGTGCTCTTTCTGTTCGTTGGGCTCCCCGCCCACCGTATCCGTGAAGCCACACAGTCCCTTCACCTCATCCGACCGTCCGTACCACAATCCATATCCCGATGTGCCTTTCGAGATATATCAATACATGCTTGCTCGCCAGTAGAGATTGGTAGGCTTAACCATAGCTTGTGAAAGCTGGTTAACAGCATAGCATATGTCGGGTCATGTATTGACCAGATACATGAGCGACCCCACCAACTATCGATAAACAGTGGCATCCACTACCTCGGCTGAAGTAGAATCCTCCTTCCTCCATCTACTAGGAAGAGGAGTATCAATAGGCTTGCATCCATGCATGTTGAACTTCTCCAGTATCTCCTGGGCATACTTGCCTTGAGAAACAAACAATCCATCACTGCGCTGCCAAATTTCCAATCCCATGAAATAATGAAGGAGGCCCAAGTCCTTCACCTCAAACTCCTTTGCAAGATCAGCCTTGCATGAGTGTATCAACAGTTCATCACCTATCAAAATCAAATCATCTACATAAAATACAATGATCAGCAACTTACCCTCCACCAAAATCTGGTATAGGTTCGGATCCGACTCACTCTTGGCGAAACCAAGTCTGGTGAAATAACTGTCTATCCATGTGTACCAAGCATGAGGTGCTTGTTTTAGCCCATACAAATTCTCTTGAGCCTAGTTTAGTTTTAACTCATCGCTTTAACACTTCAAGTTCTTTCCAGTCGCTCTATGTACACCTCCTCCTCAATCACTCCATTGAGGAATGCAATCTTCTACATCCATCCGATGAATGTGCCACCCCATATGTGGCCGAGAGAGCAAGAATCTTTCGTATGGAATAATAAAGAATACCTTATGAGCGGTGCAAAGGTCTCCTCTACAATCGATCCCCTTAATCATGAGAAGCCCCTTGAAAAAAATCTTGCCTTGTACTTCTCCACACTCCCATCGCCTGCTTGCTTCACTTTTTAGATCCATCTTCGAACCCCACCATCGATTTCCTTCCTACTTGGGACAATCTCTCCTCATGCATCTGCCGACAATCGAATCATACTCTTCCACAATGGCATCTACCCATGCGGGATCCTCCATGCGGGATCCTCCACAGCTTCCTTGAAAGAGGATGGCTCCGTCGTGATACACTTGCTCATAAGAGCCATGTATCCAGTATACCAGTCAGGTGACTATCTCTGTCTGCGCTGTGATGTAGGTGCTCCTACAACCTTCTCTGCATCTTGAGCCAGTCGCTCAGCTTTTTTAGTGCGCTTCCGCCCTCTGATGGTTGGCGTTGCATGAGTGGTCTCTTCCACTCCATGAACCTCCTCTTGTGGCTAATCCACATCCCGAGGCTCATCCTTAGGAACTAATAGATCCTCATCTACATGCAAGTGTGGCTCCCTCTCAAGCGAACACTTCATGGCTTTCTCCTCATGAAATTTAATATCCCGTCACACAACAGTCTTGCGACTCTCTGGAAAATACACACAATAGTTGTGGGGTGTATTAGTGTACCCCACAAATATCCCAACCTTTGCAGTCGGCTCCAGCTTCTTCCTGGTATCCTTCGTCACATGAATGTAAACAGGTGAACCAAAAATCCTCAAATGGGAAATATCAGGCTTCTTACCAGAATACGCCTCCTCGGGTGTACTCATGCCAAGTATTCGGTGAGGGCAATGGTTCTGCACCTATACTGAAGTATTGCATGCCTCAGCCCACAAGTGTATGGGAAGGCCCTGATCATGCAACATCGCCTGTGCAGCACCCACGATCGTTCTGTTCTTCCGCTCAGCAACCCCATTCTGTTGTGGGTTATGAGGTGCTATGATCTCTCTTCGAATTCCTTCTGCGTTGCAAAATTCCTTGAATTCACCAGAGATGAATTCACCACCATTGTCGCTCCTAAGAGCCTTCACCTTCTTCCCTGATTCTTTCTCAACCAGTGCCTTGAACTCACATAAACTTGAGTATGTCTTGCTCTTCTTCTGCATGAAGGAGATCCAGCACTTCTGAGAAAAATCATAAACAAATATCACATAGTACCTGTGCTTTTCTGTCGAAGCAACTAAGAAAGTTCCACACACGTCTGTGTGAATTCTCTCAAGGATCATCGTGGCGTGACTACCCTTCTCGTGAAAGGTGGCTTTCACAAATTTTCCCAAGGTACATCCCTTGCACTAATCTGATTACGCAAGAGTGCCCTTAGGAAGCCTCATTGGAATCGTTGCAAAGATTCTAACTCTCCATGGTGAAGGTGGCCCAATCTCCGGTGCCACAGCTCGCCATCATCCCGACTCACCACTCCTTCTGCCTTGCATGCCATTGTTGCAGCCATCTACTTACAATTGATAAAGGTTCTTGACTCGAACCCCTATCTTCCGGGTTTCTCCAGTTGTCTTACTGCGCAGGAAAGCCTTTCCCTCGCTGAAGACAACATCATATCCCTTGTCTTCTAACATCGCCACAGAGATAAGATTCTTCTTCAATCCCGGAACATGCATCACTTCCTTCAATACGAAGGGTTTACCAGACTCCCTCTCAAAGGAAATGGTACTGATACCGATCGCACTGTATCTACCATCATCGCCCATATCGATGTGCACTCAAAGATCTTTCTCATCTAGATTAGTAAACAAATCTTTGTCTCCTGTCATGTGAAAAGACGCACCACTATCAAGAAACCACACTGAACCCATCATAGTTGAGACCAAGCATGCGATCAATGAAAAATATAGCTCAAACTGTGAGGCTAAGGCCTCTCCAACTGTAGATCCAGTAGCTTGCTTATTTTTCTTCTTCCGTGGATAATTAGTGGCATAATGTCCATGTTGGTGACAATGAAAGCACTTCACCTTGGACATGTCCTGCTTCTTGCCTTTCGCTCTAGATTGAGAAGCATTCTTCTTGCTCTTCCCCTTCCTTACTTTGGCAGCCAAAGCACAATTTTCTTCATCTGAGTTCTTTGATGAAGATCCGTCCCTGGTACTTCGCCTTATCTCCTCTTGCACAAGATCCGACCAAAGTCACTCCCATCCTGGCAATTTCTCCCGACCATTGACAGAGTCCTGATAGGAGTGCCAACTATTTGGAAGCCCAAGGAGAGCCAAGCTCACCAATTCCTTGTCATCTACAGCCATCCCCACACTTCCCAGTTCATCCCTGCATTGGATGAACTTTTTGAAGTACTTGGGCATACTGTCACCTTTCTCCATTTTTATGTTCCTAAGTTTATCCTTGAGCACCAACTTCCT
Source organism: Pinus albicaulis (assembly GCA_034641835.2). Classification (NCBI taxonomy): domain Eukaryota; kingdom Viridiplantae; phylum Streptophyta; class Pinopsida; order Pinales; family Pinaceae; genus Pinus; species Pinus albicaulis. The sequence continues at coordinate 1,262,459,710 of CM076574.1, read as the reverse complement.
TTGGTCGCTCTTGCTTTGGAATAAGTCTTTCAACGCTTTCCACATCAAGAATGGAGAAGCCTTACCATGAAGGCTGGACACTATGTGATCCTTTACACCTTCCAACAGAATTCTTCGACACTTTACTATTTTCTTTTTCCATGCATCAAGTGCGGCAGCATCGCTAGAAGCAGGTTTTGGAATTTCTGCATCTATGAACTCCTTCAACCCATTGTCATCCAGCACCACCTCCATCCTATCCTTCCATGCAATATAATTCGAGCTGCCCTCAATGCATACTCCAATCGAAATCTGTTTAAAGACATCTCAACTTTGACACCAAGAAAACACTGCTACAAATTCGAATTCCACCAGCACAAAACTCAACCGCTTCAATGTTTTGCAATTGCTGCAATGATCAATATCACTCTGATACCATGTAGAAATTTGAATAAATTATATGTTATACACCTAGATTCTCCTGATCACACACTATTTTAACTTCATGCACAATACAAAATCTCTTCTACCATTGATCATTAATTGCGGAAATAAAAACAATCACATGCGCACATTAAAACCATAAAAAATCACACATATGAAAACAATATTTTATGGGAAAGATTAAAGCTGAAAACCCCTAAATATCTGTATATTATATGTCATATGGATCATGTAACAATCATTATACAAAGCTCCTCACAAGCTCTCAGTATAATCTCCAATTTCTACACACTAATCAAGCCTGATCTAGAAAATCACATGCTCCAATCTCTGCCACCTGATAGCCTACCTCTACTGTGAAATCACTACTGAAGAATGGCTCTGAATGAACTCTAATTGGTCCAGCATTTCTCACACAATACTCATTGGCATCTCCAATCACTGGTTGTTGCAAATCATGCAACAGTATAGTCACAACTGATAGTCACACTGCTCTTTCACCTACCTCTTCACTGGTCTCCACTGAAACTGTTCATGCACTATAGTTAAATGATGTATTCTTTAGTTGATTAATGAGTTATTAATTAGTGAATTAATTAATAATTAATTCACACCACTCTCACTAGTGTATCAATCAGTTAGACTAGATACAACTAGCTCAACTATGTTTAACTCAGTTAAACTGAACACAACTCCATCAAATACCTCAATAACTCCACCAAAATCTGTCACATGAGTTCTAACTGAAGTATCCATGCAATAGCTCCACTTAACCCTCAGGAATAGAGTAATTCATTTTTTCAGCTGTTGTGCCACATCTGTGCACTTAACTGAAGTGCTCCAAGAGAATAAGATAATGTTTATAGTCCAAATATTATTAAGAGCTAATAATATTCGACATATCTATTTTTAGACTGGAAATCTAACAATAGATTCCGCCCAATATGTCTAAAAATAGAAGTCCATCTATATTTTCCGACTTGACCAACCATCCACAAATAGCATCCTGCAACTCATAGAATATGATCGACATGTCTAAAAATAGACTTGCGCCAAAAATAGCTTGCGGGCCCACTTAGTGAAGGCGACTTCTTTCCACTAAGCTCATCATCTTGTTGCAATCTCAACACTAGGTGGGGCCCTCAGGCTATTTTTAGGTGTATTTCTATTTTTATAATGGTGAGCATATTCTAAAATTAGCAGGATGTTGATTCTAGATGGTTCAGAAAATTCTATCTTTGGATGAATTCCTATTTTTAGAAGATGGGCAAAGTCTATTTATAGATCGCTAATCTAAAAATAGAATGCATGTCAATTATTATTAGCCATTAATAATAATCAGAAAATAAATAGTAACTTATTCTCTTGGAGCACTTTATTTCAGTGAACATGTAATGTTCCTACTTAGCCTTCACTAAGAGGAAACATTCAATTTTGATTTAATTTATGTTTTATGAATAAATGAATAAAGGAGGACATGTAAAACTCCTAGAAATTATGAATAAATCAATGCCCATGTGAACAAAGACAAATCATGGCTATGTGAATAATCACTTGCAGGTTTGAAAGAGGTTTGAGCCAAAGATTGGGTCCACCTTGACCAAATCAACTGCGCTGTCTAGGTTCATTGCATCTCCAAAAGGGACTGCAAAGTTCTAGAAGGGAGCCTCTAATGTGAAGAGGGCTAACTCATAAAAGTGGTTTAGGGTTTTCAAGATCTTTCTCATGTTATAAAAGGAGGATAAGGCACATAAAGAGGTTTTTGATAGATCATATTTTTGAAGTATTTGTCTGCTTGGACAAATACCATTCTCTACTGTTTAGTGGAGGATTGTGATTGGAATTCCTATTTATGGGTTTCATCTCTTCCCTTGAGGATCATTGGAGGAGTTCTTTGCTGAAGTGAGCCACTATATATTTTGAGGCCAAGCTTCATTTTCATGAGAAGCACTATCCTATTTGGGTTTTTCAGCTGTTGTCATTTGCAGCAAGTGGTGTTCTAGATCTGCTTAGATCTAGCTTGTTTTGAGAGGCTTTTTCTTTTGGAGTGTGTTCTTTAGCCTCCAAAGAGAAAGTATATCCATATTTTGTATCTGATATACAATTTTATTTAGTTTATTCAATCTCCTTCACCCTTAGCACAATTTCTGCTCCATACTGTGTTATTTTGTGAGAGGGTTTCCTTTTTTCAGTTTGCTATCAGTTTGGAGGAAGATCTCTTGGTGTTAGGATTGCCTTCCCTTGGTGATCCGTGGATTGGGTTGCTGATCCATTTGTCCATAGATATGATATATTTCCGTAATAAAGTTATCTTCAGAAATTTCTGGGTTTTCTGCAGCACTGCAATTTGTATTTCAGATCTACAGCTTATTATGCAATATTTTGATGTAATTCCAATTGGATCTTGTTCTTAAAGTCATATAGTTTACAGATATTTATGAGATCAGATTTTTTATCTATACATATTTCATAGATATGAAATTTAATGTACAAGAGCTGAACCATCTGAAAAATAACACTGTCTATGTATTTCTGTAGTTTATTTCTAGCTGCAGCTCTAATTTCTGGAGGGATTTTTCCCTAGTTTCTTTTGTAGTCTGCTGTAAAGGAAATAAGCTCAAATTAAAATATTTTTTATTGTCATAAATATGAAATATCATATCCTTGGTTGTCCTCCTTTGATTTTCAGCCAAAACTGCGCAATTCTAGTTGCTGGTTTTTCATGTTGCATCAACCCTTCTCTTTGGCTGATTTCTAGCTAGTCTTGACTGTGGGAGATCTGTTTAATGTGCTTAAAATTATTTTTTTCTAATGAAATTCCATATATAATTTAGATACATCATAAATGAGGGGATCCTAGCCCTGATCTGCATTATTCTTGCTTAGATTTCCTTATACAATGTTTTTCTTGAAGAACTTGTTGAGATTCCTGAAAGGGGTTATTCCAAGTTCTATAGACAGAGTCTAAAGTTGGTAGGTAGCCTTTGGATCTCACCCTTTATTTGAAGGGTGACATATCCAGTAAATTCCTCTGTATTCCATCTCTGAAATAGAATCTTGAGAATCCCGAAAAAGGATCATTACAGTGGTATCAGAGCTCCACTCTTGGCACAACCTGTGCTATCATTGGAGCCTCAGTCATGCTGCATTCCCAAGATGAAGATCCTCTTTCTGAGAGGGAGAGGAGATACCAGAATAGAAGTCATAGAAATTATGACTATACTAATATTGACCTTGACAAGGGTCAAGATAAGGGGAAAGCCCCTGAATTGGTGAATGATAAAGATAAGGAGGCAGAAGAGTTTGCAAAAACTCTCTTGGAAGCTATGCAAGATCTGTACAAGGATATAAAGGAGATGAGGATAGATATAATGAGGGAGTCCCTTGGGATATTCCATCAAGGAGAAATTTCAAATATGTCTCAGTTTGGGACTGGTCAACCTGTGAGCTTGCCACAAGCTCCACAGATCTCACGACGCTCTACAATGCCTACCTTCTTGGATGTATAGAATGAAGGGCTGCAAGAGCCAACCTCTTTGGAAGGTTACTTTGTAGAATATGACTCACAAAGTCAAAGGTTCAAGGATAACTTTAGCTTTCAAGACTTCTTCCATCTTAAGGATCAAAGGAGGCCATGGCAACAGTACAGAGATGTAGGTTTCCTTCCTGGGAGGTACCACACCATGGGCAGGTTCTTCTTGCCTAAGTTCGATGGATCACCCTCTTGTTCTGCTAAATCATGGGTGGAGAAGTTGGACATCTATTTACAGCTGAATAAAGTGCCTGAAGTAGAATCTATCAATATTGTTGCGCTGCATTTTGAGGGAGAAGCCCACAACTGGTGGTTTCATGGAATTTCTACATTGGGGCACAACAATGTGTCCACTTATGCTAAGTTCACTAGGAGACTAGTGGAGAGATTTGATCGGAAAGATCCGGAAGCCCCTTTCATAAGCTTGGAAAAGCTTAAACAGACAGGAGATGTTGAGGCCTATATCTCTGAATTCCTAAGGTTGTCTGTAATGGTTCCTAATCTTTCAGTAGCAAGGAGAGTCTACATGTTCATTGATGGCCTGGAAGAACCTTTGCATGGGTTGGTTAAGTCTACCAAGCCCATCACTTTGCATGATGCCATTGAGAGAACTAGAGATCTCCAAGATGCCTTGCCAAGGGAAAAGGCAACCTTCCTAAGAAAAGCCACTCACTCTTCCAAGGGGAAGGAGGGGAAAGATGCTCCACCCAAGGAGAGCTCATTGAAGAAGCCTCTTGACAATGATCTCCAGAGGGAGTTGAGGAAAAAGAAATTATGTTTCACTTGTCAAGAGCCATGGGTACTAGGACATAGATGTGCTGCTAGAAGAGCACACTATATTGAAGTCTTCTTTGATTGTGAGGATGAAGAGGGAAATTATGGACCTAGGAGAGGTCACAGCGTTGGTGATGATGAGGAGGAGGATCCATCATCATCCAGAGAAGAAGAAGGAGCCTTTTCTCCAACCAGTGGGAATCTTGCTTCTTTGAGAGGAGTGCCCAAGTATTTGACCCTTAGAGTGCAAGGTTCAGTTATGAACCAAAAGGTTTCTATTATAATTGACAGTGGGGCAACCCACAACTTTATTGATGCTTACCTTGTGCAAAGGAGCGGGATCCCTACTGATACTTTTGATGGGTTCTCTATTTTGGTTCCGAGAGATAGAACTATGCAGTGCATGCAGTATGTTCCATCACTTTATGTGACTATGGGAACCTACACTTTGGAGGACCATTTCTTTGTAGTGTACATACTAGACACCAACATCATCTTGAGTGTCCAATGGTTGATTACTTTTGGAAAAGTCACCACTGATCGGAAGGCCTTGCAGATGGAATGGGTGGATTTGAAGAGTGGGAAGCAACAAATCATTCAAGGCATGCACACCTACCCTTCACTTGATGATTCCACCCACACAGAAAAGATGGAATTGCACAGTGGGGGCAGGGACCTCATAGTTCCTTCTCTCATGTTTATGAGAATGCTGCAAGGAACATTCCTACATCATGGAAAGCCACTTGGGGTGCCATTAGATTCTGTGGGGCAAGCCTCACCAAGTGCTGAAACAATGGAAGAGAGAGTCACAACACTGTGGGAGGAAGCAAGGGGGAGGATCAGCCTTCCCACAAAAAATTTGGCATGCATAATGCCAAAGAAACAAGCAACAACAAGGAAAGCACCACCATATATGCATCAATAGCATTGTCTTTGTTGAGTAGTCCAAATATCTGCACATCGGGATGATATTAGATGGCATGAAGCAAGGAGGAGGCTATTTGGTCCATGAAGGGGTCATCTATAATCTTGGTAAATTATTCTTGTCTCAAGCCTCCAAGATTAAGCAGGAGATACTACAAAGAGCACACAAAGAGTTCCTTTCTAGCTATATGCAGTTAGAAAAAATCTACTTCCTAGTTTTGAAGAGTTTTGATTGGGAGGGAATGGAAGAAGAGCTACATCAACATTATGATTGGGAGGAACTATATCAGCACTTACAAGATTGCAATAGTTATGAGGATATGGGGCAGCCAAGGGATCCTATGCAGGATACATTTCAGCCATCTCTTTCTTCTCTCAAAAGAGGAGAAAAGCCCCTGCCTAACTCTATGTGTGTGGGAGACTTGAATGGTAAAGAATCTGATCTTATGGAGTATGTTTATTTTTCTGATTTGACACATTCTCTTACCATATGTAGGTAGGCAAGGGCTCTACAAGGATTGATATTACATGTATATCTCATGGCATTTATGAGGCCAATAAAACTTCCAAAGCTGGCCACTCCCTTGAGGTGCAAAGGGAGATTATCTATCGTGATGGGTGCTTCCCAAAGGCACCTAATGAGGGCTTCAATTTCAACCATGTCAAAGTGACCCATGTAACAGAGATGTGGTGGGGGTATCACCTATCACACTTGTTGAGCCCTAGAATTGCCTTCTCTTTTACAAACCTTCACTTCATTTCATCATTATTTTATCACTTCATAAGCCTAAAATCAATGAAGAATGATTAGGATTGCTTAAAGGTTACATGAAATTGATTAACATATTGTATTTTCATGATTTTTGCTCTTTTAACAATTTTCTGCAAAATAGCTACAGAATACAGGCATTCCGTAGCTGACCGCGCATTCCGTAGCTGATCCCGCATTCCGCAGCTGTTTTACAGTTTGAGTGGGTTCCAGGTGTCGTCTGAAGGAAAAACGCATATGGACAGATTCCTTACCTCATCCACATCATTCGTTGCTCTCCACAAAGTCTGAGCAAAAATATCTAAGTGGTTATGCACGTGGGACACCCAAACTAAGAGGCAGTCTCCTATTAAAACACGGATTCTACAGGTGTCCGCAATGAAGAACGAGGCTGTCAATAAGAGTTTCAATTTGATTAGAAGTAGAGAGACACTTATCCCTTTATTTTCTCCAGTTCTGTTATGTAAATTTGCTATTAATATGCTTGGGGAACCGAGAGAAAGAAGTTAGATCTTGGTTAGAATTTGGCTTTTGCTGCTAACCGTGAATACTCTGTTTTAAGCATTTTTCTCCTTTAATGAAAGAAGCAGTATTTCTGTGAACGTGTTGAGTCGATTTTGATTTAGATTACGTGCTACCAGGTGGTGGAGGGCCCCTGCCTCCTGTGCAGCTTTGTTTTTTTTAATTTAGATAAGTAACTCTTGTTTCATTCTTAGCTTAGTTAATTTTCTGAATTCTGCGTTTTTATGTTCATTTGTATTGAATTCTACAGTTTAGTCTCATTCTAATGAATTCTTCCAAAATATCTGTAATGATGAATGGGAATTAACTGTGGTATTTTAGGAGTTTAATTGTATTTTCATTTCAAACTGTGTGTTTTCTGCCAATTTGCATTAGATAGTACAGCCAGACTTGTTTTCATAAAACAAGATAAGGCCGTAATATGCAATAGATTAGTTGCACTGTAGTTTAATACTCCGGAGATCAAAAAGCGCTTTGGTTCATTGTAATTCAAAGTTAGGATTATGGCATTTAGTTTAATTCTGTTCACCATCTTTCCAGTTTGAATAATTGCATTTTAGCCCAGTTATGGTCACTGTGTTTTTAGTTTGATAATTAGAACTTTAGCTTAACTCTGTCATTTGTATTTCAAAATAGATTAATTGCATTCTCGTTCATGTTTTGCTTAATGTATAGCCAAGTTTCACTAATTAGTTGAATGATAGTTCTGTTCTACTAGACTAAGGCCTTCATTATTTACAAAAACCACTCCTGTTATTAAACTCTTCCAACATATCACTATGCAGACAGGAATTGGTAATATCATTTCATGTCTTTGATTATTCTGCAGATTCTTCTAATTGGGCAACTAGCCTTTTCCTCAAAATTATTTCAAAAGAATTTAAATTTCGAATAAGGCTTAGTAATGACAATTTAGGTTGCAGAATAGATTAGTTTCGGGATCCTTGATTGATTTAGAGCAGAATTATTCATTGTGTTGCAGAACTAACTTTTCCAAATATGTCCAAACAAATATCTAGTCATGGATAAGATCTGTTTTGTGATATGGTAAATTTTTGTTTAGGAAAACCTCACTACACTAAATTTATCCTTTTCTTGAAGTATTCCAACATGTCTCTAACAAATAAATTGGACTAAATTTGTGTTGTGAGTTACTGTCTAGTTTTTCATACCACACATGATTTAGAATTGTATCTAGTGTGACCAACAACTTCTTTTCACCAATATTTAGTTCTTTCTCTTCTTAACACAAAATCATAAAACCAAAAACATCATAAAAACACTAAACACAACGAAGTAGGAAAAGGTTACTTAGGCACATATGGTGCACTTCACTTCAGCAGTTTACTGACCCTGGTTGACAATTAAATGAACTCAATTTAGGAGACTAGATTGAGACCAAACAACACTCATATCTACTCAAAACAAGGAGTACACTACGCTGGTACCTTATGTGGGATTGTGACCCACCTCCTTAAGTGCAAATTTCAGCTTGCCTATATGTGGCTTTGCTTCCATACATAGATGACATATTGATATTGTTTATGGGTTTTTATGGACAAAAAGTAGGCAGTGTGTGTGTACCACATGGGATGGAAATTTATCCTGTATTTCATGATACATGTTTTAGATGTGACATTGCTTCACCCATGTATATTTCTGTTGAATTTTACACTCCTGAAGGAGTAGACTATGCCCCTATCATGTTAGCATTGGAGGAGCAATTTCTGATGTATTGGATTGGTGAGAACTTAATCCACGATGAAAGCTTTATTCTTGATGGTGCCATCAATGGAGAAGGAGAAGAACTACAGCTCTTACCCTATTAGTTGCTTGAGGACAAGCAAAATTTTGGAGGGGAGGACTGTAATGTTCCTACTTAGCCTTCGCTAAGAGGAAACATTCAATTTTCATTTAATTTATGTTTTATGAATAAATGAATAAAGGACATGTAAAACTCCTAAATTTTTTGAATAAATCAATTCCCATGTGAACAAATACAAATCAGGGCTATGTAAATAATCACTTGCAGGTGTGAAAGAGGTTTGAGCCAAAGATTGGGTCCACCTTGACCAAATCAACTGCACTGTCTAGGTTCATTGCATCTCTAAAAGGTACTGCACAGTTCTAGAAGGGAGCCTCTAATGTGAAGAGGGCTAACTCATCAAAGTGGTTTAGGGTTTACAAGAGCTTTCTCATGTTATAAAAAGGAGGAGAAGGCACATGAAGGGGTTGTTGATAGATCATATTTCTGAAGTATTTGTCTACTTGGACAAATACCATTCTCTGTTGTTTAGTGGAGGATTGTGATTGGAATTCATGTTTAGGGGTTTCATCTCTTCCCTTGAGGATCATTGGAGGAGTTCTTTGCTGAAGTGAGCCAATATCTGGTTTGAGACCAAGCTTCATTTTCATGAGTAGCGCTGTCCTATTGAGGGTTTTGCAGCTGCTGTCATTTGTAGCAAGTGGCGTTCTAGATCTGCTTAGATCTAGCTTGTTTTGAGAGCATTTTTCTATTGGAGTGTGTTATTTAGCCTCCAAAGAGAACGTATATCCATATTTTTTATCTTATCTACAATTTAATTTAGTTTATTCAGTCTCCTTCACCCTTAGTTCAGTTTCTGCTCCATACTGCGTTATTTTGTGAGAGGGTTTCCTTGTTTCAGTTTGCTATTAGTTTGGAGGAAGATCTCTTGGTGTTAGGCTTGCCTTCCCTTAGTGATCCATGGATTGGGTTGCTGATCCATGTATCCATAGATCTGATATATTTCTGTAATAAAGTTATCTTCAGAAATTTCTAGGTTTTTTGCAGCACTGAAATTTGTAATTCATATCTACAGCTTATTATGCAATATTTTGATGTAATTCCAATTGGATCTTGTTCTTAAAGTCATATAGTTTACATATATGTATGAGATAAGATGTTTATCCATACATATTTCAGAGATATTAAATTTAATGTACAGTAGCTGAACCATCTGAAAAATAACGTTGTCTATGTATTTCTGCAGTTTATTTCTAGTTGCAGCTCTAATTTCTGAAGGGATTTTTCCCTAGTTTCTTTTGTAATCTGATGTAGAGGAAATAAGCTCAAATGAAAATATATTTTACTGTCATAACTATGAAATATCATATCCTTGTATTTCCTCCTCTGAGTTTTAGCCATAACTGCGCAATTCTGGTTGCTGGGTTTTCATTTGCAACAACCCTTCTCTTTGGCCGATTTCTAGCTAGTCTTGACTGTGGGAAATCTGTTTAATGTGCTTAAAATTATTTTTTTTCTGATGAAATTCCATATATAAGTCACATACATCATAAATGAGGGGATCCACACCTTGATATGTGTTATTCTTGCTCATATTTCCTTATACAACGTTTTGCTTGAATACCTTGTTGAGATTCCTGAAAAGGGTTATTCCAAGTTCTATAGACAGAGTCTACAGTTGGCCAGGTAGCCTCTAGATCTCACCCTTTATTTGAAGGGTGACATATCCAGTAAATTCCTCTGTATTCCATCTTTGAAATAGAATCTTGAGAATCCTGAAAAAGGATCATTACAGAACAGATGTGGCAAATCAGTGGGCTGAAGGAATTACACAATTCCTAGGGTGGTTGGTGACTCATGCATGGAGGAATTCGTTATAACTGATAGTGGCAAGTTGTAATAGAGTTGGAAGAGTAGTTATGGGAGTTTTTATTGAGTTTAACTCAGTTAAGTGAGTTAAACTCAGCTGTGCTAGTTGTAACTAAAGATACACTGGTGAAAGATGAGTGAATTAATTAGTTAATTAATTCACAAGTAGTGCCTTACTTGAAACTGAAGAAATACAATATTTAACTAATTTCATGTTAGATCCAGTGGAGACCCAGTGGAGAGATAGGTGAAAGAGTGTGTTTGACTATCAATTGTGACTAAAGTGATGCATTCAATGCATCTACATAGACATTGGAGATGCCAATGAGGATTTTGCAATGCAAACAAGGCAAGATCAAATTAATTTAGGGATCTTCTTCAACATGGATTGTGCAGTGGAGGTAGGCTGTCAGGAGGCAAGAATTTGGTGCATAGATATGCAAATTTCTACATGAAAGTGTGTGACAATTGTATATTGTACTGAGAGCTCTATGAGTTGAGCTTTGTATGAGATTGTTACATGTTCCATTGATATACATAATATATGATATTTAGGGTTTTTAGCTTTAATATTTCCTGGTAAAACATCTTGTTATGTGCAATTGATTTTTCTTCATATGTGTTTTGCAATTGGTGATTTAATTTCTACAAAGAATTGAGTGGAAGGATTTTGTATTTAACATAAGATTAAATTGTTAGATCAAGAGAATCCGGAAATACATTATTGTGTTTATAAATTTCTACATGATGAGGCTAGGATGATGTTGGAGTTGGTGACATCAAATCAATCGCTGGTTGTAACCTCCCCTTCTATCCATTAATAAATATTGCTGCTTACTTTCCCACATATGTATCTGTATAAGCTTCTGTCTTGCACATTATGAATTCTTATCTGATGTATATGTTTCATGTTTCATTGATTTAATTGAATAAATTGAATAGCCATATATATATTGCAATCTCTTTGTTGTTTAGTGTTCATTCTTGCAGAAAATATTTTGGCGATCTAACTTGGATTTGAAGCTACAACAAGAGTGACAAAAGGAGAATTAGAAGCGTTTGGACTCCAAGTAAGTTTCTTAATCTATTATATGTGTCTCTTTATTATTAGGAAAAGTATCTACAAAGTCTTTAACCTATTGTTATAAATGCATTACACCTCATTTAGGGAATAATGTTTTATCCGTAATCCGTAATTCTACATAACACATTGGCCAAAACCATGGCCAATATGGCCAAGTGAGCTTTCATCGCTCACCTCTAGGCCTCCCTTACAATGAAGTCTTCCCAAACTTTTATAGGCTCCATTACATGTAATACCATGGGCCGAAAACCATGTGTGCACAATACCATGTGCCCCAAAACTACCCGATTGTTTAACTTGGTCAACCTTGACTCTAACCTGAAGCCAATTTACCTAACATTCCCCCCTTAAACTTGAATTGGGGTTCCTTGACTAAATCCAGCCAACCTTGCCAAGTGAGTCAACCCAACCCTACTCACTTTGGCCCTTACCCCCCTCAAATTTTTTACCTGGGGTATTTATTAACCCAATACCCCTCTATCACCTAGATATAACTCATAATTTACCAATGATTACCTCGGGGTACATATGCCATACTAGGTCTTACAACTATATGCCCATGAGATGGGAAACCATGGCACTTATCAACCTCTGTGCTCCATGTCATGGCTGCCCAGTGTAATATTCCAAAATTAGCATGCAGCTAATTGGAATATTAAATTTTGTTGTTTCCACATAGGAGGGGAATAAATGGGTAAGGAGGCCCATGAGTAGGAAAAAAATACCTCATAGTGTGAAAGGGATCATTAGAATAGCTAGATTTTTCACCTTCCAGTGTGAAAAGGGGGCAAATGCATGACCAAAAGGTCAAGTTTGACCAAGTCAACAGCGCTGCCATAGAGGGAGTGGATCACTTGGGAAGACAGCGCAATATGAATGGAGGGAAGATAATTTGGTGGAGGAAACCTTGATGTGTGGGGGCAAGGCAATAAGGCTTTCATTTGTATAAAGGTAGGACAAGGCAACCATAGGAGGACATATTATTGAGTATTGGATTTTGGTCTGCATAACTATTTGCTTTCTCCAGTTGTTTAACTAAGATTGCTGTGCTGCTTAGCACAAGGAATTCTTGTTTAGGAATCCCTCTCCCTTCTTGAGAGCCCTCTTGGGGGATTTTTACTTCATTTCTCTACATTCAGGCTCAAGGCCAAGCCACCTCCTTCATCTACAACGTTATTCCTGTAGCAGGAAACGTTGTGTTGCAGTGGAGGGTTCCACAACACCACTTCTAGAGCTTATATTTCAAAGGAGGGAGCTTCTATCCCTCTGGGAGGTCAATGAGGAAGATTCAGGAACTAATTGCACATATTTGGCATCAGGCCAAGCATTTCCCATCTCCTATAGCGCAGTCCCTCTCCTTGACTGTATTATTTCTGAGAGTATTTGTAGTAGGGTTTTGCATTGCTAGTTTGGAGGGTGAGATCTTCAGTGTTAGGATCAGCCTTTCACTTGGAAGATCCATTGGAGGAGGTATATTTCAGATTGGACATCATATTCAGCCATCTCCATCCAGTTCATGAGTTGCAGCTTCTATTCAGTATTGCCCCTGCAACTTCAGCATTTTGTATTTTTTGCATATTTCAGCCAATCCTTCTAGGATTGTCTAGGAATTGCCTTTGGGAGTCTATATCTTTGCTCCCCATATTGTATGAGTTGTATATTGACATATTTATGTATTGACATCATTTTGAAGCAGTTATTCCTTATAGACTGTGCAGTCATAGCCTTGGACTCTCTTCATGTAGTATTATTCTTCATTTATCATGTATATGTTCTATTGAGGGTTGCATCGCCCAACTTCAGTGATTGTTTCCTCAAGGATTTGTATACATTTTTCTACTAGAACATTAATAAGATGCCTATGTGTTCTTCTTACATTTTCTGAGTTGATGCAATACTACTCCTTCATTATTATTTTAATGGATTTCTGTAGCTCCACTTTTGGAATATGTTAAGATATTCCCATTGGTGTATAAATTCCATATTTTGGGATATTACAGTGGTATCAAAGCATAGTCTTCGCTCAAACTGTGAGTTTAAGCCATAAGAAGACACGAGAGATCAAGATGATGAAAATAATGAGCTTGCTCTCATCATTGATAAGGAGAAGATCTCATGGAGGGATCTCATTGGAGGTGCACTTCAACATGACATCGAGTGACAATTTATTCAAAAGTTTGAGGAGGTTTTTCCCTCATCACATTTGTATCTTTATGGATTCAAGATGGTTGTGGGTATGAGGTCTTTTCTGGGAGATCTCCAAGGAGTTGCATTTCAACATCCCATGAAATGCAAGATGAGAAAACTGATTTGGGAGGATGGTATCCCTCATTGAAGGAGTACCAAGATGAATAATGGTAGAGAACATCCACAAGTGGTTGAGTGGATGTGGGTGGAGAGAAAGAGGTTGGTGAGCCACTTGAAAATCTATGACACAGGGCAGCAAGAGGCAAAGTTGCGTTGGCTACTCTTGAGAGAGTTTGGCCATCATAAGACATGTCCTTTTTCTAAGGGTATGTGGGAGGAGAGAACTTGGCAGGATACTTGCATCATTGGGCGGAAAGGAGTGTGGATACATTATGATGATATGATCATTATGTCTTCACCACATGATTTGTATGATGGAGGTATGAGGAGGAAGCAAAAACTGTTGTTGCTTTGGATGTTCTTGGGAGAGCAAGGAAAATTTTCTCTCACATGTTGTATGATGTTGCAGGAGTAGGAGATGGCACTATTATGGTCCAAAGTGGCTACTCCTTGGCCTTATATGATCAGGAATTACTTCCATCTTGGGAGGGATTCCATATTTGCAGCAACATTATTGGAGGAATCTTTGACAAGGATCATGTCAAAGAATTGAGCTATGAGTTGGAAGGAGCCTATCTACATAGGCCAGCATCGTTGTTCCTTTGGGGCATGGACTTATTCATGAATTCATGCATCACTTTACCTTCAGCATATGTTGATATTATTTTTTTTTCATTTATTGATTATTTAACATGGTATTTGCATCTTCTTACCATTATCATATAGTGCATTGCTCCACAAGAGGGCAAGTATATTGTTGAGCCCCATAATTTTTTTTTTCCATCTATTATGATGGAGACGACCATCCTTTATATAACCATGGAAAAGTGTTTGATTATTTATTTTATGCTCAGTTGACACATTCACCCATTTACTATTCACTAGTAGATGTGATGATTCACACAACTAGCCATTTGTCAAAACATCACTTGCCATGCTATTTTCGGAAGTTGTAGTGGGAGAGACTCCGCTGTGTCCACTTGAGACATTGTTTGTATCATGCAGCATCATGTAAAACCTTCAACAAACTTCTCATTTGGATATCTTATGATGATCATGTCCTATTCTTCATGGATGAGATGTTTTGGGCCAACTTGTTCTTCAATGTTGGAGAGGAGATCCTTGGAGGATTGTTCTTCATTTTTCCACTTAAGGGAGATACTATTGCAGCCCAAGATCAGCACATAATCTAAACTTATCATGAGTGGAGAGAAGGACAACGTAGTGTAGACTACCTTGTCTACCATGATCAGATTTTCAGCCCACCTACTTTGCATGAGCCAAATGTGGAGGAAGACTTTCAGGAGTTGCCATGTTTAGAGGTAACTCATTTTGTATGGATGATTGCTTGGGGATGGGAGATTCATACGGGGATCCTGATTCATATCAGACCTCATGCCTCAAGAAGGCCCTTCAGTTCTATCCTTGCAGTTGCTTGAGGACAAGCAACATTTGGGAGGGGAGGACTGTAATATTCCAAAATTAGCATGCAGCTAATTGGAATATTAAATTTTGTTGTTTCCACTTAGGAGAGGAATAAATGGGTAAGGAGGCCCATGAATAGGAAAAAAATCCCTCATATTGTGAAAGGGATCATCATAATAGCTAGATTTTTCACCTTCCAGTGTGAAAAAGGGGGAAAATGCATGAGGACAAGGTCAAGTTTGACCAAGTCAACAATGCTACCATCGAGGGAGTGGATCACTTGGGAAGACAACGTAGTATGAATGGAGGGAAAATAATTTGGTGGAGGAAACCATAATGTGTGGAGGCCAAGGCAATAAGGCTTTCATTTGTATAAAGGGAGGACAAGGCAGCCATAGGAGGACATATTATTGAGTATTGGATTTTGGTCTGCATGACTATTTGCTTTCTCCAGTTGTTTAACTAAGATTGCTGTGCTGCTTAGCACAATGAAATACTATTTAGGAATCTCTCACCCTTATTGAGAGGCCTCTTGAGGGATTTTTACTTCATTTCTCCACATTCAGGCTCAAGGCCAAGCCACCTCCTTTAGCTACAATGTTATTCCTGTAGCAGGAAACATTGTGTTGCAGGGTGTTGCAGTGGAGGGTTCCACAACACCACTTCTAAAGCTTATCTTTCAGAGGAGGGAGATTCTATTCCTCTGGGAGGTCAGTGAGGAAGATTCAGGAGCTGATTGCACATCTTTGGCATCAGGCCAAGCATTTCCCATCTCCTACAGCGCAGTCCCTCGCCTTGACTGCGTTATTTCTGTGAGTATTTGCAGTAGGGATTTGCATTGCTAGTTTGGAGGGTGAAATCTTCAGTGTTAGGATCAGCCTTTCACTTGGAAGATCCATTGGAGGAGGACTATTTCAGATTGGACATTATATTTAGCCATCTCCATCAAGTTCATGAGTTGCAGTTCCTATTCAGTCTTGCCCCTGCAACTCCGGCATTTTGTATTTTTGCATATTTCAGCCAATCCTTCCAGGATTGTCTAGGAATTTCCTTTGGGAGTCTATATATTTGCTCCCCATATTGTATGGGCTGAATATTGACATATTTATGTATTGAAATCATTTTGTAGTAGTTATTACTTATAGAATGCGCAGTCATAGCCTTGGGCTTTCTTCATGTAGCAATATTCTTCATTTATCATGTATATGTTCTATTGAGGGTTGCATTGCCCAACTTGAGTGATTGTTTCCTAAAGGATTTGTATACATTTTTCTGCTAGAACATTAATAAGATGGCTATGTGTTCTTCTTACATTTTCTGAGTTGATGCAATACTGCTCTTTCATTATTATGTTCATGGATTGTTGTAGCTCCACTTTTGGAATATCTTAAGATATTCCCATTGGTGTAGAAATTCCCTATTTTGGGATATTACACCCAGTCTCATGGATGTTTCCATGCCATTGAATTTAACCATTTCTATCACTTCAGCCCTCAATACATTTCCTGGCATCAACAAAATTTCTGTAATTTACTTTCAGAATGTTACTATTTCTGGCATAGTCATATGTCATCATATATCATGCAAGATTGTCTACTTCGTAAAACTAGAATAGGAAATCCAACGGAATTCCCATCTCTCACGTTCAATTGAGTGACTCGGAGACAATGAATAGATTTATCTTCCCGTCGTATCCATCGCTCTTGGCATTGTATTCACCACCCTCAAGTGGCTTCCATGACCTTACCGAGTTTCCGTGGCCACTGATCTGACCTGCGTGAAATATATACACATGTGCAATCTTCTCAACACATCCAAATATTCCTTAACGCTGCCCTGCGATGTAGGATGTTCAAAAGTAATTTCTCTCACCCTATCATCCTCTAGGTGGAATGATCGACACAACCACATGCTCCTTTTGTTATGTGAATCACAGTATGTTGCTATGATCTAGCCCTAGGCTCTCATTTTCAGGCCCATATCCTTGGATACGTCAAGAGCTACCTTGATCACCTCCTACACTGATGGCATCAGTCTTGCTGCTTACCAGATTCCTCCGGATGTTTGAGGAATACCAATGTCTCTATTTTCACACTTAAGCTCCATATTTTACCTTCTCGTATCGACGTCTTATTACTGCTAGTTGCCAGATCTGGGTAGTGCCACCACCATTTTTCTCTTTCTCCATCGGGAAACCCTCCATGGAATTCCCATGGCTTATTTTATCACCAAATCCATGAAATCACTCATGTTTTCAATTCCACATACTCGAATCTCCACCCTACACACACTCATATTCCTTAGCGATCTAGCTTCAAATCGAGATCACCACGCAATACAAACACAACTTGCAAACTTAGTGCTTCCCTTGATGATTTAGATCGAGCATGTCACTTTGTTGATCTGGGATCATATATGTCCATCTACCAGGCCATATAACCCTTGGAAACAAAAGCATCCTTCTGTAGCCAAAATGGCTCTGATGCCAAATGAAGAAAAATTTATCCGAAGAGACATAAAATTTACTGAGAGAAAGATTAATAAACTCAGCAACAATAATAAAACATAAACACACAATATTTAATTGGGAAAAACCCCAACTCTGGGGAAAACCCATCCAATGAAATTTCATTAACTATTGGCTAAAACCACGACCAATCCATCCAAGTAATCCTTCTCCGCTCACCTCGAGGCCTCCCTTACAATGAATTCTTCCCAGCCTTTTATAGGCTCCATTACATGTAATACCATGGGCTGAAAACCATGGGTGCACAATACCATGTGCCCAAAACTACCTAATTGTTTAACCTGGTCAACCTTGACTCTAATCCCAAGTCAATCTACCTAACATGTATTCCAATAATAATTCCATCTGGTCTCTCCAGGCAATGTAATTCAAGCTACACTCATTGGAATACTTGAGCCTCAAACCGTAGAACACCATCCTGATCCTGCTGCTAGCTCTAGAGAAGATATCTGCAAAAACGTGTTCCTCATGCAAGTACACATTCGTATACTTCTCTTCTATAGTGATTTCATCTTTGATACCATTTATAAATTCCTTGTAGATTCAAACTTGTAATTGTAATTTGATAAAACAATAGACTTGAATCTACTCTACCAATTGTTGAAACCAATTTGAATGATCACAAAATCACAAAGCATATAAGAGAAATAATTCAATCAACACATTACACAATGATTTACAGGGGAAATCCACAACTAAAAAGCCCACTATCTGTATATTTCATTACTCATAATATATTATAGGATTACAATTCCTTTCTCAAGCCTGAGAAAACTTTGCATTATCTCTATCTGTCTCACTACCTCCTAGAAAATCCTAGGACAATACTTAACCAATTTTATGATTTCCCAAGTCCCTATTTACTTGTGTTGTTTCCCTGGGTAATTATCCCCTGTTAATTATGGAAATTCCCATCCAATACTGTGCAATCCATCTAGGTCCTTCCTCGGAATACATGCACCACTTGTACAATTTGGATGATTATACAATTGATAGTACACTTCCAATGAACTCCAATCTCAACAGAGTAACTTGCAGATATGACATGCATGAGTTATTATGGCTGAATAATCAGTTAACTGATTGATCACTAGATTTGGTTCAATTTTAATTTCAACACTTTTACCTCTCACTAGTTCCTCCAACTATTGGAACTAATTAAACTGAATTTAACTTAGATAAACTAAATTAATTTAATACAACTCAAAATAAACTCAACTAGAGCTCCTAAAAATTTGGAACCACTCTACATGACTCAAGTTATACTCTCAACTAGAATTAAATTAACTAACTAAGTCAAAATAACTTAGTTAACTCGTATAAGTTGTCATGAGATGTGGAATTGCAATTTTCTTCTAACTGAATTCAAGGAAAAATTAAATTAGAGTCTTTCTTCGTTCAATTTTCAACAATCAATCCCCACATAAGGATATTCATATATAACAATTAATTTCTCCTCAAATCAATCAAAATGGTCTAACACATATGCTTGTGTATGAGGCACACCTCTCAGCCTCTCCATTGGGTCAACCCATTAGTTCATTCATGGCTCAAACCTCCTTGGATGTCAACCATGAGATTTTCTTGCTCGACATTGATGTCAACCAACTGAATGAGTGCTTGCATAAAAATATAATTCTTGATATAGATGTTCATATGTTTTGGAAATGTAGCATGTTGTATACATGATATAAGTTATGTAGATGTGTTGCATGTGGTTATCATGTTTCTTGCAAGTGCAATGATGCTATGGTGCATACCTACACATTTATGGGAAAAGATTTTTTGAGTTTTTCCAAGTTTTACAGGTTGTCGGAATCTTGTTGCAACAACCCAACGACATTGTAAAACTCCTGCACTATTTCCCTTCTGTTCTCTCTATCCAAGAATTTTTTTCTATCCCTGTGGCACCACCTATAGGTGTTAAAAATAAAATAAATGAGCTTAACCCATGGGATTTTCCCCAAGTTTGATTGTGATTAGAATCTTAAAATTTTCCTATAATGGTTATTGAAGATTTGGTATTTGAAGGAGTGTGAATGAATGAGTGTGGATATATAATTTTCCTTTATTGTTTGATATGGTCACCATAACATCTTGGATACAAGAACAAAGACATCATCAAAGCCATACAAAGAGCCAGAACCAGAAGTAAAGAAATTCCCCTGTTAACTCCCTAACTACAAAAAAATATCTTCTGTATATTCAAGGAGTCATGGAAAACATGGCTAAGGTTATCACTAAAAAGGATATTAGAACCTCATTAAAACCTTTTATGAACATTAAATAAAGAATGAAATCTGTGAAAGACAACCCTGATCACCTACAAGAAAAGGGTTTTTAAAAAACTAACTGCTCTTGCGGGGATTGTTATATTTGAGAAACATGAAGGAATTTCAAAATTTGGCTTAAAGAACATGGAGTTGACATTAGAAATGGAATAACTCAAACCTTAGCTCTAGCAAAACACTCTAACAGGACTTGTCACCATATCTGTGTAGAAGACACTATGGTGATTGCTAGAGAAAAATATCATTTCAAGAGTAAAATTTGTGATGCCCTTGAGATCATCAAACACCCTCATAACCTCAATAGGGATGGGGGTTTAGAGGTTAGCATAACCTAGATTCCCCTACTGCCCCACTCTACCATGGAATAGTACTGCTATCCCATTCCCCTCAAAACCATTTAAGTCTCCTATTTCTTATTCCCCCCTCTCTCCTTTCACCTCATGGAATCCTGATCCCTCTTGTGTTTTTAGCCTTACATCACCCTCATCATTTTCCTTTCCCATACATGTCCCTTGTTTGACAAGCTTCTTCTTATCTATACCCTCCCCTATCACACTGTGCATTTCCCCCCCCCTAAATATCTCTTGCATTTCATTCATCTCTCCCTATATTCCAATTTCGCCATCTCTTCTTTCCTTAACCCCTTAATCTACCCTAAATATAAAATAAAATAAAATAAATAAATAAATAAATAAAATATAATAAAATAAACATTTTCTTAAAAACACATCTTAATTAAGCTAATAATTATGGTTTAAAATACTAATCTTAATACCCATCAAAATAAATCAATATTTAAAATTTTTATTAAACAACAAATTCAGTATTAATGAATTAATGTTATTAATAAGACTATCTATTACCCATTAATATTATTATTAACATTAATTATAGAGAATTATTAACATAAAGTCTCCATTACAATAATTCGTTTTCCTATTAAATATTTAATCTATTTTTCTTTTATTTTATTTTTTCAATTCTAATGGCTATCATTCATATTCTTAATATGAACAATAGGTCATATTAATTGAAAAATTTTTGACATTAGTAAAAATTATCTCTAATCTTTTTAAGCTTTAATAGATAGTTAAAATATAGTCAAATTAAATTAAAATAATTAAATATAAAATTAAATTAAATTAGCCTTTTGTATATTCTTATTTTATAAGCTTATCATAGTGAATTTTATATTTTTTGATGGTTGACTCTTCCTTTCCACTTTCTATCCATTCCTTCACTCTGTATTTATATTCTCTGATTTCCTCTCTTCTTGGTAGGATTTGACTTGAAGATGAGTCTTGTTCTAGACTCGAAACATACACAAAAAATTTCAGACTGTGGAGAATCCAAACTCTATACCTAATAATGGAAGCTATTGATAATAGAATTATTGGTTGATAAAGTCACAACCGAATGTTTGATATGGTCCATATTGGATGTGGAGCACATTAATGCATAAATATGGTTTACATTAGTGGCTTGTGATCTGGTTTGATTTAACTATGGACAAATGAGTTTAAATAACAAGGAAATGAATCAATTTTCGGTTGGTCAGTGCTTTATTCATACGTTTTATAGGTTATAATTAGTGTGACTTTAAGAAAAGCGATTCCACCTGTACTTGAGTATATTTTTGATAAAATGCAGAGTGATTAAAAGGGTGACCTGTGCTCATGAATATAAGTGCGAATGTAGTGAGGCCATTGGAAGAGCCTGTGCACATATGGAGTGTTTGGATGTAACATGTGGATTGTGAATTAATTAGAGAATGAATCATAATGTGTTTCTTCTTATTACCAATATGCAATGTGTACATGGAGTGACAAAGCTATGCAATTCACCACTAGATTGATGTGCCATGAATGTTTATTAGATCGTGCCATTGTGTGTGATCAATTGGTACAAATGGGTAGATTACTGCATGTGAATTGTAGAAAATGATTGAAAAATATATATTATGTTATGGATCAATCATAAAACTGAAGGAAGAGAATTTTAGTGGCTGAGTGCTATTGGTAGAAGTGTTGTTTGGAGATCTGGCTTACCTGTGCGAGTTACAATCCTGACATGTTTATATT
This sequence comes from Pinus albicaulis, assembly GCA_034641835.2. Classification (NCBI taxonomy): domain Eukaryota; kingdom Viridiplantae; phylum Streptophyta; class Pinopsida; order Pinales; family Pinaceae; genus Pinus; species Pinus albicaulis. The sequence goes on along the minus strand of CM076574.1, from coordinate 1,262,437,417 downwards.
ACAGGGTGTATTGTATGGGTTCCTCACTGGGAATATTATGTATTGTTGTCTCAGTCTAATGCCATATCTATTGTTGTTGTCTAATAAATGGATGAGCGTGAGCCAATGCAATTTTTTAATCTTGATATGATGTATAGTCTTTTGATGTTATAATTAAGTAAGGGTCTAAGTATAAAGAGTGCTTATTCTCTTGTTGAGTATTTATTGATGTAATAATGTATTTTTTTAGTAGAGAGAGGGTTTCTATGTATGATACTAGTTGAGTTGATGTATTAAGGGTTGAGTTGGAGATTGATTGTATGAGAAATGCATGAGTATTGTTGTATTACAGAGAGAGAGAGTTATTGAAATTGTGTTGATGAGTACAGAGTCTTTGTGGGCCCATTCCAAAAATAGATGAAACAAGGCCTATATTTGTTTCAGTGCAGAGTTTTTGGGCACAATTTGAAAATGCATGAAATGTGGTGCACAAGGTTTTGAAGGTTGGGGCCTTTAGTGGGAAAGTGGTGGCTTGTTGATTTAGGTAGTAGTAGATTCCTTCAAGTTATGGCTTCAAAACATTTGGAGTGGTGGCCTCCTTTTGGTTTTTCATAGAGAACTATTAGAGGTAGGGGCCTCCAACAAGTTGGGGCCTGTATCATGTAGTGGCTTTCATCATTAAGGAAGTGGTGGCTTCCGTCAAGTAGTGGCCTAGACCAATGGATGATGAATCTGTAAATAATATTTTACTAATAAGAAGAATAACAAAGAAAATTGTACAATGATTTTTCTCCTATAAGGGTTACCACCTAATATTTGGTGTTCTCATGGCTTATGTGTTTCTCATGTTTTCTTGTGCTTTATTGTTCAATATAATAATCATATGATCTTAGTCCATGCTTTTTTATTTGTTACTAATATCTTATCGTGCCATCTAATCAATTGTGGAATAATTAATTTGTAAAGAAAAGGAAAAAGGTTGAAAATTTGATCCATCTAAGACAATATTGACTCACCCCCCCTTAGTATTTCAAGCTTCCAACAATTGATATCAGAGTGGGTGATTTTATGTATAGCTTGACCATTGGAAGGAAAATCTGGGTAAGTTTTGATTTTTTTTTAAATGAATTGTTAAGGAGTGTCTCCATTCAATGCTACAAATTACAAGGTATGGAGTGAAAAAGTTAAATCTAAGTTATTAGCTTGTGGATATGATGTTTGAAGTATGGTATGTGAGGATGTGGAAATCATTCTATATCAACGAAGTTGCAATAGTTGAAATCTCAAGGAAAGTTCATGATATATGACAATATCCATAATGCATACCTCGATAAGATTATTGACATATGAAGTTTGCAAAGGAAATATGGGACAAATTGAAGGTTTTGTATGAAGGAGACAACAATAACAACATCAACACAGAGAAGAGTAAAAAAAAAGGGGGGGGGGGGCTCTCAGAAGGAGTCTTAACTAATTGACATCCACCCCCCTTGTGCGAGTTCATCAGATTATCAAGAGATGGAATCAGAAAATGGAGGTGAAAGAGAACCAAATGTCATGTAGAAAAACAAATATGAAGGTAAAAATGTTGATGGGTTATTTCTGAGTTATGCATTGGATAGTTTTGATGGTAGCCATTCAAATTTGAATAGTCAAGATGAGGATGTAGTTTTTCTTAAAGATGAACTTAAGTTGGCCATGGTTGTAATTGATAAACTAAATGTTGAAGTAATTAGGCTGACAAATTCATGTAGAGATAAAGAGAAATTTTTGCAAACCTTTGATGAGAAGGAGAATGAGCTGAAAGAAGAAGTCATTAGCTTGAAAACCTATTTATAAAAAGTGAGGAGAGTTGAATATGTGATGAATAATTAACTAAAATAAAGAGATTTGAAAGAGAAGAAGTTGAAGTGGTTTCCATGAGGAAGAAGTTAGAGCAAAAAGACAATTAACTATAGCAGGAGAAGAGCACCAAGGTTTTGGAAAACATCCTTAGTAGCCAAATATCTCCCTTGATCATATATGGTATTGAATTTTAGAAGTAAGAGTTTGTCTCTCAAGTAGGCATAAATAATAATGCAAAACCTAAGAATCCCATTAGAAATACTAAGAGGGGGGGGTGGATCAATATTTCTTGTTGAAGCAAGTTTTACCAAGTTTATACTTTTCTTTGCAATGTTAATTAAATCGTCATTTAACTAGTAGCACATTATGATAGTAGATATAAGCATAAGAAGTAAACCACGAGCAACATATAATCATAAATTCATGTGAACCATAATAGTGCAACACATCAATAAGTCAACATACAAATCATCACGTAGGAACACCAGATATTAGGTGGAAAACCCAATTGGGAAAAACCACTAAAACTGTTGGCTTTGTCTTCTTCTTATTATTATTAATAAAACCTTCTTTTACATATTGCACTAGAAAAAAATTCTACCAGTGCGTAGGCTCCTACCCACAAGAGGCTACCAACTCCTATTGTTTCTTAATATAACAATGGAAGGAAGCCACCATTGTCTGATTAAGTTCTTTTACCACCATCGGAAGGAAGCTACCACTCTCTGTACAATTTTTCCATCCACTATTGGAATGAAGCTACCACCCCCTTACTGAAAGCTCCAACCCTTAGACTTCTTGTGGACCTTGTTTCAAAATATTTTACATTGGATCCACCTACAAAAAAACCCAAATCCGTAGGCCACATTTCAAAATTTTAAGACTAGATCCAATTGTAACTTATTGATCAATAAAAAATGTCAACTAAATTCCAAACCTTTGCAATAATCAATATGTTCATTACTGCATACCGTTTCTAAATTCTACAAAAAAAAAAAAATTCTCACAAGAGCACAATTCTATCTGAATATTCCCTCATGAAATATGATCAATAGTTTACATAGTCAGATGTCAATATGAAACTTCTATTTGGAGTTGAAACCATAACAGAAACAATACACACATTATTACAACAATATTGTCCTCAATAGTTGATCCATGCTTTATGAAGGAATACAATGAATAAGGATATAAACAAAAACACACAGATACAACAAAAAGAAAATTTCAATTCATTAATGACAAAGTACTGAAAACTGTTTACATGTGGAATGTAAATAAAATAGCTCAGGTGATGGCGGCTTATCTCTAAGAAGAGATGTGGCGGGTACATTCTTTTTGAACCATTTTATAGTGAGGATAGAATGCCTATTTATTATTGATAAATAATGGAAAAAATTAAACATATAAAAACCTAACACTAGGAGATGAAGTGCCAAAAGTTTGTAGGCTCTGTTGGGGTAAATTGGTACGTCAAATTCTCAGGGTCGTAAATTGGGCATACGATCTCCATTGGACATTTACGATACCTTGTTAGATATATATGTCCAAGGACTACAACTTTTGACTCTAAATGCCTACAAAGAGATATGAGTTTTCTTGTTTTCCAAAAAAACATCATCTAGTGCCTCAAAACGACTCTGGAAGTTCAAGACCAAAAAAATTACCAAAAATAGTAAATTGTGCTACAATTAAGGAAACTGAAAGAAACAATGGTGGGGGTCCAAGTGGAATAGGTGGGTGGCCACCAATATCCACCTGGATCAACAATATAATCTTTTTTCATAACAATATCAAATTTTTATGCACTATAAAACCTTTTTTTTCCATTAACAATGACAAACCCTAGCAACATACTCTTAAAATATCAACTCAAACATCAAATACACTCTTTCTAAATTGAATTTCATTTTCAAGACTATTAGTAGCATACCCTAATAGTAAAATCACATCATATAGTGTATATAATAAACCCTAGCCACAACATATAAAATCATTCAACAACATACTATTCATCATAACACAATACTCTTGCACATAATTTTCTTGTACATGAAAACCCTAGCTCAAGACATGGCTTTTAATAATTCATTCATATCATTATAAATCATCTCAACGTAATCCACCCTATTAGAAAAATTACAAAATCTGGGCAACATATACTCTTACTTTAACCTCATTTATTATTAACTCTGCAACATATCAAACTCTAGTAGGAACAAGCATTTTAATGCATTGACATCTATACAAAGAAACATATGCAAGAAAACTAGAGTCATCAAAAATTCTTGACAAGGACCCTTGCTCACCCATAAAAATTAATTCTCATGACATTACCTAGCAACATATGAAATTATATCTCTATTCAATAATCATTTAGGAACATGCTCATCAAGTGGGCCACAACAACTTTGAATCAACATCCTAATACTTTGGTCACAAATCTAATAGCCAACACCCAACATTACATTAGCTCAACATATCACAACATAATGTAGACTCCTAAGTCCAATAACAACATAATACACCTCTCATAATTCAATAACCAACTAAACCATCAACACACTCTTCTTCACCAATGCCAAATCAAACCAAGCTCAATAGTATCACCTCAATAATTGTTGGGTAATTTAATTATTGGTTACATTACTTAGCATTAAAGTATCAATCTTGGTTCATTATACACTTGTGAAGTACACTTTCACAATATATGCTAAGAAATCAACTTTCAATTTTAATTCTGAAAAATGTATTCTAATAGCAAGAAATGAATGGTAAACCTATGCAAGTGAATCAAAATAATGCGATGAAGTGAAATATTATCTAAAAGAAATTGAATTTTAAAGACTGCAAATGCAAGGAAAATCTATGAGATGACATATAGTCAAATGACACACATAATTCTGATAGAAGCAATGAAATGACTATTCTTGAAGGAAGTAAAAGCAAAGTCAATATTATAATCTAGTGAAAGCAAAGACAATTTATTCTAGGAAAGAAAATAACTTTTAATCTAATGAAATAAAATATGCTTATTCTAATTAAAGCAATAAATATAATCTAATGAAAGCATTTTAACTTAATCTATCAAAGCATGAAATATTAATCTATGAAAAAATTTAAATTTAGTCTATGAAAGCATGGAAACCTTTTATCCAGGAAAGCATGTAAATCTAATCTATGAAAGCTAGTAGATTTAATCTATGAAAATGATTCCATTTAACTACGAAAGCGTTGAAAACTATAAATAAATTCAGAAATTCAGTGTACAAATCTTAGAGTTCATTCATATATTAAAACCACGAATTTCCTAAGAATTCTTGTGCAAGAAAATTATGCTATGAATTAATTTATCCGAATGAAATGAATGTATTTGATTTGAAAAAGAACATAAATGGAATGAAAACAAATTATCTTATCAAAATATTTGAAATAAAAATTGCATAAAATGAGTATAAAATAAACTAATCTATCTTGCAAAAATGAAATATTAAAATACACTCATACTCTTCAAGTGGCCAATCTGAAGTGCAAGAGAGGTGGAAATTTTAGGAAACTATTGATCAAACACCAAATCTCATCACGAAGGCATAACCATATCAAAGGATTGTATTAATAAAACAATGATTGAAATATAATGGTATTCATAACATATAAGCATAGTGCCAATCCTTAGCCTTCCAAAACTTAACACACCTTTGAATAGAGAAGGAAATCCTATTTAGATAAAAAATAAGATAACTAATTAATAAATGTAGATCCACAAATATCTCCTAGATCCACATATATCTCCTAGATCCACAAATATCTCATGTGGTTACAACCATGTGTTAACATCTAGCAAGTAACATGTCTACATATCTCTCATTTCTTTAATAGGAAAGTGTTATGCAGGTAAATCCTCTCTGCGGATAGAGACGATCCCTCTAGCCCTAGAGTGGGTCTAGAAACAAGGAGACATGCTAGAGTTTTGATTCCTAATTATTGAATGAAAAGAGGACACGGTAGATCGAACTACCTGGAGTACAACACTGTCCTCGTTGCTGTAGTGGTGGTGGCCTCTCGCTCCTGTCTTTTCGCAGTCATGCTCGGATACCTACACATAGAACAAAAACAAGAACAACATACAACATAATAATTTCACTCATAACTACTAGCCAGTCAAAGAGGGCTAAGAATATAGCATTAAACATATAACATAATACAAAATGGGAACCAAACAATAGTCACATGTATGTATTGATAGAAGGAAGAGTTACAACCAATTCTTTGACGTTGCAGTCTCCTCCAATGGCGTTCAGTCGGAGCGCATCTCAAATTCTCGTTAGGGAATTCAGACAGGATGAAGGCATGGAATCAAGATCTCTCAAAAGACATGGAATCAAGCTCTCTCAACATAATTCCTTCTTATTCTATCTCTCCAGTATTCTGCTATAGTGTGTTTAATTCTCCAAGTTCAGCTCTTCAGCTGTTCAACTAGCTTGTGCAAAGAGAGATAACTTCTTTTTATAGAGGAAAAGGAGGAGGTTAGGATCCCTAAAAAGGTGGGAGGGAGGCCTATCCTTTAGGGAGTTCCCATAAGAGGTGGAAACCATAAAATAAATGAGGGAGTCTGTGGTTTTTCAGTTCAACCACTCCCAATGACTCATCCTTGAGGTGGTTGGAGTGACATCTTCGGCTCTATTTTAAAAAAAAATTCCATAAACAACTTGCTGCAGGTGGAAAACTAGGATAGAGCACCAGCTGGCATGGGGTCCAGTGTTAATATTCCTCTTCGGCGTGAGGGCAGAACTTAATACCCATGCCAAGGCAGAAACAAGGGTAATTGAGTCTCTGCTGAGAGAATTGTCAACAGAAGGAATATTATTCTCATGTAAAGGGATACAATGATGGTATTTGCAAGGCATGAAACTGCTTATTGATCAAGGAAATTACCCTCCAATGGGTGATATATGGATTGTAGGGAAAGTGAAAAAATGATGTGTAACAAATTCCCCCTAAAGCATGAGGTCCGAGGGAGAGGGAGTGGCGAAATGCTTTATGAGAACGTGTTCGAACCAAACACCATTGTCGGAAAACCTAAAATTATGAATAAAATTGATATCTCTAATACATGAACATGTGGTATGGTCGCAACCATCTATAATAGAGTATATAAAAAAACTGGGATCCGAGGTATGGACATAGCCATCCAGCAATAAGGATCAACAAATCGACTCAGGTATGGTTGCAGCCATCCAATCAAAAGAGTCATGCAAATAAGTCATGATAATCTACCAAAATACGCAACCTAGATTTTATCAGACAAAATCTAGGGTCTTGTGCTCCATCTCAACCCGAACAAGTACAAATTCAAGCATGCGAATATATGAGCTGAAGTTGAACATGCAAGAAAATCACCTGATTACTAGCCAATGATGAAAGTTGTTAACAGACACGAGAGAAACCACCAATAATGACAATGGCTCTCAAGGTACAACCGGTATAATCCACAGAATGTGAACAGTGATATGGTGTTGAACATCCACGGAATCAATCGATCAAAGGCCAATGATGTGGTCCTTGCATCGAGTGCGAAGAACCTGCCATTGAGGCATGCAGGCTCCAAGGTACTAGAAGGGAGTCTCTAGATAAAATTCCTGGATAATGAGCTGAAGTCGATAGGAAGTGACTTGATCGAAGGTGGGCCATAATTTTTCCCACATAATCGATACGAGACAGAGGAATATGATGATGAAACAGGACCAACAGAGAATCAGAGGGGTGTTGAAAACTGCAGAGGAAAACTTCTCTTGAAAATATCAGCAGCACGACACTGGATTTGGAAGTATTTGACATCAAAGGATCTCAGTTCATGATGACGTGGAAAAGAGTAGATGAGAGGTCAAAAGAGATTACCCAAACCCATGGAGGCAAAAATGACGAGATGAGATGTGCACAACCTAACACGAATGCAGACAAGTGCCATGTTCAAGAGCGACATACTGCCAACATAACTAAAACTTGGTTCCATTTTTCCCCCACCATTTCTGGCGAGTACCCCAATTATTGTTTTAAAACAAGCTTGAAGGGGATAGCATATGCTTGTGCTATAAATTTTTCCTTCGGAAAAATCCATCGTAGTACATTTTACGAGCCCTAGGAAGGAGGAACTCGAGTAACGTCATGGCGATGAAATATGATGTCATCAGGGTTTAACGAGTCTGACAAAGGGATAACTAGGCATCTTTTCATGTTTAGAGAGTTTAAAAAGAAGGCAGAAAAGAAAACTCCATCATGGCCCCTTTCGTAAAGAGTCTCTTAGATCCGAAAAGGTAGAAAACAATATATGAAAGAACCTCTTAGTCGCGATAGGCTAAAGTATTCCTTTTTTGTAAATAATCTATCCCAACCCGAAAAAGGGGTAAATGTATACTGGGTAGTATCGCTTCGCATCCATTTAATGAGTTTGAAATGATAAAAGTCTCGACAATATTTTCAATTTTAGAGAGTCATAAAAGAGCTGAAATATGACTCTAGTAGTGACTTTTGCGTGTTTTTACCGAGTCTGAAAAAGTATAAAATTTCACTCATTACTCCATCACTATGTCTTGAAACCTGTTGCTACACAAGAGACACATGTAAAACCCATTTCTTGAAAATAATATAATAAAATAATCGAAAAAAATGTCTTAAAAACTAATTAGGGTTGTAAAAAGTTATAAAATACCAAAAATGGTAAAAAATAATTACCTTTCACTTTTTACCTCTTGTGGAGCAATAGTTACCCATTTATAGTGTGATTTTGCGTTGACGATAGCAGACAATCCGTTAGACCAATCTCAAATCCGTCAGTTCCAGGTAAGAGCTCAAATCTATCCCCTCATTTTAAGTCATTTATTACTACTTGCAACTTCCAATTTTGAATCCTAAGGAAGAAAATGTGAATATTATAGCATGACGATTTGCGCGGGTTTCGCGCACGGAGTCACGCCAACTGCCCAATTTTATACACTAGGGCACGCCCATTGGCACGACTATTTGGGAAATAGTTGCGCCAATGGCGCAAACCATTTTTTGTGAAAAATGAAAGTCAAATACCCCAATTATTCACAAACCCAAGCTTTAAATATGGCTACTACTATTCATATGAATGTGTTTGCAGGTAGAAAGCGGCAAAATGGTGATCGAATGGAAAGAATGGGAACAAGACAAAGAGGATGAGCTTGCCATAGGGAATGAGAGATGCATGGAAGCTCTCAAATACTGTGGACTGAAGAAGTTCTTCTTGACACCGTGTCTCCATGCTCAACCGGAGCTGCTACAATATTTGATCTGCATATGGGATGAGGATTAGGAAAACTTCATCCTTCGAGATCAGGAACTTGAGATTGATGTTTATGACATCTACTTTATCACAAGATTGTCGCGGAGGGGAGCAACACCGATCCTAACCGGTACCTAGCCTTGCATGGAGAGTATGTCCATGGTAATGGACAGGGTATTTCATAAGGCACGTAAGGGAACAGGAAGTGGGAAAGTTGATATCCAAACTATCCCATTCTTAGTACTAAAATTAGTGCTACATACCATCACACGAGCTGCAGAATCGCAAGCACTGCATGAAGAAAAAAAAACATAGTTTCTTCTTGCTATAGACTGCTTGACACCGATCATATACAATTGGGTAGAGGCCGTGACAATAAACATGAAACGCCAGCTAACAAAATGTAAGAAGGGAAAATTGAAGAAATTCGACTATGGGTCTATCCTAGTATTGTTCTTCCTAGAATGACTACCAATTTTTCAACGTTAAGAGATCATAGTCCCAACACCACCAGCGAGAGAACCACGGATGGCCCAATGGGTGGCTCTAATGCCAAGGGCAGGGGGTGGTCAACAGATGTCCTGGAGACCGGAGTTCTTTGATTGGCTCCGCTAATAGCTGATCATTGTGGAGGACTGGCCCTAATCTGGTACATATTTTACTAGTGATCTGGACCTCCCACTCCTGGAGGAAGAGGATTGGGATGAATCTTTGGGTAAGACTCATTTTTAATTTTCATGAGTGTTATGATTTTTTTAAACTATGTATGTTCTGATATTAAATCCATGTATTTGCAGATGTTGGCCCAGAGAGACCTGCGAGCATGTCTCTGATAGCCAAGTGAATTACTTGTGATTTTGACCCTCATGGCGAGGGAGGTGAGGAGGAGGAGCTCGTGCGCTACCTAGAGGGGATCACATGTGGAGTCTTGGATTATGCACGACTCGACGATGTTCCTCGTGCCTATCAGACACATATCATCAGGGTTCCAAGTCGTATTCACCGCTTGCTGAGGCGGCTTATACGGGCAGTGTCATGCTATCATGAGCACCATGCCGATTAGACACCTTGGCTTTATATCTGCATATTTTTAGAGACATGGTGTCTTAGGATGTAACAAAAACACACATATTTTTTTAATGTATGATGCACACTGATGCAAACATCCGATATATATACATCAATTTTCCTATATGGATCTTTTTCACATGATGATGATTTTACAAATTACGCAAATGTCTATATAATACAATGTTAGCCACTGTATCAGTTAATGCATTCATTCATATGGGAATATGTTTATATGTGATAAAATCAAAATTTCTTTCCAACAAACGAATCCGTAAATACAATCTCAAAATGTATGGGTTTCTAACCGAATAACGACCATTGAGTTGCAGAACAACAAGCTGTGAATCTAGATTTACAAGCAATGCACGTATACCGAGATTTATTGCCTTGGTTAATAGTTCAAGGACAACACTATATTCAACGACATTGTTTGTAGTTCGTCCTAGACAAATACCTTGCAATTCTATCAACTCACCAGCAAGATCATAATTACCCAGGCTACTGAAGACAAATTCGTGGTACTGCAAGAAGCACCATCCGCAAAACTGACATAAGGGGTAATATACATATCCAAAAATAAGCAAGACCCAAATAAGCAGGAAAATGCTCGTAAAACACACCAAATAACTTGTACAAAATGAAAAAAAACATCTATGGACACAAATCATGCATGAATGACTCATGCATAATACTTTTTGAGATACAACGCATTTCTGGGTTGTTCTAAAGGATGACCTTCGTAATAAATTAGCTCATAGGCCCCATTCTGTAATACATGTTTAACAATGTAAGGCCCATGCCACATGGGTTGAAATTTACTTGCCCCCAGCTTATCATGAGCTTGGTCGTACAGGAGGACGAGATCTCCTTCAATGAAAGAACGAAGGGAAACTGATTGGTCAAAATGAGCTTTGACCCGCTTTTTTTGTGCTTCAATAACCAGAGCAGCAAAGTAGCGGGTTTCATCCAACCTTTCTAGATAAAGGAGACACTCTTCTTCTGGTGAAGTTTTTGGAAATAATTCAACAACCAACTTGAGCGAAGGTATTTCACATTCAATCAGAAGAGTATCTTCTAGACCTTAAAACAATTAAAAAGGGGTGAATCCAGTTGCACTCTTAACTGAGGTTCAGTATGCCTAAAGAGATGAAATTAACATGAGATGACAATTGGATTTATGGATCCCAATCATACGTTGAAGCATGGTTACAAGAACTTTGTTCACGGCTTCAACCTAGCCATTAGCCTGAGGATAGTACGACGTTGAGCTGTCGTGACGTAGACCCAACTTGGAAGTCAACTCGGCCACCATGTACTGCCGAAAAATGGGAACCATGATCGGTAACGATGGCTTGAGGGACACAAAATCTAGAAATGATGTGATTGAATATGAATTGAGCAGATTTCTTACCATCAGTGGCAAGTGTAGGCATTTATTCAGCCCATTTGGTGAAGTAGTCCATGACTATGATAATATAAGCATGCCCCTCGGCCAAGTGAGGGTTAAACGTCATAAAATCGATGCCCCACTTTGCAAAGAGACCAACAGTAATTACAGGATGAAGAGGTACAGGTGGTGCATGCATCTTGCATTTATAAATCTGTCAATCATGATATTTACGAACCACGACAATGCAGTCTTTGAAGATAGAAGGCCAGAAATAACCAGCACGAAGAATATTTTGTGTAGTGAAATAATGAGACATGTGACTGCCACAGGCGCCACTGTGACAATCATGGAGGACTTTCTCAGCTTCCTCGAGGGTTAAACATTGACAGAGAACGGAATCCACTCCGACACGATAGAGGGTATCCCCGATTATACGATAAGGTTGTGACTGATGACAGATGTGTCGGTGGGCATCATTCATCAACTCAGATTTGAAAGTGGAAGTCTGGAGATAAATGATGATATCACCATACCACAGATTGAGGGTGCTAATAGAGAAAAGCTTATCGTCTATAATTTATTCCTCAGAATGAGACGGAGGAGAGTCTAAAGGGAGGGAACAAATCAAATCAGTAAAGACTAGTGACTTCTTCGACTTGGCAGTAGTAAATTCCAAATCGAGCTCTTGGAGGATGACAATCCACTTCGAGTATTTTCCCCCCAGCAATTTTCAAGAAAATATATAGGTCATGGGGTTGCAATCAGAAATCACAGTCACTGTACGCAAAAGAATACAATTACTCAAGTTACCTTCTGTAAAGACGTCATGTGTAAAAATAGCAATTGAAGCGGTGGAGAAGGAACCTGAGATGCAAAATGCTCGAGACAAGTAGACATGGCCCCGAGGCTAGGCATAAACGAGGAATGATGAGGACCAAAATCCCATGATAGATCCTCAAGAGATATGGTTTCCACGATGGCCACATCAGAAGGAAACACTTCTTTCAAAGGATCAGGTGAATCTAAATCACCAAGCCAGGGGGATTGAGAATAAATGTCAAGAGACATGCTCAAAGTAGCACAATCAGAGGACGGAGGTCCTGAAGTAGCGATGAATTCACAATAATCAATCTCAATTGGACTCAAAGGCATCGAATCTCCGAAGGAATCAATCTGTTTAGGGGATGGAATAATCCATGGGTCATCAGACTGAGAGATCATACGAATCTGAACAGTATTCAGTCGAGGAAGAGGAAAAATACCCATGAGGGCAGGATATTTAAAAATACTTGGACCTATGCTCTCGTAGGGAGTAGGAATCTAATCCACATACAAAATATTGTTCTCGGAAGAGGAGGTGAAGAAAGACAATTGATCAACAGTAACAATCTTTCCTTCATGTGGAAATTTCAAAACACGAAAGAGAGTGGACGAAACACATAACATGGCATGAGTCCAACTGCAACCGAGAAGAATATTATAATTGAGTTTAGCATCAACGAATTTGACCTCGACATTGACTGTCTTCACTTTCAAAGTAATCAATAAACTAGCGAGAACACCTAAAGGTTTTGATTATCTTCCATCAAACGCCTCTAGGGAATTTGGTGATGAATTCAGGGTTGGAGAACCAATAGCTTTCCAACATGAAGATGAAATAACACAGGTGGATGCACCTTCATCCACAACTTCTCGATGGATGTCGAGACCATTAATAACAACTTGAATAATGAGCGTAATTTGATGCAGAAGTCATGGAATGAAATTCTCTAGATCAAAAGCAATAAGGCTAGTATGGGAAGGATAAATCCCACCAATCGCAGATAACAAAGCTCTTCGCTGTGACGGACAAATTTGAAGTAATTATAACATGGACATCATAGATGGCACCTGAGCCAAATCCTAAAAAATATTGTAATGGTTGTTACGTAGGTAAATCCTCTCTACGGATAGAGACAATCCCTCTAGCCCTGGGGTGGGTCTAGAAACAAAAGGACATGCTAAAGTGTTGCTTCCTAGTTAATGAATGAACGAAAGACATGGTACATCAACCTACCTAGAATCTAATGTTGTCGTCATTGCAAAAAGAGTAGTAGCCTCTTGCTCCTGTCTTGGAAAATCACAATCCGTTCACTGTTACACCCAGATACCTGCACATGTAAGAATAACAAGAACAACATACGACATCATAGTTTCACTCACAACTATTAACCAGTCAAAGAGGGCTAAATATATCTCATTACATAAAAATCGTAACACAATAGTGGAAGAAAACAGTATTCATGTATATATAAGTAGAAGGAAGAGGCACAACTGATGCTTTGATGTCACAGTCTCCTCCAGCGGGGTTCAGTCGAAGCATGTTTCAGTACCTGGCGAGGGATTCAGACAGAATGAGGACATGGATTCAAGCTCTCCTCAATGTGATTCCTTCTCTCTATCTTGTCTATTCATTCAACTATCAGCTCTCCAAGTTCAGCTATTCAACCATTCCACTAGTTTGTACTAAGAGAGATAGTTCCTTTTATAGAGAAAAAGGAGGAGGTTGGGATCCCTACAGAGGTGGGAGGGAGTCCTATCCTTTAGGAGAGTTCCAAGGGAGGTGGAAACTACTAACTAAAGGAGGGAGTCCGTGGTTGTTTCAGTTCAACCACTCCCAATGACTCATCCTTGAGGTGGTTGGAATAGAATCTCCGCCTCTATTTTTAAAAAACATTCAATAAATAGCTTGGTGTGGGCGCTTAAATAGGACAGAGCGCCAAATGGTGTGGGGTTAGTGTTAATTTTCCAGCTTGGCACGAGAGTGTAATTGGGTACTCGTGCCAAGGCAAAAACAAGGGTTTTTATAGTTCTACTCAGGGAATTTTCAACAAGAGGATTGTTACTCTCATGAAAAGGAATGCAGTGATGGTTTTTTCTAGGCATGACACTGCTTATTGGTCACAAAAATGACCCTCCAATGGGTGAGATGGGGATTGCAGGGACAATGACAAAATTTTGTGTAATAGATTCCCCCTAAAGCATGAGGTTTGAGGGAGAGAGAGGGGCAAAATGATTTATGAGAATGTGTTTGAACCAAACACCTCTTTCAAAAAACCTGCAATTACAAATACAACTGATATCTCTGATACATGAACATGTGGCATGGGTGCAGCCATCCATATATAGTATATATAAAAACTGAGATCCGAGGTATGGACGTAGCCATCTAGCAATAAGGATCAACAAATAGACTCAGGTATGGTCGCAGCCATCCAATAAAAAGAGTCAGGCAATAAGTTATAATAATTCACCAAAATCCGTAGCCTGGACTTTATTAGAAAAAATCCAGAGTCTTACGCTCCATCTTGACCTAGACCAGTACAGTTTCAAGCATGCAAATATATGAGCTGAAGTTGAACATGCCATAAAATCACCTGATTACCAGCCAATGATGAAAGTTGTTAACATGCACGAGAGAAACCACCATTAATGAGAATGGATCTCAAGGTATAACTAGTACAATCTATGGGATGTGAACAGTGATCTGGCATTGAACATTCGTAGAATCAATCGATCGAAGGCCAATGATGTGGACCTTGCGTCGAATGTGAAAAGCCTATGATTAAGGCATGTAGGCTCCAAGGTACCAGAATAGAGTCTCTCGATCAAAGTCCTGGATAATGAGTTGAATTCGACAGGAAGTGATTTGATCGAAGGTGGGCCATAATTTTTCCCACATCATCAATGTGAGAGAGAGGAACATGATAGTATTGAATCAGGACCAACAGAGAATTAGAGGGTGATTGAAAACTACAGAGGCTTACTTCTCTTGAACATATCAGCAACACGACATTGGATTTGGCAGTATTTGACATCAAAGGATCTAAATTCATGACGACGTGGCAAAGAGCGGATGAGAGGTCAAAAGAGATTACCCAAACCCATGGAGGAAAAATGATGAAATGAGATGTCCCCAACCCGACACGAATGCAGACAAGTGCCATGGTCAAGAGTGACATACTGCCAACATAACTAAAACTTGGTTGCATTTTTCCCCCACCATTTCTAGTGAGTACCCCAATTATTTTTAAAACAAGCTTGAAGGGGATAGCATATGCTTGTGCTATAAGTTTTTCCTTTGGTCAAATCCATCCTAGTACATTTTACGAGCCCTAGGAAGGAGGAACTCGAGTAACGTCATGGCAACGAAATCCGATGTCATCAGTGTTTAACGAGTCTGACAAAGGGAGAACTCAGCATCTTTTGATGTTTAGAGAGTTTGAAAATAAGGCAGAAAAAAAACTCTAGCATGGCCCTTTTCGTTAATAGTCTCTCAGATCCGAAAAGGTAGAAAACAATATCTGAAAGAACCTCTTAGTCACGAGAGCCTAAGGTATTCCTTTTTCGTAAATAATCCATCCCAGCCCGAAAAAGGGGTAAACATATACTCGATAGATATCGTTTTGTATCCATTTAACAAGTTCAAAACGACAAGAATATCGACAATATTTTCAATTTTAGAGAGTCAGAAAAGAGCGGAAAGATGACTCCAGTAGTGACTTTTTCGTGTTTTTACCGAGTCTGAAAAAGTATAAAATATAACTCGTTACTTCATCCATGTCGCATCAAAACCTATTTTTGCAGAAGAGACACGTATAAAATCCATTTCTCGAAAAATAATATAATAAAATAATTGAACAATACGTCTTAAAACCTAAATTGGGTTGTGAAAAAGTTATAAAATGCCAAAAATGGTAAAAATAATTACTTTTCACTTTTTACCTCTTATGGAGCAATAGTTACCCATTTAACACAGTGATTTTGTGACAATGATAGCAAATGATCCGACAGTCTAATATTGATGCCGTCAGTTCCAGGTAAGAGCCGACACCTTTCATTCATTTCGAGTCATTCCTTTCTACTTGCAATTTCCAGTTTTGAATTGTAGGGGAGAAAATGTGAAAATTAGGGCACGGTGGTTGGCGCAGGTTTCAGGCATGGAGTTACGCCAACCGCCATATTTTATACACTAGGGCATGCCCATTGGCACGACTATTTGAGAAACAGTCGTGCCAATGGCGCAAGCCATTTTATGTCAAAAATTACAAGTGATAGACCGAATTTTCACAAATTTTTATGTTCTTACTAGGCTAACAATGTTCATGTAAAAATATTTGCAGGTATAAAGCAACAAAATGGTCATAGAATGGAAAGAACGGGAACATAACGAAGAAGATGAGCTTGCCATGGAAAATGAGGGAGTCATGGAAGCTCTCAAAAACTGTGGATTGAAAAATTTCTTCCTAACACCATGTCTCTGAGCCCAACCAGAGTTATTGCAATATCTGATCATCATATGGGATGAAAGTCAAGAGAATTTCATCCTTCAGGATCAATAACTTGATATTGAAGTCTCTGACGTCTATTTCATAATAGGCTTATCGTGGAGGGGAGTAGCACCATTCCTAACTGGCACTCGACCCTACATGGAAAAAATGACCATGGTAACAGACAAGGTATGTTGAGGAGCACGAAAAGGATCGAGTAGTGGGAAATTTGATATCCAGACTATCCCAGATTTGACACTCATAGTAGTGCTACATACCATCACACGAGCTGCTGGATCACAAGCACTGCACGAAGCAACAAAGACACAGTTGCTTCTTGTTGTAGACTGCTTGGCATCGACCATCTACAACTGGGCAGAGGCCATGACAATAAACATGAAACGCCAGCTAACAAAATGCAAGAAGACCAAATTGAAGCAATTTAGTTATGGATCTATTCTGGTATCATTCTTATTGGAACGACTACCAATATTTCAGTGGCAGGATTTCATAGTCCCAACACCACCAGCGAGAGAACCACGGATGGCTCGATGGGTAGCTCTGATGCCAAGGGCAGGGGGCGGTCAACAGATGTCGTGGAGAACGAAATTATTTGATTGGCTCTGCTGAAAACTAATTGTCGTGGAGGAATGGCCCTACTCTGGTACATATTTCACTAATGATCCAGACCTCCCACTCCCAGAGGGAGAGGATTGGGATGAAGATTTGGGTGAGACTCATTTTTAAAATTCCATGAGTATAATTATTATTTTTTATTTTTATTTTTATTTTTATTTTTTATTATTTACGCGTGACATTAAATCCATGTGTGTGCATATGTTGGCCCAGAGAGACCTGCAGGTATGTCACCGATAGCGAGGTGAATCCCTCACGATTTCGACCCTCAAGGCAAGGGCATCCAGGAAGATGAGATAGTGCGTAATCTAGAGGGAATCACCTGAGGAGTTCCAGATTATGCACATTTTGATGATGTTCCATGTGCCTACCAGAGACATACTATAGGGGTGCATAGCCAAATTCACCGCTTGCTCAAGTGGCTCATACAGGCAGTGACATGTTATCATAAGCACCATGCTGACTAGACACCTAGGTTTTATTTTCATCTGCATATTTTGAAGACGTGATGTCTCAGGATGTAATAGAAACACACATATATTTTTTAAAGTTATGATGCACACAGTTGCAAACATGCGATATATATATATATATATATATATATATATATATATATATATATATACATATACATATATACATCTATTTTCCTACATGTATCTTTTTACATGTGATGATGATTTTACAAATTATGCAAATGTCTATCTAATACAATGTTAGCCACTGTATTAGTTAATGTATTCATTCGTCTAGGAATATGCTGATATGTAATCAAATAAAATTTCTTTCTAGAAAACGAATACGTAAATACAATTTTAGAAGGTATGGATTTCTAACTGAATAATGACTATTGAGTTGCAGAACGACAAGCTGTGAGTCTAGATTTACAAGCAATGCATGTATGTCGAGGTTGATTGCTTCGGTTAAAAGCTCAATAACAGCGCTATATTTAGAGACATTGTTTGTAGCTCTCCCTAGAAAAATACCTTACAGATCTATCAATTCACCAACAGGATCATAAATTACCCAGGCTGTCGAAGAAAAATTCCTGGTACTGCGGGAAGCACCATCAGTGAAACCGACAAAAGGGGTAATAGACATCTGCACCATAAGCAAGACCCAATAAGTAGGAAAATGCTCACAAAGCACATCAAACCAAAATATGTATAAAAAATGAAAATGACACCTATGTACACCCTATTACACATGGATCACTCATGCATAATATTTTTTGAGACACAACCCATTTCTGGGTTGTTCAAGAGGATGACCTTTGTAATCAATAAGCTCATAGGCCCCATTCTGCAATACATGTTTAATGATGTAGGGCCCATGCCACATAGGTTGAAATTTACCTGCCGCCAGCTTATCATGAGCTTGGTCATACAGGAGGATGAGATATCCTTCAATGAAAGAACGAGGGGAAACTGATTGGTCAAAATGAGCCTTGACCCACTTTTTTTGTGCTTCGATAACCAAAGCAACAAAGCGGCAAGTTTCTTCCAACCTTTCTAAATAAAGGAGACGCTCTTATTCTGGCATAATATTAGGTAGTAATTCAAAATCCAACTTGAGCGAAGGTATTTCACATTCAATCAGGGGGGTAGCTTCCAGGCCATAAACCAACTAGAAAGGAGTGAACTAGGTTGCATTTTTAACTGAGGTTCTGTACACCCAAAGAGCCGAAAACAACATGAGATGCCAATTGGATTTATGGATCCCAATAATACATTGAATTATGGTGACAAGAAATTTTTCACAGCTTCAACTTGGCCATTGGCTTGAGGGTAGTATGGTGTTGAGCTGTTGTGACGTAGACCCAACTCAACTCCACCACCATATAATGCCAAAAATGATAACCATGATTGGTAATGATGGCTTGCGGGACACCAAACCTAGAAATAATGTGATTGAATATGAATTAAGCAGTTGTCTTACCATCGGCGACAAGTGTAGGCATTTCTTCAGCCCATTTGGTGAAGTAGTCCACGACTACAATAATATAAGCATGCCCCTCGGCCGATTGAGGGTTATATGTCATAAAATAAATGCCCCACTTTAAAAAGGGACCGATGGTAATGACAGGATGAAGAGGAACAAGTGGCACATGCATCTTGCACTGGTAAATCTGTCAATCATGGAATTTACGAACTGCGACAATGCAGTCTTTGAAAATAAAGGGCCAAAAATAACCAACACGAAGGATTTTTTTGAGCAGTAGCATAACCAGACATGTGACTGCCACAGACACCACTGTGACAGTCATTGAGAACTTTCTCAGCTTCCTCAAGGGTTAAACACTAATGGAGAATGGAATCTACCCCGATATGGATGTTCTTGACAATTCCTGGTTTCACGAAAATTTCAATAGGCATCGTCTATGTAGTTTTAGTCAAGCTACCTTCCGAAAAAACTTCATGAATCTGAACAGGCATTTCAAGCAGAGGAGAGGGAACCTGAGAAGAAAAATGTGCAAGAAAAGTAGGCATGGCCTCGAGACTTGGGAGAAACAAGGAACGATGATGATTATTGTCCCACGGGGGATCGTAAATATACATGGTTTCCACGATGACCTCATCGGAGGGAAACACTTCCTTCAAAGGATTGGGTGAATCAAAATTACCAAGCCAAGGGGATTGAGAATAAATGTCAAGAGACATGCTCGAAGGAGCAGAATCGAGGGACAGAGTATCAAACGCGGTGATGAGTTCACAATAATCAATTTCAATTGGACTCAATGGCATCGAATCTCTGAAAGAATCGATTTTTTCAGGGGAAGGGATAACCCATGGGTCATTGGTATGAGAAATCATGTTGACTTGAACAATATTTGGTGTGGGAAGAGGAAAAATACCCATGAGGTAGGATCATTGAAAAGGCCTGGCCCTACGCTCTCATAGGGTGTAGGAATCTTATCCACATACGGAACGTTGTTCTCAGAAGAAGAAGTGAAAAAAGACAATTGATCAACAGTAACAATCTTTCCTTTGTGCGGGAATTTCAAAACATGAAAGAGAGTGGATGGAACACATAGCATTACGTGAGTCCAACTGCGACTGAGGAGAAGATTATAATTGAGTAGTCCACAACTACAATAATATAAGCATGCCCTTCGGCTGATTGAGGGTTATATGTCATAAAATCAATGCCCCACTTCAGAAAGGGACCGACAGTAATGACAGGATGAAGAGAAACAGGTGGCACATGCATCTTGCACTGGTAAATCTACCAATCATGGAATTTACGAATTGCGACAATGCAGTCTTTGAAAATAGAGGGCCAAAAATAACCAACATGAAGGATTTTTTGAGCAGTAGCATAAACAGACATGTGACTGCCACAGACACCACTGTGACAGTCATTGAGAACTTTCTCAGCTTCCTCGAGGGTTAAACACTGATGGAGAATGGAATCTACCCCGATATGTATGTTCTTGACAATTCCTGGTTTCACGAAAATTTCAATAGGAATCGTCTATGTAATGTTAGTCAAGTTACCTTCCGAAAAAACTTCATGAATTTGAACAAGCATTTCAAGTAGAGGAGAGGGAACCTGAGAAGAAAAATGTCCAAGAAAAGTAGGCATGGCCCCGAGACTTGGGAGAAAGTGTAGACATTTCTTCAGCCCGTTTGGTGAAGTAGTCCACGACTACAATAATATAAGCATGCCCCTCGACCAATTGAGGGTTATATGTCATAAAATCAATGCCCCACTTCCAAAGGGACTGACGGTAATGACAGGATGAAGAGGAATAGGTGGCGACAAGTGTAGGCATTTCTTCAGCCCATTTGGTGAAGTAGTCCACGACTACAATAATATAGGCATGCCCCTTGGCCGATTGAGGGTTATATGTCATAAAATCAATGCCCCACTTCAAAAAGGGACCGACAGTAATGACAGGATGAAGAGGAACGGGTGGCACATGCATCTTGCACTGGTAAATCTGTCAATCATGGAATTTATGAACTGCGACAATGTAGTCTTTGAAAATAGAGGGCCAAAAATAACCAACACGAAGGATTTTTTGAGCAGTAGCATAACCAGACATGTGACTGCCATAGACACCACTGTGACAGTCATTGAGAACTTTCTCAGCTTCCTCGAGGGTTAAACACTGATGGAGAATGGAATCTACCCTGATATGGATGTTCTTGACAATTCCTGGTTTCACGAAAATTTCAATAGGCATGGTCTATGTAATGTTAGTCAAGTTACCTTCCGAAAAAACTTCATGAATCTGAATAGGCGTTTCAAGCAGAGGAAAGGGAACCTAAGAAGAAAAATGTGCAAGAAAAGTAGGCATGGCCTTGAGACTTGGGAGAAACGAAGAACGGTGATGATTATTGTCCCACGGGGGATCGTCAAGATACATGGTTTCCACGACGACCTCATCGGAGGGAAACACTTCCTTCAAAGGATCGGGTGAATCAAAATTACCAAGCCAAGGGGATTGAGAATAAATGTAAAGAGACATGCTCGAAGGAGCAGAATCAGGGGACAGAGTATCCAACGCGGTGATGAGTTCACAATAATCAATTTCAATTGGATTCAATGGCATCGAATCTTTGAAAGAATCGATCTGTTCAGGGGAAGATATAACCCATGGGTCATTGGTATGAGAAATCATGTTGACCTGAACAATATTTGGTGTGGGAAGAGGAAAATACCCATGAGGGTAGGATCATTGAAAAGGCCTGGCCCTACGCTCTCGTAGGGTGTAGGAATATTATCCACATACGGAACGTTGTTCTCAGAAGAAGAAGTGAAAAAAGACAATTGATCAATAGTAACAATCTTTCCTTTATGTGGGAATTTCAAAACATGAAAGAGAGTGGACGGAACACATAGCATTATGTGAGTCCAACTGTGACCGAGGAGAAGATTATAATTGAGCTTATCATCAATGACTTCAACTTCGACATTGATTGTCTTCCCTTCTAATGTGATCGGTAAACTAGCGAGAACACTAAGAGGTTTATATTCTCTTCCATAAAATGCTTCAAGGGCATTGGGTGACGAGGTAAGAGCTGGAGAACCAATGGCTTTCCATAACACAGGTAGATTCACCCTCATCCACGACTTCCTGGTGAATATTCAAACCATTTATACCAACTTGAATGATGAGCGCAATATGGTGTGGGAGTCGCGGGACAAAATTCTCTAAATCGAAAGCAAGCAAGCTAGTATCGACAGGATTAAACCCACCTATCACGGATAACAAAGCCTTCCGTTGTGACAGACAACTCTGAATTACTTCTAACGAAGACATTGTGGATGGCGCCTGAGACAAATCCTCAATGATATTGTAATGTTGGGCAGCACAGGCATTAGGATTGTACAAGACTTGCGGAGCACACCTTTGGAAGGTGGTCACACAATGGATTCAGTATTAGCACTTTCAATCTTAAGAGGGCCAGAAATAGGTGGAGGAGGAGGACCATCATCGATCTCCTTCCCGGTTTCCTAACGCGAACCAGAATAATCTTTCGATCGAGTAGCAATAGAAACGGGTGCAGAACCATTCATCATAAAAACCTGAGAACCAAATGGGGTAGAGGACTGAGGTTTCTCTACCATCTGAGTTTGCTGAGTAGGAAAAGGTTCTTTAATAACCGCCAGAGCACCTTGAGTGCCTTTGAGCAATCAGCTCACTTTGGACCGTCGAGGATAGTCTTTGGTGAAGTGCTCTTCATCACAAATCAAACAAGGATACTTCGGTTTTATTTGGGAACTATCAGCAGAACGAGATTTCGACGAATCCTGTTTCGTGGTATTGGCTTTGGCCTTATCTTTACCCTTATTCTTACCTTTAGAAGCATTATTCGTAGGATTTGCCTGAACAACATTCACTTCTGCGGGTTTTATAGAATTTGGATTTGGTTGAGAAGCAACATTATCAGAAGAAGTAGAATTCTACTTCCCAGAATTAGATGGAGACTTCTAAGGAGTTTGATATATGGAACCAATAATACCATCAACGGATGGAGTCGCTGGAGGTTTAGAAGTTCCAGGTCAAGGAGCATCAGGAAAGATATCATATAAAGTGCCGGATTGAGAGTACACAAGATCGAGGTACTGGGCGTAAGAAATGGCTTGTTCCTTGGTGACACATGCCCCCATAGCTATGTCTTTAGCAATCTGATTGACAAAGGAGGTAGTGAACCAATGAGTTAGAATCTGATCAGGAATTTCAAATTTGATCATGTGACGACATCGCCTCCACTCATGAATATGATCTGAGATATGAGTAGCTCGGTCCTGTTTGAATGAAGTAAGGAGGTGTGTCCCAGTCTCATAGTGGATCGGCAACTGGAAATGTGTAAGGAATGCCATAGCTAAGGAATTGAAATCTTAAAAAACTCCACAAGATAGCTCAATGTACCACTTTTCAGTGGCACCAGTAAGAGTATGCTGGAAAATATAGAGCCGAATAGAATCATCAACCCAAGAGTTAGAGGAACACCACAAGTGATAAGTCATAACATGCATTTGGGGGTCTTCACCAGGTTTAACCTCAAATTTAGGACAATCACCAGGAATCTTGGTCGGAACTGGAGGCTAAGACGGATTATGAAGAATGGGATCATTTGTCAATTTGGACACATCAGGTAATTCCAACGTAGCAAGAAATGGTAATTGAGTGTTAAAAGTCATCGGAGGTCTTTGATAAGGACCTGTGTGTACATTCCACCCAGTCCGAATGGGATTCTATCCCCATGCATTCTGTCTTGAAATATTCGGATCATAGGGATTAGAAACAAGATAATTCGATTGATACTGGGATTGAGGACTAGGATATGGAGTTGAAGTAGACCACAGAGGTCCGTGTTGAGAAGTATAAGGATTATGTTGTGGAATGTAAGCATGGCTTGGAGGTTGATGATACAAGGTGGATTTTTAGGGTAAGGAATCTGAGGCGTGCTATATATCGGTTGATATGAACCTTGAGGGTAGTAAGGGCCTTGTGGTTGAGCAGGTTGAGCAGGCTACTGAGCAGGATAAATAGGTAGAACTGGCTATGGAACCAAAGGAATCTTCTGGTGGCAGGTTGAAACAGTTGCTGAGCTGGTTGAAACAACTGTTGAAATTGTTGTTGGGGACTGTTGGGGTTCCCATGTTTTGGCCAGATTGGCAAGAAAAAAATATGAGACAACATCAGAACCATTTTTAGACCTCAATATCTAGCTCTCCTGGGTCCAAAGAGGGATCTCTCTATATAAGCAGAGGTTTTATGTCTTTGAAGCTCAAAAATTAAGATGTTAGGCTAGTTATAAGGCTCAGAGTTTGTTTGATTGTTTGTTTGGTTGTTGGGAATCAGGAAAGAAGGGTTCAATATAAGACAAAGATGAGCAAAGAGGAATTTAGGCAAAGGAGAGATACTCCAAGGAACATTCAAGACCATTGGGCAATGGAGTCAAGAAAGGGTTTACTTGCTATTCAATATGCAGGATTTCAGTTGGGCTAGTCATCTAAAGCATTGGATCTTAAAAATTATTGTGTGATATGAAATGGTAAGAGAGAAGGTGAAAGCAAGGAAAACTCTGAGGTGACCTTTAGAAATCAGATCTAGGGACAGGGCATGCCATTGGACATCTGTGATCTAAAATCCAAAGGCTAACTCTTCAGACAAGAAACATTAAAGGTTTAGAACACAAAGTTAAAGACCTGAGATCAGAGAGAGACTTTGAACTCTCAATGCTTCGGCCTCAAGCTTGAGGGATCTTAGAAAGGTTCAATTAATTGAAAAGGATCCTAGTGAGATAGAGACAAAGTTATAGACCTCCCAGTGTTCCCAATTCATTCAATTAAATCCTAACAAGAACATCTAAGAACAGATTCATTTAATTCATACATCAGCTAGCAGGCAATGACATCCACTACACTGGTTAAATTAACTGAAATCAACCCTTAGATAACACATTTAGTAGAAAAAATTAAAGGCAAGGAGAGCAGAAACATAGGGTACCTAACAAGGGTAAATCCTATGCCAGATTTCTGATGCGAGACAGTAGAAATGAAATGAAATGAACTGCAAGTTAAAAACAAATACAGAGATAGAAAAACATCACCGCTGCTTTAGATCTGGATCCAAAGAAATGTTCTTGTCATATTAAAGAGCAACACCAGTCAAGTACAACATTACCAATATCTGGATATTCAGTCTGAAAACATCTTCCTCAGCCTATCTTACAACTTTACACCGAGACTATGTCTCAAAAGAAACAACTTGTAATTCTTTGATAACTGATCAACAACAACCTTTATGATGAGTTCCTTCATGAATTTTATAGCTGAAGAGAGCAGAGGAGGTAGGTGAAAGACTAAATGAAGCATTAAAACTCAGAAAAGAAAGAGGGCCAAAGCCCATTCTGTTTAAATTCTGTGCATTTATTTGTGGCACTCTTTGGGTGAAAGAGTGGTCTTCTCCAGGCTTCCATTTACTCCGGTATGCCTCTAATGTACTTTGGCTACAGTACTCTGTAGTACTTTGGTGAATAGACAAAAAGGTAAATAAGTGACTATGAAGTCCGTCATACTGCATATCAAATTCCCCGATAGCATCAGGACTATTGTCAGGGCAGAAAACTCCTCTAGAACATGGCATAGAATGAAAACTGCATGGGCACTTCGTCCTTTCACGGGAAAGAACATTCTGCTGATGGTGAAACCTTGTTGGCGTTGTTTTATGTGCCCTAGGATCTTTTGATCGATCCTCGCGGTCTTCGACCTGGTATTTTGCCTCTAATTGTTTAGTTAAGGCTTACAATCTTCAATTATATGCCTTAAACTCTCTAATCTTTCACTGACATCCTTCGCTGCTCCAGTATTTTCCATGTCTGTGCAATTTGAGCTTTAATGGCACCGGAGAGGTTTTTCAGAGTCTGAACTCTGTCCTTTGATGAAATTCACGTTGCAGAAACCTTTTCGGACATTTTCCTGTAATATCAGGCTTTAAATTAAGCTTCTTCTGTGCACTGTGCCACTACAATAGTGTAGATGAATCATGGCAGTTTTCTGTCTGCCTATAACCCTGCAAAACACGAAAACACGTTAAGAAAAACATGCACGGGGCGGGTGGATGCAGTGGGGACGACGAAATTGGCCGTGCAGCTGGTGAAATGGCGGAATAGTGCGGGATTACGGTGGAAAATGCAGTGGGAGGCTTGCAGAATGGTGGCACAGTGGGAAAATGCAGTTGGAGGGTGGCGAGAATGGAGATTTAAACGAAAAACCTTAAAAATTCACCTTAGAATGGAATATTTAAAGGGACGAATGAACACGTGACAAAACACGTAGAAAGGTGACATGGCGGGACCGGTCAACGGCGGGACATGCAGTTAATCTGGACCATCCAATCTCAGGAGGAGATCGACGGTGGAAAACCTATCGGAGGGCGATGGATGGTGGGCCAGGGGTACGGATTGCCTTGGATAACTCCCACACAACTTCATGGCGTGACTGCCATCAGATGGCCCGCCCTAGATCGGACGATGTACAGCGATTTCGCACCGGATCTGCGGACAAACGATAACACGCGATGGAGGGACGGTTTTCAAATAGTGCTCGAGACACATGTCATATGGTGAATAGCATCACTCCAAAATGAGAAATACCATCCACCCTCCAATGGTGGTGTGATAGAAACCGACGGTTTTTGAACAGTGCACAACGCGGGGACCACCGGGCGGGTGAAAATCTGACTGTTAATTCGGTGGGTTAAATGGATGGTTGCGATGTGATCGGAGGGGCGAACGGAGTGGAAAATGACACGGTGTTGCCTTTTTCCTTGGTGCCTGGTCTTGGCACTGGGTCACCTGGTGGAAAAGGGTGAGGGGGCTAGGGCCGAAAGGTGCTAAGCCCACATAATGTGGAAAATGGGTTTTTGGCCCATTTTTAGTGCATTCTGAGGCCAATAAAGAGTAACGATAGAGGGAAAAAGGGAAAAATAGGCCAAACAAGGGGTATGTGTGGGATTTATAGGGGATTTTGGGAGGATATAGAGGGTAAGAGGGGAATTTTGACAAGGGAGAAAAAAGGGTTAAAATGGGGCATTCTGTAGGGATACAAAGGGAAAATGTAGGACTTTTGGAGCACAATTTTTTGCAATCAGTGAGAATTTTTGGATGGATACAGCAGTTAGGATCTTTAAAAAGGAAGTGGGAACATAAAGGCTTCAAGGATGAGAGATTTTCATGGGAAATGTATCTCTTGAAGGCTCATAAACAATTTAGCCACCTGTTTGCTTGCCAAAAATTTCATAGGTGGCTAACAGTGGCTCCACATGGGGATGGCTTCTTCTTGAAGGAGTCAAGAATTCAGAAAATGATCTTTGGTGTAGTCCAGATGCCTGCTGCTTGAGCCACCTTTCTTCTTTGATTTTCATCTGCCACAATTGTGAAGACATCAATTAGCAGAAACATTACCCAAACAATCTACCTACCCATCCTACAATCCTAGAATTTTTTCTTCTAGGGTGCATTTGAACTAGCAGACCCTTTAAATCATTTATTTTTATAAACAGAAAATAAACCTATTCTATTTCTACCCTTATTACTCCATGAGACCAGATTAAACTGTTGGCCTCACATGTTTCTCTACCTAATCTAATATCTGCTGGGATTAGACTGTCCAGTAGATTTCTTCTCTATATTCTACAACAAAAATTTAAAAATAGCCAAACTAGGATTAGACAGTCTAGTTTGCTGTGGATCCAAGGTATAAA
The DNA here is from genome assembly GCA_034641835.2 of Pinus albicaulis. Lineage (NCBI taxonomy): Eukaryota > Viridiplantae > Streptophyta > Pinopsida > Pinales > Pinaceae > Pinus > Pinus albicaulis. The sequence continues at coordinate 1,262,409,158 of CM076574.1, read as the reverse complement.
GACAGCTGCACATGGACAAAAACTTGTAGAAAATTTCAAACAAAAATTTGAAGGCTTGAAATCTGAAGTTTTGAAGCATCCTTCCTTTCTTTGTGACTCAAGTTTTGAGCTTGTTAGAGTCACTCTCTCTTCTTCATTCAGCTCTAGTTTTGGGCATGTTAGAGCTGATTATTCTTCCTTAGTTGCTGGTCCAGATTTTGAACATGTTAGAACCAACTGTTTTCCTTCTTTGGCTCAAGTTTTGATCATATTAGAGCCAATCCTTTGCATTTATGAGGTTCATGTTTTGAGCATGTCTGAACCTCTATTTTCTTTCTGTTTTTTGGAACATTTTCTCTTTTTTCTTGAAAACATAACGCAGCAATGGTATTTACAATGGAAATGGAAACTGGAAATTGGAAATGAGAAGAAGTCATGTTTGAGCGTCTTGCCATTGACAGGACCCCCAAACAGCTCTGTACCATCTAATTCTTGTAGAAAAAATGCATTTGGACCCACAGTGGCCTGGATGATGTATGGACCTTGCCAAAAACTATCAAACTTGTCGTGCTTTTTTTTGTCCTCTCTCATTGAGTCCCACTTCATAACTTTATCTCCAATTTTGAAATCAGAGGCCTTAGTTCTTTTGTCAAACAACTTCTTTATATTTTCCTGAACTTTCACAGCTCTGTTATAGACCTCTTCCCTTGTTTGCTGGAGATGGATTGTTTGGTTTATCCTCCTTACCATGCTATCTCCTTATGTCTGAATATCTTGGACAAGTTTAATCACTGGTACTCCAAGGCTGGTAGGAAACACTGCTTCTATTCCATAGACAAGCTAATATGGTGACATGCCAATGGACTTCTTTGTTGTAAGCCTGTCAGCCCACAGGGCATGCACTAACTTTTTATGCCATGAATTTTTGTTCTCTTCCAGCAGCTTTTTGATGATGACCACCAGGCTCTTTTTTTATGATTCAGCTAAGCCATTACCTTTTGGGTAATAGGCAATTGAATGACCAAGTGCTATTTGATACCTGTGAAAAAAATCAACCATTTTCTTGGATCCAAAAGCAGCAACATTATCAGTCATTATTTTCCTTGGGCAGCTAAACCGAGAGAGGATATGACCTTCTAGGAACCTAATGATGACTGAATCTATGGCATTCCTAGTAGGTATGGCCTCTATCCACTTAGTGAAGTAGTCTGTGGCTGTTAAGATCCATTTGTGTTGTGCAGAAGAAGCAGGGTGAATTTCTCCTATGAAATCTAGGCCCCATTGCATAAAGGGACCTTCAACAGTGATGGGTTACAGAGGTAAGGGGAGGAGCTTTATTTTGCCTTCAAAAATATGGCACTTGTGGCAGGCAATTATCATCTTATGGATATCATTGAAGAGTGTAGGCCAATAGTAGCCAGCTCTAAGTATTTTTTTTGCAGTGGATTTCTAGTTTAGGTGGCCTCCACACTCTCCTGCATGGAATTCTTGTTTAATCCTTTCTGCTTTAGACTCAAGCAAACATTTAAGAAATAGGCCATTTTCATTTTTCCAGTATAAGCCTTCATTCATTATGCAATAGCTTCTAGCCTTTAGCTTTAAGAATCTGGCCTTGGTCTTTGATAGTTCAGGAGGGGCATTGAGGTGTGTAAGCACATATAGAATGTCAGAATAACAAGGTGAGCCCTGAAACTTCTCCTCAACAGTGGGATCAGGCAATCCCTGCTGCTCATCCAAGGCATCTACCATGTTAAAGTCAAGGGCTAGTAGATTTGATTCAGCCATTAGTTGAGCTAAGCCCTGACCTTTAATCAGTTTGGTGGGTTTTATCTCAAGGTCATATTCTAAGATTACAACAATCCATTTTCCCCTTTTCCCATCGGGGTCTTGGGACAAGATGTCTTTAACCACTATGTTGGGTACATAGGCTATGGTGTAGGAATGCAATACATACACCCTAAAGTCTTTCAAGGCCTTTACCAAGGCATAGGCCTGTTTTTCCATAATTTTGTATTTCAAGGGTGCATCCCTCAGTGCTTTGCTGAAGAAAGAAATGGGCTGTTCCATTCCCTCTGCATTTTTTTGCAGCAACACTGTAGCTACGGTATGCTTGGAGGCAAATGAAAAAATCAGGAAATACTTTGAGAAATCTGGGCTGATTAGGATAGGAGCCTGGGTGAGTGCAATTTTAACTGATTCAAAATATTTCTTGGCCTCAACGGTCCATTTAACTCCTACACCTTTCTTCAACATGTTAGTCATATTCCTAAGGTGTTCAACTAAGTTGGGAATAAACCTCCTGAGGAAATTGATTTTCCTAATGAAGGACTGTAACTCCTTGATGTTTCTCGGGTGTGTGATTTGTAGTATTCCCTCAACTCTCTGTGGGTCTATCCTAATCCCCTTCTCAGATATGATGTGGCCAAGAATTTTTCCTTCTTGTAGCCCAAATACAGTCTTCTTAGGATTCAATGACAGACCGAACCTTCTACATTTTTCAAACACTCTTCTCAGGTGTTCTAGGTGTTCTTCCTTAGTCTTGGAATAGACCGTTATGTCATCAAGATAGATGAAAATGAAGTGTCCTATTTCATCTGAAAAAGCTATGTCCATCGCTCTTTGGAAGGTTGCACCAGCGTTCATCAGTCCAAAAGGCATCTTTACATACATAAAAGTGCCCCATGGAGTGGTAAAAGTGGTCTTGAGTTGGTCTTCTCAGAGTACTAAAACTTGGTTGTAACCTGAAAAACCATCTAGCAGGGAGATCCTTTTTGAGCCTACTACCCTCTGAAGGATGTGTTCCATTTTTGGAAAAGGGTAATTGTCTTTGAGTGAGGCTTTATTAAGATTCCTGAAATCAATACACAGCCTGATCTCCCCTATTTTCTTTCTCACAGCCACTAGGTTTGATACCCAATTACAGAACCTCACAGGCACAATTATGCCTGCCTCATACATCTTCTTAATCTATTTTTCCACTGCAGGCAATTGTTTTGGGTTTATTCTGCGAATTTTTTGTCTGAAACGTTTCTAATTCTCTTTCAAAGGTATTTTGTGTTTTATGATGTTTGCGTCATAGGCCCTTAAGTCCTCATAGCTCCAAGAAAACACGTCAATGAATTCCTTAAATAGTTCGATGTATTTCTTTTTCATGTTTGCAGGCAGGGACTTAGCCAATTTGATCATCTTCGGTTTATTTTCAGTGCCTATGTTGCATTCCTCGACATCAGAGTCTGCATGTTCTATAGTGGGCTTTTTTTCTACGTCATCAAAGTCAAAAAGGTCCTCTAAAGGTGCCAAACCTCAAGGTATGTTCTTATCTTTGGTCTGCAACACCTCTACTTCTTCACTATCTGTGTTTTTACATTTTTCGTTTGGATTCCCAATCTGTTCGTTTAAACTGTTTATTTTTATGTTACAGGGTGGTTCTTCCTCATCTGAGGACTCTTCACTTAGGCATCTACTGTCAAATTTAGAATCTAAATCAGAAAATTCAAACTCGTCTCTGCCTACCAGGAAATCTTCAATTTGTTTATCGCCCTCAAAGACCTGCCAATATTTTTCATTATCCGGCACTGCAGATCTGAATTTGGTCTGAATGATGATCTTTTGGTCACTGGGAGGCTTGTGATATGAACTAGCCACGCAGGCTAATCCATTTGCAATTAAGTTTTAACTCCTAGGGACAAACACCAGTTCGTATTCTACAAAGGTTTTCATTATGTCCATAGCGTCGTTCCTATATGCTCTCAGTCTAGGATGTTTCGCTGTGTATTCACCATTCACCTATTTAATGATCAGCTCAGAGTCTCCATGCACAGTTATCCTACAGGCTCATAATTTTTTCAACAGAGTTAAGCCTAGGATCGGAGCCTCATATTCTGCGATATTGTTTGTACATTTGAAGTGCAGGTTACATTCATGGCTTTCTGTGTAGTCACTCTCTGTGTTATGCACCCACACTCCTGCTCTTGCATTTCTCTTGGTGCATGTCCCATCGAAATTCATTTCCCATAAAGTTTTGTTCTCGGGTTTACCATTGTTTAATTCCTAATGTGGTGTATGAGCTTGTGGAGAGTGACTAATCAGTTGACTGCATTCTATTTCTGGTTTACTCTGAGTTTTTGTTTTAGTGCATTGTTCAAATTTTTCTACGTCTTTCTCCTCCAAGTCTAGAGTAGCCATTATGTTAAAGTCCATGGGCTCTGTTTCATCGTGTGTATATTTTTTTTTAATCCTGACTCCTTCAAAGATTCATCATTGCAAAGGATGAAGGAATCAAGATCTGTGTGTACAGAGTATAAAGGTGAATTTTTAGGTTTTTCGGGGCTACTAGCCAAGAATTTCATATATGCCTCTCTATATAGTCTTCTAAGTTGGCTAAAGACTGGGATTGTGGCATAGGCCCCATCCATATGCATTGTACCTTGAAGCTTGGCTCCCCATGACCTTGACAGCAACATGCCATACTTAGGTGGCACATCTGCCACTACAACATCCATGACCATGCATTTAGCTGGAATCTGGGTTAGGCTTACACATAAATCTTTGATTAGGCCCAGGAATTTTACTCTGCTAGAGTCAAATGAATATAAGTCTTTGTAGGGTCGGGTGATCTCTAGGCCTAGCCTTTCCACTACTACCTTAGGCATTAGGTTGTGTGATGCCCCAGAGTCATGCATTGCATTGTGGAGGATCTTGTCGTGGATATCGAGACTGATATAAAAAGGTGGCACCACCCCTTCCTGAAACTTTCCTTCTATCTTTGGACCAAACAGAAGGGCTGGTTGATCATCACTCAGATTTACAGTGTCACTATTCACATCTAAATTTAATGCTTTCAAAATTTTTCCTTTATATACATCCCGAGTGGCCAGCTCAAAGAGTGGGACAGATATTTTAATTTTTGCAATCTCACTCTCCAAATTGAAAGTGGACTGACTCTTTGGAATGTTTAACTCTATTTTGTTAGCCACCACTTTGGTGGCAGAATCAGTGGGCTGATTCTCACTATGTGCAAACTTAGGAACTGTTTTATCAGGAGCATTAACTGCAGTGCTAGTGCTACTAGTTGGTTGACTTTGTTTATCAGTGTTTTGGTTGTCTTTTTCTTTGTTTTTTCCAGAACTCTCAGCTGCTGATTTATTACATTCAGCAGTTACTTTAGAAGTTTTCTCAAGCCTTTTCTTGATGGTAATCTCAGAAGCCTTTGGTTTTGAAGTGTCTAGGCTTTTTTTGCTTCTAAGTTCATATTGTTCTCTGACCTGCATAATGGAATTTTCAAATCCAAGCCTATAATCCTTAGATTCTAATCCTTCCTCATCCCAATATGAGGGTGAGGGTTGATCTTCTTCTGTGGAACAGTTGTGGATTGAATCTTCTGTTTCAAACATGTTTATTGTGGTTCCCTCAGACTCTTCTATGATTCCCTCATCTTCATCAAGAAAGTTCTCTTGAAATGGCGGAATTACTTGTTGATATGATTCTCTTTGTCTGTTGGTAGTGGTGTTGTTTCTTCTAAAGTTCTGGTTCTAGTTATGATTCTGGTTTTTGTTCTGATTGCTAACTGTGACAACCATTTTTTCCATCATTTGTTGTAGCTTTTCCATGTTTTTGGATATGCGGTCATAATTGGGGTCAGATGTGGAAGCTACATTGTCATCTCTATATGTTACCCTTTTCTCAGCTCTCAATATTTATTTCTTATCAATCAGATTAGCCTCTACACTCACTGCCCCCTTTTGCATGTCTTCCAATGTGTTGTAATCCCTCTCCCTAAGCTGGTAGGCCATATTAGCATCCAAGCCTTCAGGTTATTTCACTAGAACCATACCTTAGGGAGGTTTCATGTGAGGAGGAAGAGCGTTATAAACGTTTTTGAACCTTGTAGAGTAGTCATGGACACTCTCTCCTACATTCCTCTTAAGATTCTTGTATTCTGCTAGGATTTGGAGAGGGTTGGCCTTAACTTCCCATTTGTTTATGAAGGTCTGATATAAAGCAGGAAGGTCTTGGATACTATTAGGAGGTAGGATTTTGAACCATTTCTTCACATCACCTCCTAAGCTCTGGGCAAAGATTCTCATTTTGACTGTATCATCATCTATTTCCATGTAGTCAAAAGAATCTTCCATCCTATCTACATGGTGCTAAGCTGTGGCAGACTCTTTAGCAGTGAAATGTGGGATCTTTGATTGATAATCACTGGGTAAGGACACTAGAGGCTGAGGTAATACAAGAGGTGCATACCAGGCTGCCATGATGATGTTTTGATGAGGTAAAGGGTTGGCTTGAGCAGCTGGCATATTGATGACAGGGATACTAGGACCAGAAGAAGCTTGTTGGGTAGATTTAGGGTGACAGAGCCCCAAGTTTTGAATGAAGTGAATATCAGGAGGTGTAGATGGATGGGTTTGTCTATCCCCAAGGTGTTTACCACTTTGAGGTGGTGAACCATGGAGCTCAAGGTCTGGCTGTTCTAGGACACTGAATGACCTAGTTCTTGGCAAACTGTTTTGAGCACCTAGGTCAGAAAATGAGTCTGATAGAGCTATAAAGTCTTCTGGTGTAGAGTTAGCTCTATGGATGTGGATAGAAATAGTTGATTTTTTAGGTGTAGGAGATTTCTTGAGGATGCTCTCAGGGTTGTTAACTATTTCAGGGGGGTTTGGGTTAGGATAAGCTCTTGTGTGAATGGTTTTGAAAGCCAGAACGATGTTTTCCAACAAAGCATCTTAACCCTACTTGTTCCTTCTATTGTGGTTGATGTTTTTGTAAAGGTTGGTCTCCCAGTGGAGTCTTATGTGAACCAAGATAATCAGCAGGCCTACTGATCACCAGTGGAGTCTTTGATCTTTAAGGAGCTATGGAGTCGCCAGGTGGAAGGTTTAGGATGCTTCTGGAGGGTACACTATCCACCACAGTGCTTATGAGATGTCCCTTTTCAAGGACATCTTCCAAACACAGCAAAATCTAACTAGAGATTGACTAGGAGGGCTTTTGCCAGATATGTCACCTCTGAAAGAGTGTGAGATCTGGAGGCTACCTGGCCCTTTCCAGACTTTGTCTACGAGTGTGGGAGAAACACAACAAATGGTATAGAGGTTGATCTGTGAATATGAGTGTTTAACTGCCAACCTAACCAGATATTGTAGGTTTATAAGGTTCTTATGACGTAGTAAGGTGGAAAATACTCAGAATTTCCCCAGTGGAGTCTCCATTATGTTGGGGTTCCCATGTTTTGGCCAGATTGGAAAGCCCAAAAGATGAGACAACATCAAAACCACTTTCAGACCTCAGGATCTAGCCCTCCTGGGTCCAGAGAGGGATCTCTCTATATAAGCAAGTTTTTATATCTTTGAAGCTCAAAATTAAGATGTCAGGCTAGTTATAAGGCTCGAATTTTGTTTGTTTGATCATTTGTTTGGTTGTTGGGAATCAGGAAAGAAGGGTTAAATATAATACAAGGATGAGCAAAGAGGAATTTAGGCAAAGGAGAGATACTCCAGGGAACATTCAAGACCATTGGGCAATGGAGTCAGGAAAGGGTTTAATTTCTATTCAATGTGCAGGCTTTCAGTTGGGCTAGTCATCTAAAGAATTAGATCTTAAAGATTATTGTGTGATATGAAATGGTAAGAGAGAAGGTGAAAGCAAGGAAACCTCCGAGGTGACCTTTAGAAATTAGATCCAGGGACAGGGCATGCCATTGGACACCTGTGATCTAAAATCCAAAGGCTAACTCTTCAGACAAGAAACATTAAAGGTTTAGAACACAAAGTTAAAGACCTGAGATCAAAGAGAGACTTTGAACTCTCAATGCTTCGGCCTCCAACTTGAGGGATCTTAGAAAGGTTCAATTAATTGAAAAGGATCCTAGTGAGATAGAGATAGAGTTCTAGACCTCCCAGTGTTCCCAATTCATTCAATTAAATCCTAACAAGAACATCTAAGAACAGATTCATTTAATTCATACATCAGCTAGCAGGAAATGACATCCACTACACTGGTTAAATTAACTGAAATCAACCCTTAGATAACACATTTAGTAGAAAACATTAAAGGCAAGGAGAGCAGAAACATAGGGTACCTAACAAGGGTAAATCCTATGCCATATTTCTGATGCGAGCCAGTAGAAATGAAGTGAAATGAATTGCAAGTTAAAAACAAACACAGAGATAGAAAAACATCACCGCTGCTTTAGATCAGGATCCAAAGAAATGTGCTTGTCATATTAAAGAGCAACACCAGTCAAGTACAACATTACCAATAGCTGGATATTCAATCTGAAAACATCTTCCTCAGCCTATCTTACAACTTTACACAAAGACTATGTCTCAAAAGAAACAGCTTGTAATTCTCTGATAACTGATCAACAACAACCTTTACAATGAGTTCCTTCATGAATTTTATAGCTAAAGAGAGCAAAGGAGGTAGGTGAAAGACTAAATGAAGCATTAAAACTCAGAAAAGAAAGAGGTTTGAAGCCCATTCTGTTTAAATTCTATGCATTTATCCGTGGCACTCTTTGGGTGAAAGAGTGGTCTTCTCCAGGCTTCCATTTACTCTGGTATGCCTCTGATGTACTTTGGCTGTAGTACTCTGTATTACTTTGGTGAATAAACAAAAAGGTAAATAAGTGACTGTGAAGTCCTCCATACTACATATCAAATGCCCCGATAGCATCAGGACTATTGTCAGGGCAGAAAACTCCTCTATAACACGGCATAGAATGAAAACTGCATGGGCACTTCGTCCTTTCACGGGAAAGAACATTCTGCTGATGGTGAAACCCTGTTGGAATTTTTTTATGTGCCCTAGGACCTTCTAATCGATCCTCACGGTCTTCGACCTAGTATTTTTCCTCTAATTGTTTATTTAAGGCTTACAATATTCAATTATATGCCTTAAACTCTATGATATTTCACTGACATCCTTCGCTGCTCCAGTATTGTCCCTGTTCGTGAAATTTGAGCTTTAATGGCGCCATAGAGGTTTTGCAGAGTCTGAACTCTGTCCTTTGATGAAATTCACGTTGCAGAAACCTTTCCGGACATTTTCCTGTAATATCAGGCTTTAAATTCAGCTTCTTCTGTGCACTGTGCCACTACAATAGTGCAGATGAATCATGGAAGTTTTCCGCCTTCCTGTAACCCTACAAAACACGAAAAAACGTTAAGAAAAACATGCACGGGACGGGTGGATGCAGCGGGGACGACGAAATTGGTCGTTCAGACTGGTGAAATGGAAGAATAGTGCGGGATTACGGTGGAAAATGCAGTGGGAGGCTTGCAGAATGGTGGCACAGTGGGAAAATGCAGTTGGAGGGTGGCAAGAATGGAGGTTTAAACGCAAAACCTTAAACATTGACCTCAGAATGGAATATTTAAAGGGACAAATGAACACGCGACGAAACACGTGGAAAGGTGACATGGCAGGACCGGTCAACGGCGGGACATGCAGTTAATCTAGACCGTCCGATCTTAGGAGGAGATCGACGGTGGAAAACATATCGGAGGGCGACAGATGGTGGGCCATGGGTACGGATTTCATTGGATAACTCCCGCGCAACTTCGTGGCGTGATTGCCGTCGGATGGCCCGCCCCAGATCGGACGGTGTACAGCGATTTTGCACCGGATCTGCGGACGAACGATAACGCGCGATGGAGGGGCGGTTTTCAAATAGTGCTCGAGACACGTGTCCTGTGGTGAATAGCATCGCTCCAAAACGAGAAATACCACCGACCCTCCAACAGCGGTGCAATAGAAACTGGGGGTTTTTGAACAATGCGCGGCACGGGGACCACCGAGCGCATGAAAATCTGACAGTTGATTCGGCGGGTTAAATGGACAGCTGCGATGCGATCGGAGGGGCGAACGGAGTGGGCCACGGTGTGGCGCTGACCTGCAAAGACCATACAATCTAAAAATTTTGACGGCCAGAAATGCTCCCGATATACATTTTTGATGAGTGCCTTTCGCCTTGGCACCTGGTCTTGGCGCTGGGTCATGTGGTGGAAAAGGGTGAGGGGGCTAGGGCCGAAAGGTGCTAAGCCCACATAATGTGGAAAATGGGTTTTTGGCCCATTTTAGCACTTCTTAAGGCTAGGAAAAGGTAACGATAGAGGGAAAAAGGGGAAACAAGCCAAATGAGGGGTATGTGTGGGATTAATATGGGATTTTGGAAGGATTTAGAGGGTAAGAGGGGAAATTTGACAATGGGAAAAAAGGGATGAAATGGAGAATTATGCAGAGGTACAAGGGGAAAATAAAGGCCTTTAGGAGCACAATTTTTTGCAACCGTAGAGGATTTATAATGGAAATCAGCAGAGGGGATTTTATCAAAGGAAAAAAGGCACAAGGAGGCTTCAAGGATGATGTGTTTTCAGGGGAAATGCATTCCTTAAAGGCTCAAAAACATTTTAGCCCCCCCGTTTGCTTGTCAAAAATTTTATGGGGGCACAATATAACCCATGCCGCAAATGATAAGTTTCGAGTACTACAACAGACACCATCATAAAAACCGACATAAGGAGTTAAGGACATATGCAAACCAAGTAAAACAAGATAAGCAAGAAAACTGCTCACAAAAAGTACACTAAAACCAAATTGTACAAAAATTAAAATACACTAATGTATAAAAGAAATTATATAAAAGAAATTACACATAATACTTTTTGAGATAAAGCCTATTTTGGGACTTATCCAAAGGGTTTCCTTCATAGTCAATTAACTCATAGGCCCCTTTTTGCAAAACTCGCTTAACAATGTATGGCCCATGCCACATCGGTTCGAATTTCCTTGCCCTCGACTTATCATGAGCTTGGTCATACAGAAGAACCAAGTATCCTTCAGAGAAGGCACATGGAGTTTGATTAAAATGGGCTTTGACCTGTTTCTTCTAAGCTTCAGTGACTAAAGTAGTGAAGTGATGAGTTTCGTCAAGCCTTTCTAGATATAGAAGACGTTCCTCTTCTGGTGAGGTTTTGGGGAGTAATTCGACAACTAATTTGAGTGAAGGGATCTCACATTCAATTGGTAGAGTTGCTTCCAGACCATATACTAGCTGAAAAGGAGTAAATCTGGCAGCACTCTTGGCGGAGGTTCGGTAAGCCCAAAGAGCTGAAAAGAGCATGAGATTCCAATTTGACTTGTGTATTCCAATGGTGCGCTGAAGCATAGTAAGTAAGACTTTGTTGACTGCTTCAACTTGTCCGTTGGCCTGAGGGTAATACGGAGTCAAGTTGTCATGTCGCAGACCCAACTGAGTAGTCAGCTCAGCCATCTTGTAATGGTGAAAATGGGAGCCATGGTTGGTGACGATGGCTTAAGGAACTCCAAACCGGGTGATAACATGATTGAATAGAAATTGAGCGAAATTTTTACCGTCAGCGACATATGAAGGTATCGCCTCGGCCCATTTGGTAAAATAGTCAATGATGATGATAATATAGGCATACCCGCCGGTCGAGCGAGGGTTACATGTCATAAAATCAAAGCCCCATTTAGTGAAAGGGCCAATGGTAATAAAAGGGTGTACGGGTGTAGGTGGGGTGCGCATTTTCCATTGATAAATATTGTAGGCATGACATTTTCGGATGGCAATAATGAAATTCTTGAAGATGGAAGGCTAGAAATAACCAGCACGAAGGATCTTCTGAGTAGTGGCATATCTAGACATATGGCGGTCATAAAATGGGCCTCCTAAGAAAAATGTACAACCAAAATAAACTTTATAAGAACCAATAGGATTCAGGATGATGATGTCAAACATGGGGGATGATTCACCATTTTTTAAATTAAAAGGGTAAAAATATTAAAAAATAATAAAATAATAAAATAACTTTTTCAACTTATCTCCCAAAATGTTTACTCAAATTTTGAGCAGGAGTACTCGTTGGATGAAAAATTTAATTCCTCATCCAAGAAGTACCCATGTTGCATATTTTTGATGAACCCTTATATGCGAAAAATGAGAAATACATGAAAAAATGTGATTGCAATCACATTTTTCATGTGTTTCTCATTTTTTGTTTAGCAGGGTCCATCAAAATTATGTAACATGAGTAATCCTTGGATGAGGAATTAAATTTTGCATCCAACGAGTACTCCCACTTGAAATTTGAGTAAAACATTTTGGAGATAAGTTGAAAATACGAGTTGAAAAGTAGTTTTTTTTTCCCTCTAAAATTTGATGATGTCATCAATCCTTATTTTATTATTTCCACTATTATTTAATAATATCCTTAGATGGCCCATTTTAGACCTCAAAATTCCCCTAATGAGTGGAAATCATTGAGTGCTCTCTCAGCCTCTTCGAAAGTTAAACATCGACGAAGAATCGAGTCGACACCGACGCGATATAAAGTATCTCTGATGATGCAATAAGGTTGAGAGTGATGTTGAATGTAGATTGATAAAATTTAGTCAACATCGATCATAAAGTTTGAGTTTGGAGATACACAATGATATCATCGAACCAAAGGTTGATAGTGTTGATCAGAAAGAGAGTATCATCCAAAATCTGCTCAGGAAAACATGAAGAGACAGATGTAGAGGGAAGGGAGCAGATTAATTCAGAAAATACCAGTGATTTTTTCGATTTGGTAGTAGTAAGTTCCAAATCAAATTCTTGTAGGATGATAATCCATTTAGAATACTTTCCCCAAATTAACTTATGTTTTAAAATGTAGGTCATGGGGTTGCAATCAGATATCACTGTAGTCGTGCGAAGTAAAATGTAATGCCGAAAACGTTGAACAACCTGAACCATAGCTAAAGCTAATTTCTTGACATGGGCATATCGAGTCTTAGTATCCATGAGATTATGACGGAGGTAGTAAACAATGTGTTCAGTGCCATCATCGTCATCTTGGACCAATACCATACCAATAGTAATGGAAGTGGCTGCTAGATAAACTAAATAATCACGATGGTAATTCGAGGGATGCAGTAAAGGAGTGTTGATAAGAACAACCTTTAAGGCATCGAAGGACTTTTGAGCGATCTCATCCCATAGGAACGGGATGCCTTTCTTAAGAAATCACGTAAAACCTTTATCTAGCTCAGCGTAGTTAGGTACAAAACGACAAAGGAAAATGACTTTCCCTTGTAAGCTCTGCAGCTAATGTAACTATGAAGGAAGAGGTAAGTTAAAAATAGCCTCAAATTCCAGAGGATCGAGACAGATGCCTTCCTTGGAGATGAAAAACCCTAGGATTCTGTCGGATTCAATGCAAAAGACACATTTATGCAGATTAAGTCAGATATTATAAAATCTATAGCAGAGAAAAAAATTCTCGAAGGTGAGCAGCATGGTCACGATGCTTAGATGAATGGGTAAATCATCCAGATAAGGCTGAACGATGTGTTTGATATCATGAAAGTCATATGACATCGCTCGTTGAAAAGTGGGGCTGACATTTTTTAGGCCGAAATGGAGCTTCTTGTAGGCAAAAGTTCCCCAGGGACAGATGAAAGCAGTCTTATGTTGATCAGATGGTAGGATGTTAATCTGGTTATACCCAGAAAAACCATCCATAAAAGAAAATATCTCGCTCCCAGCACACTCGTCAATGATTTGATGAATGAAAGGAGTGGGATAGTTATCTTTAGGGCAAGCACGATTGATGTCGTGATAATCAACATAGACACACATAGTACCCTATTTTTATCGACAGGGATGATATTAGAAACCCAATCTGTCAAAGGGATTAGATATATGAACCTAGCTTTGAGAAGCTTTTCAACTTCTCCCTTTATAGTGGTTGCCTTTCTAGGATGCGAGGGGCGAAGTCGATGATGAACAAATTTTGCATTAGGATGAGTGGGTATCTCATGCACCACTATAATAGGATCAATGTCGGGCATTTCCTCATATGAATATGAAAATACATCGCAGAACTCTTGAAAAATACTGGTGTAAATCTTGATCTCATCCAGAGAGCAAGTTACCCCGATATGGATGTTCTCGATGATTCCTGGCTTGAAAAAAATGTCAATAGTAACCATAGTAGTGATGTTTCCCATGTTTCCTTCAGAAAATACCTCATGTGTTAAGATGGGTGTCTGAAGTGGAAAATTCATAGCATGGAAAGAAAAATTTTCGAGACATGAAGGAATTACTCCAGGGCTTGGAAGAAACGAAGAACGATGATGGGTATCATCCCAGGGGGTTTCCTCAAGAGACATGGTTCCCATGATACTTTCATTGGAAGGAAATGTCTCGTTCAAGGGATCAAAAGAATTTGATCAACCAAGCTAAAGAGATTGAGAGTACGCATCGAAATGCATACTAGGAGTAGTATTATCAGTATTGGGAGTCGTAGCCGAGATAATTTCACAATAATTGATTTCAACAAGGCTTAACGACATAACATCGCCGAAGGAATAAATCTAATCAGGGGAAGGAATGATCCAAGGATTAGACAAAGTAGATATCATGTTGACCTGAGCAGTGTTCGGCAATGGGAGAGAAAAAAGACCCATTAAGGCAGAATCTTTAAAAAGTCCAACCCCCACACTTTCATATGGTGCAGTCGTATGCTCCACATATGGCACATTTCTTTCTGAGGAAGTAAAATAAAAAAAGGACAATTGGTCGACAGTGATGATCTTCCCTTGATGTGGGAAACGAAAAACATGAAACATAGTGGATGACACACAAAGCATGGCATGAGTCCAACTACAACCGAGTAGAAGATTGTAATTGAGTTTAGTGTCAACAACTTCTACTTTGACATTGACCATTTTTCCTTCCAAAGTGATAGGAAAGTTAGGTATAATACCAAAAGTACGAGAATATCTTCCATCGAAAGCCTCCAAATTGTTCAGAGACAGGCTAAGAGTCAGAGAGCCGATGGATTTCCAACAAGACACAGTCATGATCCAAGTGGATGCACCTTCATCCACGACTAACCCATGGATTGTATTTTCATTAATAATGACTTGAAGGAGGAAAGAAAGCTGATGGGGAAGACGTGGAACGTGGTTTTCTAGATCGAAAGTAATGAGACTCAAATTAGTCAGATCAATTCCTCCAATTGCGGATAGTAGCTATTTCTGTTATGAAGGACAACTCTGAAGAACCTCTAATGAAGACATAGCGGAAGGTTCCTGAGCCAATTCCTCAATGATATTGTAATTTTGATCAGCTTGGGCATTTGGGTTATAAGAGGATTTTCAAAGAACACCTTTGGAAGGTGGTCAAATAATGGGATCAGGACTAGGTCTTTCGATATGAAGAGGACCGGAAGTGGGTGGAGTATATGGAGTAGGAGCATCAAAAATTTATTTCTCTACCAACTGAAGAGGATGAATTGAATGATATTTGGACCTGGTGGCCACAAAAATGGGTTTTGTTCCATTCATCATAAACACTTGGGAACCCAATGAGGAAGAAGATGGGGGTTTTTCTACCATTTGAGTTTGCTGAGATGGAAATGGTTCTTTCAATAGAGCTGAAGTTCCTTGTGTACCTTTCAGTAAAATACTAACTTCAGCCTGTTGTGGAAATTCTTTAGTGTAGTGTTCGTTGTCATAAATTAGGTAAGGGTACTTAGTCTTACACTTAGTTCCATCATGACTGCGATGTTTGGGAGAATCCTGTTTCGGGGCATCAAATTTGGATTTTCCTTTGCCCTTATTTTTACCCTTGGAATATTTGTCTGTCGCAATAGACTGAACGACATTAACCTCCGCACTTTTACCAGGATTCGAAGGATTCTACGGAAAAGAATAGGAGGAGGAAGTGGATTTTTTCTTACCAGAAGAAGAATTTCGAGAAGTCTATGTAATTGATCCAATGATGTCGTCGACAGGTGGCGTCGTTGGAGCTTTCGAAGTTCCAGGTTTAGTATAAGCACATGGAGCATCATTCAAGAGATCATATAACATGGCAGACTCGGAATAAACCGGATCAAGATACTGTGCACGAGAAATGGCTTGATCCTCTGTGACACATGCCCCCATAGAAAAATCCTTGGCAATCTCATTGACGAAGGATTTGGTGAACCATTCAGTCAAGAGTTGATCAAGAATTTAGAACTTGATAAAATGGTGTCGTCGTCTCTATTCATGGATGTGATCAAAGATGTGCATAGTGGTATCTTGTTTCAAGGATGTGAGGAGGTGAGTTCGTGTTTCATAGTGAACAGGTAACTGGAAGTGCGTGAGAAAAGCCATAGCGAGAGACTTGAAATCTTGGAAGGTTCCGTGATGAAGCTCGATGTACCACTTGGTAGTGGCACTAGTCAATGTTTTCTGGAAAAGATGCAAGCAAAGGTAGTCATCAACCCAGGAGTTAGAAGAACACCAAAGATGGTAGGTCATGAAGTGCACCTGAGGGTCTTCCCTAGACTTGCCTTCAAATTTGGGGCAATCGATTGGGATTTTAGTAGGAACCAGAATCCAATATGGATTATGGAGGATTGGATCATTAGTTAATATATACACATCGAGTAGTTCCAATGTTGCAAGAAAAGACAATTGCGGATTGAAAGGTAAATCCCCAACAGAGTCGCCAACTTTTTGTATAGGTAAATCCTCTCTGCGGACATAGATGATCCCTCTAGCCCTAGAGTGGGTCTAGCAACAAGGGAAACAAGCTAACACCTACTTTCCTAGATCATAAATGAAACATAGATCGAAGTAGATGATCTACCTCGATCTAATGCTACGATGTTGCTCTTCGTCGAAGCTACTTGATACTTCACTTCCCCAAAACTTGATCTCCGTTGCTACCAACGTTCAATTACCTGCACAAGTGACCAATAAAGAACAAGAAGCATACAAGTTAAACATGCATATACAAATATAACCTATCTAACTGATCAAGGAATGCTAGAATTCTTAATCATAAACATGAACAAGAATGGAAAATAAATATCAGTTGTATCATATTATTAATAGAAGAGGAGTTACAACCTGCGCCTTGATGTCGAAGCTCTGCCTCAGGGTGTCTGAATTCGGGCACATATTCGAAGCACTTGTTTTTAGCTCAGTGTGAGAAGGCTAAGGGCTCAACTCTCTCCTTCAAAAATTATGACAATATTCAAACCTCTCTTTGCTATGCTCTTCTATATATTTTTTAACTAGAAGAGGAATGTAAGATGATGAATCTATAGAGATGGAGGAGGGGACATGGATCCACTTATGATGGGAAAATTAATTATCTCTTTGGGAGGTTCCTCTTTTGTAGGAACAAGAGGCCCAAGGGAGGAAGCTTGGCCATATCCAGACCAAAAAACATCCATCTCTCCGCTCTCGAAGCTTCTAGGCCATGAAGCTTCGTTTCCATTTCAAAAATATTCCAGAAGTGGATTGATGTCGGTGTGGTGTCCATACTAGCGCCGATTGGCGCTGCTCACAAGCTTAGGATGGGTCGTCAGTGCTAGTGAGGCATATAAGTGTCGCGCTACTCCAAAAAGATGGGTTTTTAAGGAGCTACTTTAGGAATGATCAACAAAGATGAAAAAAGGGACACAATTGTTAAGGTCCTCCAGGATTCGGGAACAAGGAGTACAGGTATAGTGACAAAATGTTGTGTAAAAAATACCCGGTTAACACACATTTGTTGTGAAATCATCTGAAATAAAGATTATGCTGAATTCAATCTAAATATCATTTAGGAAAAGACATCCATTTCTAGATCTCTAAGAACATTAAATAATTCATTCAAGAAATTAACACTTATCTATTTTTTTAACTATTCTAGGGAATTTGATTAGAAAATGACTTGCTGCCACCCAACCTATGAGTCTGGACATTACTCCTCCCGAGCCTTCTAGCTTCCAGAGTAGTTATGGACAGTAGCCATTCTAGGACCTCAAGACTCAAGTAGAGTCTAGATGGTTTTTATTTTATGCAGGGTTTCCACTTGATGCTACTAGTTCAAAATAACCCTTCTCAACCAAGTACCACTTCTCTTGATAACGTTCTCTCAGAGGAAAAAAGAAGAAGAAAAATATGCCCTTTTTATTTTTCTTTCTTTTCTTTTAATCCCCTTCACCAAAAGAATAATTATTTCCCTTAACTACCTAATAGCTAAGATCCTCTTCATCAAATCATTTATGTCATTTCCTTAACTAAACCTAATTAATTTCATATCCAAAATAACCACAACATTATTTTCTCTATCAACTTAATTTACTCATTGTATTTATGGAGTAAATAAAAGTAAATAAAACCTAAAAGTAAATATTAATAAAATAAATGCCAACTATCCTATGCTCAAAAGAGTTACACTAAAGATTTTCTTTTAGCGTTCATGTTTTTTTAAACGATATCCTATTTCAGATAGAGGGCTCACTCACTGTAGAAACATGCATCATTAATAGCCGTTTGAATTTAAATTGGATTGTGGCAATTTCTATTGATCTTGCTATCATTATTTTCTACAGCAATTTAATATCAAATTGCAATGTGTTAACATTATTCGGAATGCAAATCATTATTAATATTGAAATTATGAACAACCTAGATCCATCGTAACTCTGGATCTATCAAGCGCTGAGAGGGATCAAATATTTCGAGGTGCAAACCTCTTAGAGTGAAAAAACTTGAGGAAAGGTTTGCACCTCGAGAGATTTGATCCCTCTCGGCGCTTGATAGATCCGGAGTTAAGATGGATCTAGGCTAGTTTCAATAATGTCCGGCCAAGGAAACTCTATCGATAATATGAATAACATATGATTAATTTTATCAATAATATGTAAATACATCTAATATTAATATAAACATTTTAAATATGCTAAATATGTTTGAGATTTATCGAGACATTTTAATTTTAAAACTGCTTAGCTACTTCAGTTTGTTGAGATGATAAATATTATAAAACAACTTTAATGATGAAAAATGATGAAATAAAAATCTTGAATGCAAAGTGACAATGTAATAAAATTGAATGATAGAAAATGTGAATAATAAGAATGTAGTCAATTACAAATAGCCTTCATTAAGATCAATCTCAAACTATTTTCTTGTACTATTCTTACTGTTGCCCTTGTTAGTTTTGTCATCTTTTCATATCGATTATATGAAAAGGAAAGTCAGAATCGCAAAGAATTTAAATATTTAGCTTGAGTTGTTGTAGTAAACACCATAATTTGTCTCTCTTGCTCTCTAATATTAATAGGTTTAATTACTATAACACAAAAATCAATGTACATTGTCAATAATTTTTTGTGCTTACACTGAAATCAATGCACACTATTAATCCAATGACTTTAAAATTAATGTACCATCAGACATCCAACTATATCAAATCATAAATCAACATATGCACTGAAATCAATGCATCTAATGCAAGAAATCAAATAAAATTAGAATACAACATCTACACTGAAATCAATGCATCTAATGCAAGTAATCAAATAGGATTAGAAATCAACATCTTCACTCAAATCAATGTATCTAGTGCAAGTAGGAAAAAATGATTAAAAACCAACATCTACACCGACATCAATGCATCGAGTGCAAGCAATCAAATAGGATTAGAATCACCATCTACACTAAAATCAATGCATTTAGTTCAAGCAATCAAATAGGATTAGCAATCATCTACATTGAAATCAATGCACCTAGTGCAAGCAATCAAATATAATTAGAAATCAACATCTACATTGAAATTAATGCATCTATTGCAAGAAATCAAATAGGATTAGAAATCACCATCTACACTAAAATCAATGCATTTAGTGCAAGCAATCAAATAGGCTTATAAATAATTTACATTATCGATGCATCTAGTGCAAGTAATCAAATATCATTATAAATCAGCATCTACACTAAAATCAATGCATCTAGTGCAAGCAATCAAATAGGATTAGGAATCACCATCTACACTGAAATCAATGCATCCAGTGTAAGGAATATTCTTCCCTCTCCCCCCTCCATCTATATCTATATCTCTCTCCATCTCTCCTTCTTTGTCTCTTTATCACACCGAGTGAAACAAAAACAATCTCTCACTCCATATATATCAATCTCTTTTTCCCTCCTTCCTTGTGTACATCTATCTCTTCTTTACCTTCACCGTCCATCTATATCTCTATCTCCCCATGCTTCTCTATATTAACCCCAAAAATACACTCTATTTCTCCAATCTATCTATCTATCTATCAGTCCCTCCTCCTCTCCCTCTCTCTCCTGCTATCCTCTCTCCCTCTCTCTCCATATTCCTTATGACTCCCGCTCTCTCTCTATATCCACCTTTCACTCTTTATGTCTTTATTCTTACCTCCCTCTCTCTCCCCCTCCATCTCCATCTCTATTTCCCTACCTCTCTTCACTCTCTTTGTTCCTTTCTCTCCCACCTCGCTCTCTCTCTATCTTCACCTTCCAAATTTGTTACTATATGCCTCTATCTCTCCTTCTCTCCCCCATTATCTCCATCTCTCCTTGTTTGTCTCTTTATCTCACCCTTAAACATACACACACTCTCTCTATCTCTCCCTTGTCGCTCCATCTCTCTCTCAACTACTCACTCTTTATATCTTTCTTCTTCCCTCCCTCTCTCCCCATCCAGCTCCTTCTCTCTATCCCTCCCTCTCCCCCCCTCCAGCTCCTTCTCTCTATCCCTCCCTCTCCCCCCATCCAAATCCATCTCTATATCCCTCCCTCTCTCCCCCTATGTCCCTCCCTCTCTCCTCCTCTCTTTCAAGTCCCCTCTCTTTTCCTTCTTCTCTCTCCCTTTCTCTTCTACCTCCCTGTCTCTTCCCCCACCTCTCTCTCTCTCTCTCCTACAATCCTCTCTCTTCCCCCATCACTCTCCTCCTCTATCTCAAGTCCACTCTCTCCCTTTATATCTCACCTCCCTCTATGTGCCCCCCCCCCGTTGCTCACTCACTCTCCCTCTTTTTTCAATTCAATCCTCTCTCTCTGCCCTCCAATCCTCTCTCTTCCCACATCACTCTATCTCTCTCTCCAACAATGTTACTATATCCCTCCCTTTCTCCTTCTCTCTCCTTCTCTCCCCCCTTGTCTTCATCACTCTTTATATGTCTCTTTATCTCACCCTTAAACATACACTCTCTCTCTCCATATTTCTCTTGTCACTCCCTTTCTCTCCACTTCTCACTCTCTATGCCTTTCTTCTTCCCTCCCACTCTCCCCCTCCAACTCCATCTCTCTATCCCTCCCTCTCTCCTCCTCCTCTCATCCTTCCTCTTTCTCCATTTCTCTCCTCCTCCCTCTCGCTTCTCTCTCTCTCTCTCTCTCTCTCTACCTTCCAATCCTCTCTCCTCCCTCCCTCTCTCCTTCTCTCTCTCCCACCTCCATCTTTATGTCTCCCTCTCCCTCTGTTACCCTTCCCCACCTCTCTCACTCCTTTCCCTCTTTCTCTCTGCATTCCTCCCCTCCCCTCTCCTTCAGTTTATCTCCATCTCTCCCTTAGCACTCCCCTTATGTCTCCACCTGTATCATATGTATTTCTTCTTCCTTCCCATATATATCTAGAGTTAATATATATATCATGTTATATTAATATATATTATAATATAACAAATTTAATATTGTATTAATCCAAAGTTATTAAATTTAATAATATTAATATTATAATATATTAATATGAATAATATATTTAAAAATAATAATATTATTAATGTAAATATTAAAAATTTAATATTGATTTTAGGGTTAATAATGTTTTTTTTCATGGTATTAATAATAATTTGGTCCATGGTACTTGGCCCATAGACTTCGTATATAATTAGATCTTGATTTCTAATCCTATTTGATATATTTTTATTTATTTACCTTACCTTTGTATACCTTTTTTGTATTTATTTGTTTACTATACCTATTTTATAAATATGGTATTTGGCCCATGGTATTTGTCCCATGGTATTAATAATAATTTGTCCCGTGGTATTTGGCCCATAGACTTATCTAAATAAAACCTCTTTTTTTGAGATTTTGTAAATATAGAGGTTTATGGAGTAAATATAGAAAAAAATGTTTTATTTATTTACCTTACCTCTAGTTTATTTATATTTTTATTTATTTACCATACCTCTAGTTTATTTGTATTCTTATTTATTTAGAATATCCTTTTTTAGTGTTCATAAACCTCTTCATATTTTAATAAATTTATTTTTTAATGAATTTGTAATTGTTTATTTATATGGTTTTGTAAGGTTTTGTTTAAGCCTACATTATTTAGTTTTTTTATTTTATTTTATTTTTTTAATTTTGGCTTCCGACATACTTACACATCCTGGTCATACTGGGCTAGGCTATAGAATGCACCTCTAGGCGCAATAACCAAGTCCGTTTTATATTAAGTCTATTTTACATTATGTTATATGAAGTGGGCCCGATGTAGGAACATGTATCATTATAGTTACATAAAATAGTAGTTTGAATTTAGATTGGATTGTGGCCATTTCTATTGATCCTAACATTATAATAATAAGGGAGCAAGGTAATTGGTGATTGAAGTAATATAAAAACTAAAAGATGTAAAGTTGAAATTTTTTTATTTGTAAGTGAAAGGAAGATAGACAATAAACTTTCAGGTATATATATATATATATATGAATGATTATAATATTTAGTTAAAATTTTATCAGCAATATTAATCATAATAATAAATAATAATTTACTTAAAACCTAAATATAGACACATATATTAATTATTTAATTTTCTACTACTAGTGTAGATCCATTTAAATTCTATATTTCGATCTATCAAGGAGAGGGATTAAATCTCTCAATTTGAATAAAGAGGAAAGATTTGTGTCTCAGGAGTTTTGATTCCTCTCTACAATTAGTAGATCATCTATTCTAGTTTTTAATAATATTATTCATAATTATATAAATTTCACATTTCTATAAATAAAAATATGTGTGTGGGTATTTTTTAAGATATAATTTACAATTATTTTAATGTGATATGCATATCATTCATGATATAGATAGAGAGATAATTTAGAAAAAATAATTATCATAAATTTTGAATTTTGATAAGTTTATTAATCAAATTTAAATATGAAATTTTGAAATATAATGATTATGAATATACATCATTATTTTAATATTTCTCTCTGGTTATATTACTTTTTACTGGACTTCCATAAGTGTTTTATAATTTTTTTTTTAATCTAATGCTTTAGACACTACAAGGTTTGCAGACATTTAAATGTCTACACATTTACAACACATTTCCTCCATATTAAATTGTAAACATATCTAAAAAAAATAAATCTAATCTTTTAATATAACATCAAAAGGTGGTTGGAAGTCTTCAACTATGAAGTTGTTATAATTTCCTCTTCACACCTTAATTTTTATTATTATTATTAATTATTCAAGGGTGAATTTCATATAATTATTATTCCCTTCTCTAACTACATGACCACTTTATCATTTGTTAAGAAT
The DNA here is from genome assembly GCA_034641835.2 of Pinus albicaulis. Classification (NCBI taxonomy): domain Eukaryota; kingdom Viridiplantae; phylum Streptophyta; class Pinopsida; order Pinales; family Pinaceae; genus Pinus; species Pinus albicaulis. The sequence continues at coordinate 1,262,385,803 of CM076574.1, read as the reverse complement.
ATTACATGCAATATATTTCTTATTTAATTACTTAATTTATCAATGAAAACTAAAATTTAATTGAAACATAGAAAAATGTATCTTTGCAATTATAAAAATCAAAAGATATAATGTGAGTCTTTTTGCATGACTCCTTTTGAAATTACATCACATGTTTTAGATGTTACATTGGCTAATGCCTAAAGATACTAAATAAACTTAAAGAGGCAAAGCATCAAAACAGAAAAACATAGAAATGTGATATCACATGATTATGTGAAATCTAGACAAACCCATTCCCCAATAAAATTGTCTATTTCAATAAGAGATCAAAGAAACCATTACATTCTCTAAAAATGTGAAGAATTTGGACTTCATCAAATCCTTCTTGCAGAGCTCGAATTTTAAGTTGTCACTAGAATATTTTGTTTGTCCATTCAACAATTTTCTTTAAATCACCTTAAACTTTCATCCTCTTTATATTCTTCAATAAGGCAAAATGAAGCAGCCGGTCATTCCCTAGGCCCAACTTTAAACAAAAAAAATGTGAGAAGATGATAGGTGAGGAACCGTCCTTGCTCCACAATGACCTTGCTTATATGGTCCATAAAAAAAACCAAAGAGAATTATTTCTTCAAAATGAAGTTCTTGAATCTGCCTTTGATCCTTTCTCTTTACTAAGACAATCTGCTCCTAGAAAGCATTACTAATTCTATGGTAGTTAAAGTAAAATTAACAAAATAATTTTGGAATAAAAGTTTAAATCTCTGCAACCAAATTCCCCATAAAACAAAACAAAAAAAGGATTTAAACTTCAGAAAATTTTTAATCCAAAACCATAACCTTTCTTGCACTGCAATCCCCTTCCAAACTCCCTAGGAATTTAAATCAATTTTCACTTGTCCCCAAATGGGTTGTGCTATAGGACAATGTATAAACATAAGGGGAATAGATTCTTCCTCTTTCTTGCACATGGGTTGTGCTATAGGACAATGTATAAACATATGGGAATAAATTCTTGTTCTTTTTTTCAAATGCTAAGCCCTTTCCAACCTTTCTTTATGATAGCATCCCAAGTCAAAATTTAACCTTTCTTTATGATAGCATCCCAAGTCAAAATTTTGTTTGATAAAACTAGAGAGAAAAAAAACTTAACTTTAAGTTGCTCTTGACTTTTCCATATATAATTGTTCCACCAAAAAGCTTTTAACTGATTAAAATTCTCCATTAAAACTTGGTATGCCAATTAAGCCATAAAATCTTATATTACATATCAGTCTTCATTTAATCATATAAATGAAAATCTCTCATTCAAACTGATACTCCCTCAATACAATACCAAAACATTTAATCATATAAATGAAAGTTTCCCATTCTAACATCGATCCATGACTTTTCATTATAAACATATACACTATACTTCCACTTCCAAAGATATTGGGCACATCTAGGTTACATATTTTACAATACAATACCAAAACATTTAATCATATAAATGAAAGTCTCCCATTCTAACATTGATCCATGACATTGCATTATAAGCATATACAAAAAAAGGTTGCATATTTTAACTTACATCGCGGAATCAAAATTTATATCCTCCAACGGTATTCCCTTCCAACAATACAAAGGGATCCCACTACACTGGTGGATTCAGACCAAAAGAAGAGAGTATCATATTTGCCCGAAGAGATTCAACTCTGATGAGAGCATTCACGACCCTGGGCAAAAATTAACACAAATGTTTTGTGATTTATAAGATCAAAGGACTGAATGAGCTCTAGCCTCCACTGTACAATAACGAATTAACGCGAGTCAAAGGAAACATAAAGGAGTTCGAAGACCTGATTAACAGGTAAACACAAATGGATTTGAAGACATCCATAACGAGTAAAAAGTACCACATTCTGTGAGTACCACACATGAAATAAAGCAATAGCCAAGACTGATGGTTTAGGTGTCATCTTTAGTTTGATGGTAGATTTTGAAAAGTTTAGGTGTCATTTTAGTTTGATGGTAGATTTTGAAAATATTTCAAAATCTCATAGATATTGAGTTTTCACAAATTAGTTACTTTTTCTTTTTTGGTATATTAAACTAGAAACATAATTCTCAAGTTTTATCTTTATCTATCTTCTGAAAAAAAGTTTTATCTTTATCTTAATGATAGATTTTGGATTAAATTCTTTTCTGTCTATTAAATTCTTATAAAAACTAGAAACATAATTCTTAAATTTTATCTTTATCTTAATTGTAGATTTTGGATTAAATTCTTTTCTGGCTATTAAATTCCAGCTGGGAATTTAAGAAACTATACTTTTTAATAAGCGTTTCTATTAACCAATCAAATATTTCAAAGCGTTAAAATGCATTTTATTTTTTATACAATAACTCAACCAGGCAAATATTAAGCACCATATTACGCTTCATGATTTACATATAAAAACATTGATACGAAATGAATACAAATTTAAGAAGAAACGTGTACTTATGACTGCTGTCACTGCTGCCATGAACTCTCCATAACTGAAATTCGCCCAAGAACTGACACTTATATCATGCAATTTTTTGTATTTTAAATCTGATATTATTTTCCATGTTTTCAGCTAAATTTAGCGGGACATCTCTATTTGAGATCCAATTATAATGACAAAAATCCAAATGAAAGTTGGTAGTTTGCAGTCAGATAACCGAGAGGGCGGTGGAGAAAAGAGAGATGGATTAGGTCAATGAATGAACTGTTCTGAGAGTTAACCGTGCAGACAGCAGATCAGACACACAGAGAAAAGCGGTTAACCGTGAAGACAGCAGATCAGACAGGCGGAGTTAACCGTGCAGACAGCAGATCAGCACACAGAGAAAAGCGATCCACCCCAGGGAAGCAGATATTTGCTGTCAGGCGGGCAGCAACAAACCAATGGTAACTGCCCAACTTTTGTTTGTGATGTTTCAGTTTGGAATAAAAAAGTGATATATTCCAGTGTGTGAGAATTTTGTTTCACATTAATACTTCCTTCTCTTGTCATTTAAAGATATTGTACACAGTGAATAGCAAGTACTCATGTTGATTTAATTATCAGGTCAGTGGTTGCTTTGGGCTTTGGGTTTGACCTAGTATACCCTCCATGTTTTAGTGGTTCTAGTGTTTTGCCTTGGGCTTTGGGTTTGATTTAGTATATCTCTATTTTTTAGTTGTAAATATTATTTGCTTTACTTCATACAAGTAGGTAGATTAGAAGCCAAATTTACTTTTTAATATATTAATTGTAGAATTTAAAATTGAAGTGGCAAATTAAAATTTAGAATTAGCTGGAAAAGTTATTTTTTCGTTGGTGATTTAAAAAAAATAAATCTGATCATAAGAGTGTTTGAATTGTTTTTGATAATGTAAATAGATTCAACATTATCAAAAACCCAGTAAACACTTAAAATCTTAACTATTGTAACTCAAATTTCCTAAATTTTTTATTAAATTTTAACAAAAAATCATACTAAAATTTTCACTATTTTTTCTAGCAAATTTGTGACCGCTATAGACTACTCTCATTATAAATGCTAAAAAAATTCTAACTCCATAATAATTCTAGAATAATTTTGATTAATGATCTTTGATTGCCAGAGGGAAATATATAATACAACCACTTAAACACATGGAATGTTTCATAATCATCTAGTAGCTATATTACAGTAGGAATGTTCCTTAATAATCAAAGTGTAATAAAGTATATATATTTATTATTATATTTTAACCCAATTAGTATTGGGTTTGCCAATCTAATTAGATTGGTGACACAGTTTACTGCTAATTAGATTGGTGAACTATATGTCATTTCTATATTTATAGAATTTTGGCTTCTGTGATCCATCCTAAAATTATGAAGAATTTTTTAGGTAATAATCACATTAAAATGAACATTGTCGACGCGTTTCGAACCAACCAGTGTGATTCATTATCAGGACTAAGTGAGAGATCAGATCGTTGAGTTAAAATAGATGCAGAAATGGATAACTGCTAGTTTGACTATGAGATTAAATAACTACTAGTTCTATTTTAAATCATTTAATTATTTACTTAATTATTAAATAAAATTATAATGGCTAGTTCTATTTAATTAATTTAAAAGTTTAATTATTTAATAAAATATATTTATAAATCTTTATATTTTATTTAATTTAGTTAATTAATTATTATTATTATTTATTTATTTATTAATATCTTATTATTTAATTATTTATTACTTATTATATTATAATATGTTATGTATGTAAATATGTAATCCTATTATTCTCCTTTCTCATAAAATAAAATAAAATAATTAATTAATAATATATATATATATATATATATATATATATATAAACAAAAAATTTTCTTTGACCATTAAGAATATAGGGGAGGGATCCAACACCTCCTTATATTCCACCCATTTACGGGTCTTTTTTCGATTTCTAAAGTCTCTCTTAATTTTCGATGATGGAAATGCGTGGACAATGTTCATTTTAATGTGATTATTACCGAAAAAATTCTTCATAATATATGTCATTTCATTTAATTTAATAAAGTTTAGTTATATAATTTATTTATTTTCAATTTAATTTATTAATATTTATCTTTATTACTATTTGATGGAAATTTGAACATCTTATTATATGATTTTGCAATAATTACATTTTATTAATTAAATATACTCATTCTTTCCTACTAATACTTTTTATAAACTAATAGTTATATTAAAAACTTAATTAATTAAATATTTTAATACATATATATGTGTATGGTTTAAGTCTAATTTCAAATTTAAATAAAATAAAATATATGCATTTTTATAAACTAAATAATAAATTAATATTATTATTCTTTTTTTCAAATATAAATATAAATTTTAAAAATAAAATATATGTAAAAAAGTTTATTGAATATTTTAGTTCAAATTTTAAGAAATAAAATATATAATTACTGATTTGGACAAACAACCTTGACTTGCACGACTAATGTAGTTCAAATGTAAATGTAAGTATAACATATTATAGTTTTTTAAACTTATGTTTGTATAAGCATTGAAATCACGGCATTGCTCTTTATTTGCATACATCAAGGCTTTTTCCAACTAGTGAATACTTTACCAATGAGTAAAACCCAAATTGATGGAATTCTAAACCTTGATACTAATTTGAATTTAGTATTTTTACTTTAATTTAGCTATATTTAAACTAAGTAGCAGACCTAGCTACTATGTAACACTTGTTTATTTTTTTCCAAAGGAAAAATCAAACTTTTTATAAAAAGTAAAAAGTTACATTGTAGATGTCGTAACATTCCATATGAAGCAACGCCCAAAAGGGCGGTAGGTCACACAGACCAAAAGCAAGCCCAAAACAATGCCAGACGCAAGCTACCAAGATGCGTCCCAACAAAACAACAGAGAAAGAAAAAGACAAAAAGTAATGCACAGAAAGAAGAGCAGTCCATGCCACCGGAGTGGAGGCAGAGCCCCACAGATCATGTTTTTCTCCCTTTTTTCTTCTCGACTTTATGCCATTCACCTTGTGATGGCGTGGTGGAGACACAGACAATCTGATTGTCTGCTGCCTGTGTTCCAATGTCCTTATCTGAATTTAAGTTATATGATATGCAATGTCGTTTATTCCCACAATTTTTCTATGCTCTCTGGATTCCTATCTGAATATTTCGGAAGAGTTTGTACATCCAAATGATCTAGTGAATCATTTCTATGTACCTTTGGTTCATTTGTTTTCTGATTGTTTTCCATGGGGACAGACACATCCTCTTCTTCTTTTGTATCCTCCTCTAGCCCAGGTGGTGTGTATTTCCAATCTTTGTTTTGTTTCCCAATCTTCTTCTTTTTCTGTTTTCTTTCTTGGCATCAGGACATGTGTTTTGTAAGTGTCCCGTATGCCTACATATTATGCATATGAATGTAGTGTTTCCATAGTCTAGGGGCTGCAACGAGTTTTTCAGTTTGTGGATCAACAAGACGCTTTCCGATAATCCTTTGTTGAGATCTACTTCCACACTAACATGCATGGAAGTGTAGATTCTCTCCTCTAATCTTTGTATATCCGTTTTGATGTATCGCTCGATGATATCCCAAATACCTTCAAGAACATGGTCATTCCAGAAGTGAAGGGGGGGATTGTATAATCTGACCCATACCGACATTTTGGTAACTGCCATAGTGTTTGCATCATATTCCAGGAACCATGGGGTGATGAAGAGGCCTGTGGATCCCCAAAACCATGGTCCTTCTCGGATAAAAATATCTCTGGCCTCCAAGGATTGAAATTTAACAATAAAAAACCTTTGGAGCAGAGATGAATTTCACAGGTTGTGGTCCAATTTGAAAAAAATTGATGGAAGAGCTCCATTGGTTTAGGCAAGAAGCAGTTAAAACGACATATTATCGCTTGTGATTCATATGTCTTACAATGTTCATCTGTTTCTAGAATGTCTATCTTCAATGTTGGTATTTGGCCCAGTTATTCTACTATGTATGGTCGTGGGGCGTTTCTAGCTTGTTCTGGAGGTGTTGCTGCAGAGTTCTTCTCCTAAAGAATATTTTTGTAGGAGGGGCCACCATTTTTTGTTCTTGTTGTGAAGATTTTTTTCCTCTTTCTCCCATTGAGGCTCTAGTTTTGACCTATTCCGCAACACTCCCTCTCAGGCCTAGGTTGAGGGTGATGGTCGACCCTAAAGCAATGGAGTGGTCCTTCATTGACCAACTATTTTGAAGCAAATGACCTCCAGTGAACATGGATTGCAACGAAACATGGTATCCCATCAAAACCATAATATTTTGTTCAGATGAATGAAAGTTGTAACACTTGTTTATTATTGTAATGTAATAAATACAATAATAAATATTATATATAGTAATTGTAAAATCATTATTATGTAATTTTTAATTAATACATATATAATAATAAGTTAGATTGTTTTTATATATTTAAAGTATATTTATTTATTATATTATATTATATTTATTATTATTATAATCATTATATAATTATTGTATATATTAAATTATGATAATACATGTAATATATCTTAAATACATAAGTCTTTCTTTTGTTAAAAATGCTTTATCTTCAAAATTAGAATTAATAATGCATAAAGTTCTTATATAATGGGAAATCTTTTAGTAATTTTTATTATTTCTATAAGATTGAGCACATAAGATGATATGATATCGTTGTATTGAGAAAGTATTAATCTATCAAAAATTAAGGATTTTTACTCTTAATCTTTGGTCACTAATTATTGCATTAACAAGATGTATTGTTTTTTAACTTTTTTAATTTGTTTTAGTTTTTGGATTTTAATAATGTGCCATTGAATAATGGTTTTGAGATGCCTTTTTCATAAATATTGATGAGCATTCCATCTTTTTCCTTGATAATTTTGATATCAATCTTTTTGTCTTAAAAACTTATTAACTTATTGGAAATGAGTATATTGACATGGTTTCACTTGTGATGGTTTCTTTCATTTGGCATACCCATTATGTTTTGTTTATTCTAGACAATGTGATCTTGTGTACTCCTTCTTAGTCTTTGATTACTCTAGCTTTGGAGATAATATTACTATATTTGACATGTACATTTTCTAAATGGAGTTCATTTTCTTCAAGTATCTTTTAGTAATCTTGAATTTTGTTTTTTTTTTTCTCCTTTGAAGCTCCAATGAGATCTAGTTTATCTAATTATGACATCCTTCCTCATTTTTAGATTTCTAATTGAGGCTCATGTAAATTCCTTTTCACATTTACCATCATTAAGAAGTTCTTAATTATGTTTCTGTAACCTTTTGATTTCTTCGTTGGGAAAAAATACTGAGAGGGGGGGGGGGGGGGTGAATAAGTATTTAGGACTTACTCAAACTTTTAATTTTTCA